>CM061547.1:255705338-256032838 GCA_030864215.1 Capsicum pubescens | reverse complement strand
ACTATGTATATATATATATATATATTGTAGTATATGTTTTATTTAAAGTAGACAAGTAGTACATAAATATTGAATGGTGCGTATATATGTGTATATAACTTCTATAAGCGTATATATTTAACGTATAAATGTGTATATGTTTTATAAATTAGTATATAAATATATATATATATATATATTGTAGTGTATATATATATATTATACTATTATAGTATATGTTTTATTTAAAGTAGTACGTATAGTCATATATAATTATATATTGAATGGTACGTATATATGTGTAATTGTTTATATATTTTTTAAAAATATATATTGTATATTGGAGTGTATATAGTGTATATTGGAGTGTATACAGTGTATATAATTGTAGTGTATATAGTGTATATTGGATTTTTTATTTTTCTTTTAAACGGGTTTGACCGATTTTTAACCGGGTTTGACCGGATTTTGGTGAGTTTGACCGGGTTGGGTTAAGTGGGCCGGGTTAGGGTGAGTTTTAATTTTTTGTTACTGTTGGGCCCGACCCGACCCGTCTAGCGCCCAAACCGGCCATCAACCCGGTTAAAATAGAAGGGCCGGTTTCGGGTTGGCCCGGCCCGAACCGTTTGACACTCCTAGTTGTGCCTGGCAAAATTGACATAGTTATGTATTTCCTTTTTATTTCATAAATATAAGTTGGTGAACTCAAATTTTATGAACTAAAAAATGTAAAATTTAGGTCCGTTAAATTGTATAAGAAGTAAAACTCTCACACAACTTAGTTATATGTGCTAGAAAATAAATAGCCTAATAGACTCTGACTTCTTAGACGAATGAAAATGTCCTAATAAAAATTGAGTGATTTTTTTTTATTATATAGAAAATTTTAAAAATATTAACCACACAAATATTGTAACTTTGAAAAAACAGCCTAAGACATGTCACATGAATTAGCGCTTTGATACAATTTCACTTCATGAAACCGATAAATAAAAAGAAGAAAAGACATTGTTCATTTTTTAAATTAGAATGTGTTTAGCACGATTAAAGTTATTTTCTTAGTAATTATCTTCAATTCTTAACTAATTTAATATTGACTAATACGTAAACATGCCCTTTAACTTGATCTGATATCACAACTATGGCCTCCAACTTAGGGTGTGCACAAGTAGACATTTAAACTTGTATAAAGTTTAACATGTAGACACATATGTTCAATGTGGCGTCCAACATAGCCAATTCTTGTCCTACATGGCATCCTACGTGTGTTATGTTACATAGGACATGTATGTATACTTGTTCAACTTTATGTAAATATCTACTTGTGCACACCCAAAATTGGAGGTCATAAATGTGATTTGAGGTCAAGTTAAATGACATGTTTATGTATTATACCTTTAATATTTGCTTCAGCACATAAACATTATTATTATTATTGATATATGTTTTCCTGAAAATATTTTCTTCCCTGCATATTTTCCTAATTATTGGGATTATAAGTGGACTCTCTAGCCCTTCTTAAGGAAATCAAATGGACTCCTCATGAACAAATACTCAACATTGTAACTAAACATTATTTTGTGGGATGGGCTTAATCTGACCCAGAAGGTTAGAATGAACCTCCAGTTTTAATAGGGTTTTCAACATATTTGTCCACAAAAATTGCACGAATCCCTTAAAATGGGCTGGTCTTTACTTTTGTCCCTCATGTTTAGCGTTTTGTATTTTTGCCCTTTTAACAACTGAAAAGCTATCTAGTGGGGCATAAGCTCTTTAGAAACTGAAGTGATGCGAGAGGCATAACTTAAAGCATGCTAGGATACGAAAATATGTACTAGGGGTGTGCATCGATCGGTTCGATTTTACATATTATCGATTTGGTTTATTGATTTTCGATTTTTAAATATGTTAAACCAATAGCCTAATCAATAAGATATTTTTTATCGGTTTTCAATTTATCGATTTTTAATCCTTAACGGTTCGGTTTTCGATTTATCCGATAAGAAAATACTCATAAAATAGAAGTGGTAGTAACTAACATGAAAAAAAATCGAATCTTAGTTGAAAACAAAAATCCTACATAATTTCTTTTAATTTACAAGAATCTTTAAATTTGAATTAAATGTTTTTAGGAGAAATTAAGAGTTGGTATAATTGAAATAATAGGTTTGTTAATTTGTAGAGATTAAAGAGAAATTAAGAGAAATATATAATAAGTCATATATATATATTCTTATTGGGTTATCGGTTTACCCAATAACCCAATAAGAAAAAATTAAACCAAACCAATAATTCAATAAATTATTTTATATAAAATTATTAAAAAATTGTTAACCCAATAACCCAATAACAATAAACCAATAATATTTATATCGATACGATTTATCGATCGATTAGATTTTTTCATATCACTAATATGTACTTATGCCTCGCCAAGAAGTTTTTGTTCTAAGGGAATAAGTTAAAAGGCCAGCACAAAATAAGATCATATGTGCCAATTATCCATTTGGCTGCTCTGCAAAATATTACAGCCGCTGCCCAAATATACTCTAATTATATATAGAAATAGTGTGTGAATATTATATGTGTATATATTAATAAACGAAAAATATAAAGCTTCGATTGGGCGGCTATACAATGTAAATCTATCACTAATATGCTCTACTGACGTCCAGTCATTGTAGAAACAATTTACTGATTCAAAACATCATATTTAAATGTAACTCTGACGATCAGTAGTTGGCAAAAACATGAAGAAACAAAAGAACAAGAATTGTTGAATGAATCCATTTGCTTCCTTTTCAGAAAACTGAAAATTGCACAACTTAATTAAGTGCCACATGTTGCATCCTCGATTTTCAATGCTTAAGGATTTTAAAACTAATTTATTTTATTTATAAATTTTTTAAAGTCAAACTAGGTGATAAAGTCAAATGATTAGGTGGATTATGTAAATGTGATCATGACCTTGAGCGTTCGCGATGGAAAAAAAAAGGATAATAAATTGCGAAAAATCTTACTTAACATATATGTTGTTCAAACTATTCAAAAATATTATCGTATTTGTCTTTAGGTCTCTTATAATACTCTATTTTGAAAGTATCCTCTACGTACCATCAATATTTTTAAGAAATCGAAACAAGATGTCTCAACATTGGCCAACTTCTTAAAACCTCTAATTCTCAACAAAGTCATTGAAGGTCTTACTAAGATTTACGGTCTAAATATTATGGGTGAAAGTCTCTCACATAATACGCCTTTGTTCAGTTCTAATTAGTAATTACTGTCAGCGCCAAAATGTGGAACGGAAAATGACGCTAGATCTAAATCTGAAATCATGTGCTTATGAGACTAGGCTCCAGCTAATTAATTAGATATGGTAAGGATTACGAGGTGCGAAAAAAAAAAAGCCTGACTTATCAAATCATATGAATTAGATTGTTTAATCAAAATGAAAATTATTTATTCCCTCGGTTTAAAAAATAATGATCTACTTTCCTTTTTAATTCGTTTAAAAAAGAATGACCCTTTTTCTTTTTTGGTAGTACTTTAATTCCAACTTTCCACATGGCATGTTTAGAATCACAAGATTAAAGCACATTTCGATACATTTGACATAACTTTAATTTAAGGCCACATGTTTAGGTCATTCTTTTTTAATAGGAGGGAGTAATTGTTAAGAGTCAAAGATGCATCCTATACAATGCAGAACAATTAATCATTACAAGTTCTGAATATATTTTGGCTTATTATTATTACAATTTTATTATTATTAGTAATTATTATTGATAATTGCAGTATCCAGGTCAGATTTCACGAACTTGACTCTACGGGATACCTCTCATCACCCACCAGCAACATGTATCACGTAAAACTATCCATAAGAGTAGAATAGATGAGAAAAACTCACCTAGTATTTTTATCTCTGCTCAAATTTAAGCCCCGTAGCTCATGATTTTCAATCACTTCATCACCATTAGACCACATCCACAACAACAACAACAAACTCTAGTGGGGTCTGAGGAGGGTAGAATGTACGCAGTCCATACCACTACCTCTACATTAGACCACATCCCTTTGAACTATTTTTTGTCTGGCAAAGATGATTAGGTGCGTCAATTTTAAGCTACCTTTAGTTTATATTGATATCAGGTTCTATAAGAGTTGTATTATTTGCATCAAAATTCAAATACTTGAAAGACATGGACAATGAAAAGTGTCAATGTTCAAACTTTCGACAATATAAGCATGATGAGAATAGTCCCAAGACTTGGCCTGAATTGATTGGGGTTTTAGGTGATGAAGCTGCAAAGTTGATCAAAGCAGAGATGCCAAACTTACAAATCATCCAAATCATCCATCCGCCTTGGGCGTTGACTCAAGATCTTCGTTCAGATAGAGTTCGGATTCTTGTTGATGGTTTCAACAGAGTCAGTATGCCTCCAAGTATCGGCTGATCATCCGCGATATGATTTTCTTTTAGTCAAAATGAATCGAGTCGAGTGTTCTTGTGATTGTGGATTGTGATAAGATAGAATCGTTGTTTTCTCTGAGTCCTTTGTTTTGATTGTTACCTAAAAAGTTTGGTTGTATGTATTGTGTCACTGTTTCACTTGGTGTTTGTAACTTGTAAGGATTGGTTTCTATGTTTTGAACATGTAATTTTCTTTCTGAATCCTTTCTTATTCATAAGCATAATATGTGTTGCATGACCCCAACATCCTGCATATAACGACTGACGAAGCCCTAATGATGGTCTAGGTTGGAGTCATTGTCGAAAATATATAATGTTTGCTTGATGGGCTTTAAGAAATAAAATTACGCTCTTGATATAGTATATAGCTTTTGACACGATGATAAACGTTTGATACTAATAACTGATACTCGTGGCTCGGCTCTTATTCATCATTTACAGTAACTATGCAGAACAATTTGGAAATGATGATTTCTTTCTCATAGGTATATTCAATATAAACACAAGGAAAAAGTGAATTAATCATAAATCAAAACCTTAAGAAATGATATCATTTATACATACTTATCAGCATGAAACTGTTGCAGATACCCTACTAAAAAAATAGGAAAGCTTGAAAAAGTGAACCAAAAAATAGTACGTATTTGTATTAAAAAAAATGTGATTACTTTTCCACAACCCAATGAATCCTAGCTAATTTGTGCCATGGTCTAACTACATGATGGAAAAAATTCACCAGTATTTTTCAAAAAAAACACACGAATCATGGTTCGCTCCATTGTCGATTCTCACACTTGTAAATGCAACTCAACGCGACTAGAATATCAGCAATGGCAGCTTCCGTCTTCTCTTTATCCGAATAATGCAATGTCTGAAGCAACAAAACGGAAGGCTTGATATCGAACTTTGTCTTCTCTAAATTCCGTTCTAGCTGCCAATTTATGGTGTTATGAGCCATTGGTGCTAGCCATTCCATGATTTGCTTCAATGCATCCCTCCATCCCTCAGCTAACGACTCGTCCTCATCCATACACTTCAAATTCTTGCTCAATTTTGATCTCACTGTTTTCTTCAGGTTTCCAGGCAACATTTGGTACAAATTTTCTCGTGAATTCAGGTCTACAGTTTCAGATGGATTCGAATATTTCTCTACTAATGAGATTACATTAGCATAACGCAATGCGAGCCCTGAACCACCCAAGGTTAAAGGCCCTGCTGCGTGAAACACCCTGTTGTTTTTCGCCAATTTTTCTGATCCAAAACCTTCATCTTCACATAAGAAAAATATCGATTTCCTGCTGTAAAATCGAACCAACGTAGGCTTAGACGTGGTGGGAATTGGCCCTGACCGGGAAATGACCTGTTCCCTTATTGGTTCAATCAAACAATTCTCAGGTTGGACTTTGATAATCTCTTTCTGCTGAGATGCACGCATGTTGCGCAACGAAAGAGAGGGGAGAACAGGAATATAAGGCCCGAAAACAAGGCAAATTCGAGCATATATTATGCAAACAATCCGCGCCATGTGACCAACGCTCTTATCAAAAGTTTGATTCCATAAAGAAATCTCCCTAAATTGACGGACTTGTTTCCTCTGCTGTTCAAGTTTCTGATTAAGCATGTCCAGATTGACTTTCTGCAACTGCCCTGACGCTTTTCTTTCCTTCCATTGTTTCATTTTACGGTCTGAAATCTCCAGCTCCGCCAAATTCTCCAACGCTGAATACAATCCAGAGGTCGCATTGATCAGTTTCTCCATTTTATCAACTCTTTTTTCAATCTCCTTCGACCCATATTCCAGTTTCCCAAAATCAATAATCCCCAGTTTTAGATCCGTATATACAAGATCAAAACGATTTAGGCCAAAATCAGAGCATTTATGGCCTAATCTAGCCACGGCCGCCGCGGCTTTATCAAGATCTTCAAGCCTCTCAGCACACGCAAGGCTATAAAGAAATCCTTCATCTTTTGAATTCAAATAAGCCACCCCGCGTGACTTCATCTCCTTTTTAAGCTTCGATATCTCGGAATCTGAAAGAGACTTGTATAAACAAAGCAATCTTGACATGATTTTCGCCGTCTCAAATGCCAAGATTCCCATTTTATTCACATCATCTGCTATTTTTGAACTCTTATTATTGTTGACGGAACTAAGCCAACCCATTTTGGCAAAACCAACCATGGAACATAGATGTAGTATATATAGATAAATGGTAAGTTATAACATCAATTCTTTTCTTCTTAGCTTTTTTTGTGATGAAAAGAATGGTGGAAGCTGCAAGAATGTAGAGTATGGAAATGGAGGGTATATATATATATATTTGAGGAGGGAGAGGTGAAAGAAAGAGCTTCGAATGATCTTTTGGGAGTGTTGGATTGTGTTGACGCGTTCGGACGGTTGGACATCTATAGCTTTTTTTTTTTTTTTTTTTTTTCTTTCGGACAGGAGTAATAAATAGTGTAGCGGAGTCAAGAATTCAAATAAGGGGATTTAAAAATATATAAATTATGTTAATAAAATTTAATAACTTGTGTACAATTAGAATTTTCTATAACGAAAATCTTAGTAGTTCATCCTAGATACCCATTTACTAGCAATTCTTCAAATTTATTTTAAATCTGAAATGAAACTTAGATCTATTTCTCCATCGTCTTTTTCACTTTTGTGTTCGTTGCTAGAGAAGATAAGGAGGTTGGGGATGATTTGAGAATGAGTTATGAACGGGAAAGCTGAAAAGTTAAAGAGAATTTGGTAAAAGAAAAGAAAATGAAATGAAAAAAGAAAGAAAAAAAAAGGAGAAAGTATACTAAATAAAAGTAATCAATTTTCTATATTAAAAACATAATATTATGTAGCGTTGACGTGACATGACATGACATGGCATGGTGCGTGCATTACACTCCTTGCTATAAATTTGAGTGTGAATTTTTAAAGGGGGTAATAATTCTATTTTTAAATAGTTCAAGAGGGTAATAAGATTCAGTGAAGTTGGAGTGTGTAGTTAAAATTCGAGTATAGGTTGGAGGGATATTTGACCATTTTCTCTATAGTTATTTAATATAGAAATAATATGTAAAAAATATTCATAAAATCATCTTGATTTTATAGATTGGATACATATATTAAATAATTATTTAATAAGGGAATCAATAAAAACGAAACAAAAGAAATATAAAAGATAGGTCGTTATAGAAATATCTGAGTTTATATCAAAAAAATCTTCTTAACCCAATTTTACAAACTATAATTATAAAATTCAAAGAAGAAAGGAAGAAAAAATATTGACAGGTCGGTCAGTTGAATTTTACTGAAGAGGGAGATATTTAGATTGACTTTTTGTTGTTATTTTTTTGCAGCTATTAAGGAAAAGATGCCACGTATGAGGAATCTTGTTTTGTCAGTTAGGAAAACAGTTGGATTTGGTGATTTTCAAATGTTGGGTTTGGTTTTGTGTGAGACTTACTCTATTTCTTTACTTGGTCTTATTTTGGTCCCATATTATTCATTCTCTAGAGTCGTTCCAACTTGGTAGATAAAGTTAGATTGGAAATGACTGTATCAATGATTTATATTCATTTTTATTTATAATATTTATTGAACTTAATTTTTTTTTTTTTTTATTCAAGTCAAGTCATAAGGATTCATCTGAAACTCTTTTGCGAAAAATTCTATGATATGTATTTAAAAAAATTTAAATTATTTTGTGTATATATATCAAAACAGATGTTGGTTTATTTATTTAAACTTTTTCGTGTATTTAATTTTTATTTTTAAATTATATCGCATATATAGTTGGATTATTCACAAAATTTATGTGAGAAATATAAATTTTTAAAAAATTTATGTGTATACATTTTATTCTTTACTAGGCGGTAAAACTTTTAATATTTACGATCTTAAGCATATTATATAGTCATAACATTTATGTGGCTATAGAAACTTATCATTAAAGATGTGTTTAGTAAGAAGGAAAACATTTTTCACAAAAATATTTTGTTAAAAGAAAAAAAATGGGACTTTTAAAATTTATTTATTGGTACTTAATAAGCAAGATAAAAAGATATTATTATAAAAATATTTATATACAATCTATAAAAATATTACTCGTATACAAATAGTTGTGGTAGAGGGAGTTGGGGGTGGGGGGGGTGCAGGAGGGGGGTTAGAGATGACAGACTGAGGTGGTTAAGGAATGGGGGGCCATTGGGTGAGGTGATCTAGACTGACCAGACCAAACCAACTTGGTCCTGTCATATTTGACATCATGAGTGAAAGAGTCACCATTCAATATAATATTTGCAGATAAATTGCATATTGTGAGCATCTCAAGATTGAATTAATCAAGTATTACGATTACTATGAATGGTTCTCTGTTGCATTATCCAATTTGATATCCACTTACGTGTTAGTTATTTTTTTGCTTCTTAGGTATTTTTTGTAAGTTTAGATACTCATCCCTGATCTGTTTTTAGCAAATTAGTGGACTAAAACTGCTCCAAAGTATATTTAAGGAATCATTTTGATTATATCCTCAAATAAGAGATTTTTTTTATTTTATCCCACATTTTAGGCAGACTTTTTAACAATATTTTGTCGTAGTTACTTTTGCGAAAAGTAAGACAAAGTTAAGTGATTTTTACGTAACAAAATAAAAAATACGGACTTTTCAATAATGAACACAAAATTAGATGATCACTCATAAAAATTTTTCTCTTAAACTACTCATATATCAATGTTATGACTTATGACATGCTAATTAACCACAAGTTTCACGAGTTTTTCATTTTTTTCTAAAATATTTGAGCCCACTCATATAAGTTGACATAAATCGAAATGACGGACGTAGTAAAAATTATACCCTCTATTTCAGTTTCTAAAAAACTACACACTTTTAAATTCAAAAATAATTAATCACTTTTTTTTCTTTTGAATTCTTAGAAGTATCCATCGCCGCTATTCTTTGGGTGGACGTACAATGGATAAATTTGCTCTTGTGTAATGGCTCAAAAATCATGCATGAGATGTAAAAGGTACTAGACAAATCACAAATCGATGAACTCAATTGAAAAGACATTTACAGGGGGAATGAAACCTCTCTTATAAGATACCACCTATTAGACCAACCCAATCAACCTCACCCTAAAGAGTTGACGAATGCTTTTTTTTTCTCCTCAAAATTGATTTTTAGATGCACTCATCTAATCTCAATGTAGTTTGTATTTTTTAATTACTAATTAACTTATAAGTTTCATGAAAAGGAATAAAGTATTAGAACTTAATTGAGCATTCAAACATGCATGTAACAGTGCAAAAGTCAAATTGTAATATCTTACATTCAAGTCTAGTGTGTATCAAGTGAGAATTATCATGCTTTTTACATCCCCATCAACTCTTTACTGTTATATAAATCGTGAAAGAAGTGTATATATCCCAAAACAGTGGACTTATAATAATAATTCATACTTCAGTTTACATTGGAAAATTTCAAGCCCAAGACTGTGCATAAATGATGTTGGTTTTAGCATTTTAATATTATTACTTAATATTATTATGCATGGTTTTTAACGTTATGCAGTATAATGAAGCATTCATGCTTGTTACTGCATCTGTTACATTTCTCTTATTGAAAAGCCATCACAACAAAAAAACGTTGGGCAGCATGCATATCACTTTTTCAACTATGGCATTATGGGACATTTATTTGGAGTTAACAGTTTTTTTAAGCATGAACGTGCAGGAATATTTTTGTCATATAATGCACTTGATTTTTAGTTGTGATGGATCAATTTGATCACCATTTTTCTTGAGATTTATGTAACTTCCTTCTCATTATTTCTCCATTATCTTATTCTTTATGTTGGTGTAACTCATGTAACTCTTGTAACCTAAAACTCATTGATATTCCATCTTTACTACCCCTTATTGATTCTTATTTATTGCATGGAAGACTTCCTCTCCTATAAATAGAGGTGGTCTTGCATATTTTTCTACACACAAAATTATAGAGAGTTTACAAAAGATGATAAAAAAGAGAGTTCATTAGTTGAAGGGAGGTGTTCTTTTTGTGGAGCTTTGAACTCAACTCTTGTCCAGAGTTGTTGAGTTGTTCTTTGTGAAAAGGTTGTTGTATTCTGGAGGGGACAAGTCAAGAAGATTACTGCTGGATCGGTGAAAATATTTATTGTAGTGGACTTGAATCTTCTTAAAGAGAGTGAGATATCCGCGCTTCAACCGAAGAAGAAGAAGATAGTCTTTTTTATTTTCTTGATCACTTATAATTTTCAGTTGTAATTTTTATTGTAATTTCACCAACAATAAATTATTAACTAGTCTTGTTACTAAATCTATGCATGTATACTTTACCAGTACACTATAACAAAGCTAGAATATCATTTATTAGTTGGATAAAATTTAAGTAGCTTTTAGCAAAATTTATATTTGGGTTAAACTCTACTAAATATATATAGATAATTTATTCAGAATTTAGTAAAAGATGGATGTGCAAGAATATCAGGAGACATAAGATCAAGAATGAAAATATTCGGGACAACGTGGGAGAGACCTTCGAAGTGTTGGGTTCAAAATTGATAGGGTGTCCTGTGGAAGCTTATAATTTATAAATCATAGAGACGATAATTTAGATAAAGAGAAAAAATACTAAAACGGCATATTAATAATATGATTTAATCAAATAACCTACATATTATAAACTAATATTGAGAAAAACATAAAACCTACTGAGAAAAATCTCTCTCTGAGCAAGACTTTTTAAGAACTATATTGTTGATGTTATTGTGTATGGTATGAGAAGAGGGATCCTCAGTTTATAGAGGTACAAAACATTTTCTCAAAGAAAGAGGTTAGCTAAATATGAAAGAAAATTACATTTTTATTTCAGAAAAAAAGTAAAAGTAACTATGATGTTACTTTGATTTTCCTTTCAAGAAAAGTAAAATTCAAATTTGATAAGAAAATTTAGACCAAAAATTCTAATAAATTCACCTTTTTTGGCTGAATTTTCTTAACAAAACTTGATCTGCCTTCTTCATGCCACGTGCATGATTTTGGTTCTTCGCATAATCTTCATATATTGTTGCTTCTTGGCATACTTAAAAATGGAAATTTTTTTGGCTAAAAGTATATGAGCCATTTTTGGTTAGAAATATTGGAGCTCTTTTCAGGGTTAAATGTGGATTTTATTTTTAAAAATTTAACAGTGAAATTATTGAAAATATGATTGACAATTCGCTCCACATGTGGTTATTTTTTTTTTGGACCATAACACTCTTCATTATCAATTTATCATCAACTTGATTGCAATTTGCTTTGAACTTATGTCTCCTGATATCATTGGTTCTGATACTCTTTGTTGGATTCAAAATTAAAATACGTCATACAAAAGCTTAAAATTGCAAAGAAAAGCGATGATAATTCAGATTACACAACATAAAATACTAAAAAGCATAATATTACTTTATGGTTGGTCATTGGCCTACATATAACACTAATATAAAAGAAATATTAAAATTATGAGAAAGAAATCCCTCCCAAACAAGACATTTTAAGGACTAAATTGTGGATGCTATTGTGTTATGGTATGAAAAAAAGGATCCTCAATTTATAGAGGTACAAAACTTTTCTTCCAAAAGAGAGGTTAGTCAAATTTTGAAAGAAAATTATATTTTTCTTTCAAGAAAAGTGAAGTAATTATGGTATTATCTTGATTTTCTTTCCAAGAAAAGTAAAACTCAAATTTGATAAGAAAATTTGGACCAAAATCCTAACACGTAGTGGATGAGAAGAAGGAAGCGGTGTTGAGGATTTAGTCAAGTGCACAACCGTTCCTTGATCTATTTTATTTAGCTGAGTTAGTTAGAGCTGTTAAGTTTTCTAACAGTAATTAATTAAAAGCCAGCTGTATGCCAGCTGTCAAGAGGTAGACAATTACACACATGTATATATATATAAGGAGGACATCTGTACAGTGGAAGATAAGAGAAGATATTTTAAGCTTCTCAATTCCTTTTTCAGTTTTCTCTTTCCTTCTCTCTGCTCGATCTTTGTTTATCCATGAAGTTCATCTATATAGTGAAAATCAACATGGTATCAAAGCTTTAATGGCTTGAATTCAGGTGTTTTCGTCGTCAATTTGCAGAAAACGGAGAATTTAGCTTGTCCTTCTTTCTCTTCCTCTGTTTTTTTTGTGTGCAATTGACAGTTGAATTTTGAATCGATTATCGATATGGCAAATAATACAGCTTAGTATCGGGGATTAACTACACCAATAATTGAAATTGACTATAATCATCCGTTGTATTTGTACTCATCTGATGGTCCAGGGTCGTTTCTATCGGAATTCAGCTCGTAGGAATGAAAAATTACAGCCTGTGGAGTCGTGCGATGAGACTCGCACTGTTAGGGAGAAATAAAACTGACTTCATTGATGGAATGATCAAGCGCAATACATATGGATCTAGTTAGCAGAATCAGTGGGATCGATGTAATGCAATCATTGTCTCATGGATTATGGGCAATGTAGCTAAGAAAATGTTAAACGGAATCCTATTTTGTTCAGATGCACATCTGATTTGGTAGGAATTAAATGAGCGATTTGATAAAATCAATGGCTCAAGTATTTATCAGCTGCACAAAGAAATTTTAACTCTTGTTCAAGGTACATCATTTATTTCAGTGTATTACTCTAGGCTCAAGGACCTTTGGGATGAGTATGATTCAATTATTCATCCTAGACCATGTGATTGTGAGAAATCTAGAGAATCAGTTGAGAATCTTCAATATCAAAGATTATTACAATTTTTTATGGGACTAAACGAGGGTTATAGTCACGCTCACAGTCAAATTTTGATGAAATCGCGACTACCTAACATTAATCAGGTGTATGCTATACTGGTGCAAGATGAGAGTCATAAAATTATGGCTGGAAGTTCCTATGCTCGAACAGATCAGGTAGATCCTACTGCATTCTACACTTCTAAGATTGACACAGCTCAGGTTGATCATGCAACACTTTATGCCTCGAGAACTTTTGTTCCTAAGCCTAGACGAAATGGTCATTTGTATTGTGATTTTTGTCATATGAGAGGACATACAAAGGATGGACGTTTTAAGCTAATGAAGTATGATTACTATAATCAGAAAGGACATGTCAAGAACACTTGTTATAAACTAAATAACTATCCAGTTGATTTTAGAGCTAAGAAAAGGTCACCAGTAGGAAGTAGATATATGGTTCAAGGAGAATCTGAAAACATTATGCCCCAGACAGGTAATGCTAACGGTAATGGTTGATATCTGGGAGAGTCAGGCAATGGTGTGCCAGCAACATCCTTGACTATGAATACTACACCTATGTTCACATTTGAGCAGTATAACCAGATCCTTAGCATGTTGAATAACACTGGACTCAATGGTCAAGCATCAACCATATCTACTAATAACACACTCATAGCAGGTATTCCCATTACTAGTAATGATAAGGAAACTACTGATAGTTGCAATGCTGCATTTTTTAAATGGATTATTGATACGGAGGCCACCAATCACATGATTAATAATGACCAAATGTTGTTACCTGTTACAAAAGTAGGGAATAATGGGCAAATGCAGTTGCCTACAGGTGAATCTTCTAGAGCTACTCACACAGGGAATTGTTCTATGACTGGAGATGAGGTGATAAAAAATATTTTATGTGTGCCATCTTTTAGGTTCAATCTTTTGTCTATTTCAAAATTGAAAAAAGAACTAAACTTTGTATGTTGATCAACTCAGCTAGAAAACAGATCAATCACAACGTATGTTGATGATCTTCTACACACTAAATCATTCTTATAGTCTTCTTTCAAGATTAAAGATCTTGGTGATTTGAAGTATTTTTTAGGCATAAAGTTTGCCAGAAATGGAGAGGATATTTTAATGCATCAAAGAAAATATGCTCTTGAGCTTATTTCTGACTTAGGTTTGGCAGAAGCCAAACCAGCTGGTGCTCCTATGGATCAAACACTTAAGCTCACCACATCAGAGTTTGATTCCTCTTTTCCTGTTTCTGATAATCCATTATTACTTGATCCAGGAGAATACAGAAGATTAGTGGAGAGACTTCTTTACTTGACAAACACCAAACCTGACATTGCTTTTCCTGTACAATGCCTCAGTCAGTTTATGTCCAATCTCAAATCTTCTCACATGGATTTAGCAATCAAACTTGTGAGGTATATAAAAAGGTCACCTGGTCTTGGGATTCTTCTAGCAGCTAACTCTTCTACAAATCTTACTACATTTTGTGAAGCTGATTGGGCTTCATGACCTAATACTAGAAGGTCTATCACAGATTTCCTTATTAAATTTGGTGATTTCCTAATCTCGTGGAGATCCAAGAAGCAGTCCACTATATCGAGGAGTTCTGCAGAGGCAGAAAATAGATGCTTGGCTTCTACTGTTGCTGAAATTGTGTGGCTGATCAATTTGTTCAAAGTATTAGATATTCCTGTTTCTCTACCTGTTCCTATACATTCCGACAGTAAATCTTCCCTTCAAATTATTGCTAATCCAGTCTTTTATGAACGTACAAAATACATTGACATCGATTGTCATTTTATAAGGGAGAAAGTCTTGCAACATTTGGTTCATCTGGTTTTCTTGGGTTCTATTGAGCAAACTACTGATATACTTACAAAAGCTCTATCCAAAGTGCAGCATGATTGTTTGCTTTCCAAGCTAGGAATGAAGAACATCTTCATTTCCCCTAGCTTGAGGGGGGTGTTGAGGATTTGGTCAAGTGCACAACCTTTCCTTGATCTGTTTTATTTAGCTGAGTTAGTTAGAGCAGTTAAGTTTTCTAACAGTAATTAATTAAAAGCCAGTTGTATGTCAGTTTTCAAGAGGTAGACAATTACACACATGTATATATATATATAAGGAGGACATCTGTACAGTGGAAGATAAGAGAAGATATTTTCAGTTTCTCAATTTCTCTTTCGGTTTTCTCTTCCCTTCTCTCTGCTCGATCTCTGTTTATCCATGAAGTTCATCTATATAGTGAAAATCAACAGGCGGGACTGAGATATATAATTTTAGCAAATGAAGAGGAAATACATAAATGTCGCAGTAATAAGAAATGTGAGGCTGATGATAACGGATATGAGAAAAGGTAGAGGTAGGTTGAATAAGTCTTGATGAGAGAATAATAAGACAAGACTAAGTAATAGAATATGGAGGTTGAGAATTAAGGCAGAAGGTTAATAGATAGTCAAACATTGTCTAACTTCCTTATCATTATTATTATTACTATTATTTCTTCTACCATTGAATTTTTCGGTGTCATTATTATCTGTACCTTCTTTGCTTTAGTTATGATATTATTTGTTGTTGTTATTGTTTTTTCCTCCATTATTTTGTATTTCTTTTTTCTTAATGTTTGGCTAATCATTTATTTGAGTTGAGGGTCCATAAAAAATATCCTCGATCTCTATCTTCACTAGGAAAGAGTAAAATTGCATGCATACCATCTTTCTCAAATTCATTACTTATAAAATTACTTGGATATATCATTGTTATTATTATAATAACCTGCCTTTTCTAAAATTGAAAACTCATAAACTTAAAACTTTAAAACCATTGATATATCTATAATATATATCTATAATATATTAAAAGTGTGAAGGGCCTTAAAAATGTTGTTTGAACTTTTTGCACTTCATTAAAAGTCTTTAATTTATTTTAGACAAAATCGTGTTTTCACTATTTTTTTTAATATTTAAGAGTTGAAAATTAATTAAATATATTTATGATAAAAAATTTCCTTATTTAAAGTCATCAAAATTTTACTATTTTTTCTATTTTAAGAGTTGAAAATTAATTAAATATATTTATGATAAAACCTTTTCTTATTAGAAGTCATTAAAATTAATGACAACTAATATTTTTTTCATTCGTTTAAGAATTCTAAATCAACGAAATTTGATTTTAAGGAGATTTAAAAAATCTAGTAATAAATATAAAACCGTTAGAATAAGAAAAATTTAAGAAGTACCAGTTTTTTTAAAGTTTTAAGTACGTAATAAGAATGTATTGTAAATATTTGAATTCAAAATAAGAAAAGATTTTAAACATATAAAAAAATAATAATCGTAACACAAATATGATTCAAATTGATGTGTCTCTCTTAATCTGTGGCAACAAGGGAAAGAGTTACTATATGACAAACGTAAAAGTGATCATCCATCAACCACTTGAAACTTCTGGTGGTAAAATATATATGTATTTATGTTTATGTTTACATTATTATATTAAAGTGTGAAAGATTTTTTATTTTTACACATTATTAAAAATCTCCACAATAAATAAAATTATTTAATTTTAAATAATCAAATATACGATTAATCTAGTATAAAAGGACGACTCAATGTGAAAAGTGAAAACACACATATGGACAAATAGAATATTTATGTGTAGAATTGTATAATTAGTGTGAAACTTAAGTCCATGTTAATTTATTGCGTAGGCGATATTCCAATTCCATTAGTTATTATTGTCTAATAAGATAATTACCGACATGCCAAATCTAAGACTTATTGAATTAATTGTTAGATTAAGTAGTTGGACTGAGGCTTATGATAACGTGCACGATTAACTTTCATCATAAAAGTACTATTGTAGACTAAACCGTCATATTAATCACCGATTTTCTTTTACGCATTTTTCATCGTAAAAGTAATATTGTAGACTAAACCGTGACATTAATGGCCAATTTTCTTTTACGCATTTTGCGTTGAATGTATAGTTAATTACATAAATAGTCATTCAACTTTCATTTTATTTGCATGAAAGTTTTCATCGAACTATTTTTGTGCTACATTGAAACATGCAACACACCAGGACATTCGCAATCGTGTTGGTTTCAACTGAAAAAAAACGTTGCTTAATTTAATGTAAGTATCATAGAAGTCACTAATCTATTTTTTGTAGAAAAAAATAGTCATTCAATTATGCCAAAATATCATAGAAAGTTACAAAATTATTTGAGTAGTGACTTTTGGTTCCTAGGATAAAGTTAACTAGCCTTTTGTAATATTTAAATAAAATTGAATAATTTTTTATTGCAAAAAATAATTTAATAATTTTGATGCAATAAATTAAAAATTAAGTGATTGTTTGTGCAGTTAACCCTTGATCGTAACATTCTAGTGATTAATTTCTACTAATATAAACGATCTTTTTAATGGTTGACCAAAAGTTTAGTATTCTATTTAGCAAAATTGTATCACACGTTATTTTTGAAATGTATTATGGGGCAGGTGACATTAATTGATGTTATGCACTGGTACAATTATTGAACTATACCGACCTGAAAATAGAAAAAAAATTATATTTGAATTCCTCTAGAAATATTGTTGATACTTACTTTACAAGAATTTTCCAAGAAATATTTCACGACGTATATTATATATGTTGACTAATTGGCCGGGGACATGAAATTTAGTATTGTAGGCCCGGTAAGATAATACATTTTCTTTTGCAATTTCTCGTCGTTTCATTAACACTCTCTAAATATATATGAACATGAACTGTTAATGTTAAATAAGTATTCCTTACGAAGTAACCTTCAGTAAATATCTAGGGTCTATTAAGTATGAACAAAATATTTTTCAATTTTCTTATATTTCTTGATTAAATTTTTGAAAAATATTCTTTTAGAAAAACAAGTTTCACAAGTGATCGTCCGCATTGATTGTTTTCTTCTACCCTCTAATGCACCTCATCTTCACTTAACCCCCGTAGCCTACATTCTCCTACAATTATCTCTTATAGTATTTGCCTAAATTATATATACATTCTTTTAAAATGATATTTTTTTTTATATATGTACCAAATTAAACACAAAAAATAAGAAACACACTTACTTTTTTCGAGTATATTTTTCAGGGAAAGAAATTTCCTTTTTATCGAACACACCCTTATACGCTGATGTTAATTCAATACCCAAAAACTTTATTAAAGTACTCTCCAATTTGCTAATATATATTATCATGAATTTTTAGTTTGTATATATAATTACATCCCCTCACCAATGCCCAAACATCGATAAATATTTCTTTATTTCATGAAAAATAACTTTATCAGGGAAGAAGTATAATATACTCCCTCTACTCCATTTTACTTAACCCCTATATTAAAAATAATTGTATTAATTTATTTGTCTAATTTATGAAATGAAGAGAATTTTATTATATTTTCTCTTTATACTCTTAGTATTAAATTATCATATAAATTAATAATATTTAAATTTAAGAATTTCAAAACATCACTAGTAAGGTTAATTAAGACCAAGTAAAAAAAAATATGAAGGAGTATCAACATAAATTATCTAGTGATAAAGAAGCTAAGAGGAAGTTGATATAGAAGATTTGAAGTTGCTTTTACACTTATTTTTTCTACAAAGAAGATTTGAATTAAGTTGGTTTTAGACCTATTAATTTCTTCAACTCCATAACTAAATTTGTATATTTTTACTAGTTGAGAATCTTTATCGAAACTCGTAAGAGAAAGCAATAGGATTGAATGAGTCAATGTGAAAAAAATAGATACATATGGACTAAACCAAGTGAAATGGAAATTTTGGAATTCAAAATTTGGGCCGTCATGGACACGTAAACAACATAGATTCCACAGCTGTTTTTGATGAAAAAAGGAAATCCTTGTTCGTTGCTTCATATCAATGGAGACAGGACAACACAGGTGAAGTCAGAAGTTTCATTAAAAATATTTAAGATTAATCTAATGTTTGAATAATAAGTAAATCATATAACTAAGTATATATGCTTCGTAGTAATTATATAAATAAATAATTGGGATATAATGGAAGTATGTAGCTTTCGTCATGAATAATATATGGAAAGCAAGGTTGTAATGATTTGAGTATGTGAAGAGGAGAAACATTAATGCTTCATTGGAGATGTGAGAGGTTGACGATAACAGGTTTGAGCCTTTGAGGAGAGCTAAGTAGATGTATACTAAGGAAAAATTTAGAAGAGGCCAGGTGATCATTATACAAAACATGACACATCTTCAGCTCATTAAGAATGTGACTCTAGAATCTAGATAGAATAGTGTGGAGGTTTGAGAATTATGTAGACGGTTAGGTAGATAATCGAATATTTTCTCACTTTTAAGGGTGGATCTAGCTTATGGTCAGGGGGTTCGTTCGAATTCTTGGCGAAAGATTATACTATCTATATATGGTTAATATTATTTTTTTATATATATATATTAGATGTCGAACCCCCTTTAACTATTTTTTTTTCAATTTTACACCCCTTTAGTGAAAATTCTGATTCCGTCACCCCTCACTTAATTCCCAATGCAGGGTAGATTAACAGAGTTTTGGTCTAAAACACCTAGTTATATGTTCTTTTACCAATATTGTTATTCTTATCTTCTAGGTCGATAATATAGTGGATATGTGATTGTTATAAATAATTGTGATTTAATGATATTTAATAATTTTTTGAAATTGTATATTCGTTTTACTTAAACTAAATGACAATCCGTGTTAGATGATAAAATACTATACTATATTTTTGTTTTTGTTGGTAACACTTGTTGCTTTCACTTTCACATATTGATTTCTTCTTTCGCAATATTGATTTTTATAGTCATTTTCACACTATGGTAATTCCATTTTTAATCATGTTCCCTCTACGACCAAAAGCTTCACATCATTATCCTTGCATCAAATTGTACTCCCTTTTCGTTAATAACCTTTTCTTTAATGAAATTAAAAAAAAAAATATATTTACTTTTATCATAAAAAAACATAAAATAATTAAGTGAAGTTGATATAAGTTTGAGCCTTGAGGAGAAGTAGTTGTAGATCAAAAAAAGATTGGGGAGAGGTGATTATAATACAGGACATGCCACATCTTAAGCTCACCGAAGACTTACGATGCTAGATAGAAACACATGAAGGTTGAGGACTAGTGTAGACGGTTAGGAGGTAATCAAATATTTTCTCTCTTCCCAATGCATGGTAAAAGTTCTGATCTATATATATATTCTCTTATATGTATTATTCTTATGCTAGTACTATTATCTTATACTTTAATTTTATTGGTGTTGTTATTTATTTTACTTTAATTATCTTTATACTATTTAGAATTTACTGTTAGTGTTTTTCTTTTTTTGAGTATTTTTATCATAATTTTTTACTCGCTGAGGGTCTATCGAAAATCACTAGCCTACCTACTCTATAAAAATATGAATAATGATGTCTGTGTATACTTTTTTTTTTTTTTTTTTTTTATTTATGAAATTATACTGAATATATTATTATAAATAATTGTTGATATAATGATATATTACATTGTTTTGAAATTGTGAATTCCGCTTTACTTTATGAATTAAATAACAAACCGTGTCAGATGATAATATAGTATATTATACTTCTGTTTTGTGTTGGTAACACTTGTTTCTTTCACTTTCGCACACTCAATTGATTGCTTCTTTCGCAGTCAATAAGTATATTGATTTTATATTCACTTCACACTCAGATAATTCCATTTTTAATCATGTTCCCTCTATGACCAAAAACTTCACATCATCCTTAGCATAAAGAAAATTATACTCCCTTCTTATTAATTAACTTGTCTACTATTGAATAATTAAATTTAAAATTATTTTTATTATTAGGAATAGTTTTTTTTATGTAGATATATCACATTTCTGGTTAATATTTTCACGCTTGATTTTGCGAAATTAGGATTTTAACTAAAGAAATTTAAAATGTAAAAAAAAAAAATGTATTAAGAAGCGAAGGGGATCCTCTTGGGACCCTTGCTCAGCACATATTTGTGGACAATAATATAATTATCAGATGACCATTTTATTTGTTCATTGGTATATAATGGAGTATATAATTCCATGATTTTTTCTTTTTTACAAGTGAAATGATTTGGGTTGGAAAAAAGTAACTTATATTTAACATGAAAGGAAATCGCTCGTTCATATCTATAATAGCGTATAATTAATTATTTAATCATGATTAACCAAAGCAAATTTTATAGAAATATATTATTTGATACTATGAAAGAATATAATAGAGCAAAAGGGGAAAAATACACCTGAAGTATTCCTATTTTTTGAGTTTTATATATCAACTATTACATACGTGAGCCTCAAACCTAAAGATCACCCAACTAATAATTAGCAAAACACAACTAAACTATTCATTTCTCCTACTTGAAAGTTCAGGTATGAAACTCAAATAATTTATATATAGTTTAGGTAAGGGTGTCTAATGGGCCGGGCCGGGCCAACCCGGAACCGGCCCTCCCATTTTACCCAGGTTCCGGGCTGGGTTTGGCGTTAACCGGGCCGGGCCAAACAGTAAAAAAATTAAAACCCATCCGAACCCGGCCCACTTAACCCAATCCGGTCAAACCCACCAAGACCCGGTCAAATCCGGTTAAAAACCGGTCAAACCCGTTTAAAAAATAAATAAAAAATCCAATATACACTATATACACTCCAATATACAATATATATTTTAAAAAAAATATATAAAGTATAAACAATTACACATATATACGTACCATTCAATATATAATTATATATGACTATATGTACTACTTTAAATAAAACATATGCTATAATAGTATAATATATATATATATACACTACAATATATATATATATATACTAATTTATAAAACATATACACATGTATACGTTAAATATATACTACTTTAGAAGATATATACACATATATATGCACCATTCAATAGATATGTACTACTTTAAATAAAATATATACTACAATATAGTGATATACATATATATATATACAATAATATGTATATATATATAGTTACATACTAATTTATAAAACATATACACTTGTATACATTAAAGATATACGTCTATAGAAGATATACACACATATATACGCACCATTCAATATATATGTACTACTTTAAAAAAAGTATATACTACAATATATATACTAATTTATAAAACATAAAGTAATGTATACGTTAAATATACACGTCTATAGAAGATCTATTCACATATATACACTCTATTCTATGTATATGTAATACTTTAAATGAGATATATGCAATATATATACATTACAATATATATTTGTATAGTTATATACTAATTTATAAAATATATACACATGTATACGTTAAATATACACGTCTATAGAAGATCCATTCACATATATACACTCTATTCTATGTATATGTAATACTTTAAATGAAATATACTATAATGTATATACATTACAATATATATTTGTATAGTTATATACTAATTTATAAAACATATACGCATGTATACATTAAATATACACTTCTATAGAAGATATATACACGTGTATACGCACCATTAAATGTATATATACTACTACTTATAAAATATACTACATTATATATACATTACAATATGTATAGATATACTTATATACTAATTTATAAAACATATACACATGCATACGTTAAATATACACTTCTATAGAAGATATATGCACAAATATTCAAAACATATGCTACTTAATATAATAAATTAATAATATTTGGTAGTAAATTAATAATATATTAGAAGTAAGTTTTTAATTTAAAGTAGAAAACTAGAAATTCAATTTAAAATTTTAAATCGTTAAATAAAAAAAAAAAAAACAACGACTAAGGACTGAATGAATTTGGGGAATTTTATTGATTGCAAAATGATCCAAAATTTATAATTTACATGAATGAAAAATCTATAAATTATGCATCATTTTTTCCAACTCATTCATGTTAATATTAATGGGAACTTGCATAGGATAATCAAAGTCAACGGGGGAAAAACCATGCATTGGACTTGATTCTGCTGAGTTCTCCCGTGAAGTCATAATTTCTTCTAGTTTCAGCTCGTCGCTCGGCTCCGGTTCCATTCCTTGGTTTCTTCTTTCCGCTCTAATCCAATCTCTGAGGCAAACTAGAACATTCATTGCATTGCTTCCCAATGAGTGTCGGTTGTCTCCAAGCTGCTGTCGTCCCTGACTGAAGGCGCTCTCTGATGCAACGGTTGACATTGGAACATTCAAGATATCTCTAGCTAATCTTGAAAGCACAGGATATTGTGATTCATTATTCCTCCACCAATCCAGCGTGTTGATCCGTCGTCTACGATCCTCTGGTGCCGTCCGAAGATAATATTTCAGCTCTTCCCGATAAGTTGATGTGTAAGTTCTCTCATCAACACTGTTCCAACAATTTAAATCATAAAACGAATCAGAAAAACCACTATGTGCCGGCCTTTTAGAAGATGATGGCTCCTCGGGAGGATGAGGAGCGACAGTTGGAGTGATATTTGTAGGTACGGCTGAATCAAATAAATCAGCATAGTGATTATATAATTTTTCTATATAATCTTTTGCATCAGCCGTAGCCGTCCACAAATCAGGTTGTACTTGTTCAGAATCATGGTTAGTACTTATTTCTAAGTTAGAATAAATAAGAGTACTAAAGTGACACATATTATTGTATTTCATGCACGGATTTAGTATAACACCAACCAAGTAAATAGGGGGAATCGGGAAAAAATATTTTTTAAATTTCGTAAACATGGCTCCAACAGCTTCTTCATAACCTTCTTTATTTTTATATTGTTGGAGCAAACCAGAAATATCGGCTATATATGCCAAAATATTACAAACAGTAGGATAGTAAGCACCGGAAAATTCAACCGTAGCTACATAAATTTTTTCTAAAAACTTAACAAGATCATTAATTACAACCCAATCAGAATTATGTAGCATGCAATCAGCAGAATCAGCAAATGAACCGCAATGTTGGTTAAAAGCTAGTGTAATAGGAATTCTATATTTATAACAAGTTTTTAAAAATTCATACGTAGAATTCCATCTAGTATCAATTTCCTCAGGCATCAAAATCGGTGTAAGTCCATTTTCTTGACATTTAACTTTAAATTCTCTAATTCTCGATCTACGATTATTTCCTTGAATAAAACCAACGGCAAGACGAATTTTTTCAATATAAAGCTCAAAAAACTCAAGACCATCTTTTACAATTAAATTATATATATGACATGCACACTTAATATGAAAAATTTCAGGCAAGGGCGGAGATAGCGTAGATTTTATTTTTGTTATAGCAGTCTTGTTGTTAGAAGCATTATCAAAAGCAATACATAAAATTTTATTTTCTATACCATAGTATCCGGCAATTTTAACAATAGAATCAGCAATAAATTGTCCAGAATGTTTACGATCTTCATCATATAAAAAAGCAAGAATACGTTTTTGCATCACGAAATTACTATCCATCCAATGACAAGTAACGGTTAAATAATCATTTTTATTTACAGCACGACCAAGATCAGAAGTTAGGGACAATCTACATTGAATATTTTTTAACAATGTTGATAAATAAAAACAATATTGTGAATGAAGTCTAAAAATATCAGACCGACAAGTAGTTCTAGGAATACCATTAAACATAGGATTATAAATTGCTTGTATATAACGAATAAAAGCATCAGAAGAAGGAAAACTAAAAGGCAAACAACCCACAGCTACCATTTTAGCTATTTCTTCCCTGTCCCTCAATTTATTATACTTTTTCGCTACTTGACCGGTTGTTGGGTCCATTCTAGTTTGCGTTGACCCACCAACATCCCCACCACCTTTTGCAATATTTAACTCTCTTTTGTGATCTTCATCTATATGTCTCATTAACGTACCCGTACCCCCTTGCTTGCCTCCACTTCTATGCTTATATATTTGTTGACAAATATTGCACTGCACCTCAATATCTGATATACGTTCAAAAAATTGCTACGCAATACTAGTTCTTTTACGAGGTTTTGGGGCACTGGGAGGACGGGAAGGGAGATTAACTGATTCAGATCTAACGTTAGCATCTCCTCCTGCGGGTGTTTCAGCAATATTTTCATTATCTTCGTCTAAATTAACTGCATCTACTTCATTTTCTTCTTCTATATCATAATTTTCCTGAGCTTCTACATAATCCATATCGTGAGCACCTACACCTATTTCTTCCTCAAAAGGTGTACCAAGCGGTACCGGAGGCGAAGGCACACGGGTATATCTATTACTTGAACTACCTCTACCGCTAGTAATTCGCTTTTTACTACCACTACCGCTTCCGGGACAAATTTTTTTAACACCTTTAGCAGCGAGGTTTTTTAATTTATCCATAATATAAATTAAATTAAACTAAAAATATTCAAAATACACAAATATAATAAAATTAAATATTAAACAATTAATACAATAAATAAAAATTAAACGTAAGAGATGGAACGACAATACCAAATTTTGGAAGTATCCGAAGATTGCGATTTTAGAAACTTCCGCTCGTACTTTGTAAACGAAAATTAAAAAATTAAAGTGAACACTTTAAGAAATTAAATATATTGAATATTAGAGAATTGAGAATTGAGATTTGAGAGAGAATGAGATTTGAGAGAGTGAAAAATTGTGTGAAAAATGATTTGAAGTTGTAGGGTATTTATAGATTTTTTTTGGGGATTAAAAAATATTTTTTAAAGTTTTTTTTTTTTTTTTAATTAAATGGGCCCAAACTAGCCGTTTGGACCCAAAAACGGCTATATAGCCGTTGGGCCAACCGTTGGCCCAAAATCCAATTCTTTTTTTTTTATTTTTCGGGCCGGGCCGGTTAACCGGCGGGCCTGGACCAGGCTTGATCCGGGCCGGGTTAACCGGGCCCATTTTAACAAAAAAACCGGCCCGGGACCCGGAACCCTTAAGCCTTAGGGCTTACCGGGCCGGGTCAAACCGGGCCGGGTCGGATCGGCCCGGCCCATTTGACACCCTTAAGTTTAGGTGTGGTTTACCGTTTACTAAATGATTGGTAATAATTCATGCAGAAAACTCACACATCTAATAGTTCATGCATGAAACTCAAACGATCGGGATAATTTGGTTGTGTTTTTTACCGTTAGCTCAATATATATAATATAGTGCAAGTAAAAAAATCAAGACAATTTAATAAGAATTCTACTTATGTCGGTCAGAAATTAAACAAACGGATTCACTGATTAGTTATCGAAATTCTACATGTTTGGATTTGTATGTAAGCATCTGATTCTTGACTTGGTCTTTATATAGTTCAGTTCCCATCATTTCATTTTGTCATCTCATTCCACTACGCACATTACGTTTGTGATCATAATTATTTGGAAAATGACAAGAGAAGTTTCCTATTAACTAAGCTTTAAAATCCAAATGATGCTGCATGTAACCCCAGCTGTGAGGCTGTGAGACTGTTATGACTAATGATTAATGACTACTTGTGTCTCCATTGCTTATATAATGATTTGATCATTTTCTTTAATTTTAGTATGTATTTGAGTTAATACATTGGTAGGTAGAAGTTACCACAACAACATATTCAGTGTATTTACATAAAATGGGGTCTGAGGAGGTTAGAATGTACGCAGTCCATAACACTACCTCATAGATAAGGTACGTAGGGATGTTATTTCTAATAGACTCTCGACTTAAGACAAATACAGTCTAGAAAAAAATGAAATATTAGAGCAAGAAAATAGTTTGAATTAGTTGAATTAAATTTTTTAATTTTATGAGTTTAATCTTTAAGATTTTAGTTTAAATTTGTTATATTTTTACAATTATGGATTTAAATTTACTATTTATTTCAATTTTAGTAAATTTATATTTTGCATAAAAATGGATTCAAATGAACCCAATACCTGACCATTGCATCCACCACATCTATTAGTGTAATGAACTTTTTAGTTTTTACGCAACGATATAATTTAGTTTGTTATAGAAGGTTATTTATCATTATTTATTCTAGGATATATCAAACAATGCTATTAACTAGAATTACCTACAATTATTTTTCCTAAGTATATTTTTCTCTCTCTTTTTTTAAACAAGTATATTTTTCTAGTTAGCGCATAGAACAGGGGCGAAGCTGCAGTGGTGTTTATGGATTCAATGAAACTCAATAATGTAACTTCGGCTCAAACCTATTTTGTGTTAAAAAATAATTGAATATGTAAAAATAATCTATTCAAAACTGAGAAGATAAAGAGAATTATGATTCAAAACTTATAAATTAAAAATTCCAACTCCACCTCTTCAAGGATATATAGAAATTAAACTCTAGTATTGTGTTGGTTCCTTCTTTTTTTTTTTGTTGGTTTTTCATCTGGTGTCTGGTACCCGCATTGGAGTTTGACTAATCCGGATTCGCTCCGCGTAGGGCCCCATTCGAGGGGAAGCGCTCCCTACCAAAATTTTTTTCATACCAAGGGCTCGAACCCGAGACCTCTGATGAAGGGAGGAGCAGCTCCATCCGCTGCACCACATCCTTTGGTGTTATTGTAGCCCTTGATCCTTTCAAGAATGTAATTATATCCTGAATACTATAAGGAGCCAATTTAGAACCTTTTTTTTTTATGGCATCATCCGGGGTTATCCTAATCCTTCTAATCTTGCAAGAAGATTACTAAAGCTATTTGAATTATTAGTGTAGTTGACTAACAATTTTTATAAATGGGAATTATGGGATCATTGCTCAATATTCAACTTTCTTGTCTATACATCACGCGGAAAATATAACGAATTATGGATGGCATTAATTGTCATAAAATTCTTTAATTAGTAGTTGCATTGATAACAATTTTGCAATTATACAGTATTTCTGATAATAATTATTCTTATCTTTTTCTAATAAAATAATTATTCTTATCTTTTTTATATGTTTGACCACATTTTAGTGATTAATTGGCATTCTAAATAAATAGAGGAGAAAGGTTGTTGAATTAGGTAGACGTGATAAATTTTCGAAAAACCTGTAGCGAGTGATTGAAATTTGTAGCAAGTGATCACGAATATCTAGATTAACTTAGAATTATGTATTTTCTCTGTTCCATGTTAATTGTCACATTCTCATTATGAGCCTTTTAAGAAATGATAATTAAGAAATATTTTTTATTGATTATCCTTAATTCTTTACTGTGCATGTAATCAATATTGTTTACTTTCAAAAATAATTACTTTTTTAAACAATAAAATAGAAATTAAATATTATTTTAATTTTACAAATTAACATATATTTACGAACGAATGCTTTTAAAATGAACTAGATAATTTTAAGGCCCGTAAACGGGCCCAATATAACTGATTACAAATGTTAGATTTATTTTGTATATACAAAAAAGTTTAAATCTTCGCTATTATTTTGCCTATTAAACAAAAATTTAAACATTATTGACAAAAATATGATATTGCATTTTGACCAATATTCTACTGGTATCAATCAATGTTTTAAAAGACGGAGGCGTGAAGCAGGGCATTTTAGTTAGCACAGGGCGAGGCGTAAGCCTCAAGGCGATGAGGTGTAAGCTCCATGAATCTTTCAATTTTTAATTTATAATATAGTAAAATAGTGTCATAAAGCAAAATTTGAAAAAAAAAAAAAAACATGATTAAACAAATTTATCGAAAATAAAACTTCTAATTTAAGTTTATACATATAAATAAGGAAATGCTATACGCTATTATGATATGTAATTCAACTCTAACATTTGCACTTTTAAATAATAAAAGAGTTATATTTTTATAAAATATATTATTATTGTACTATGCAATTTACATTCCTAAAAGAAATTAATTAATAAACTTTATTAGTACCCTAATGGTAATTTTTAGATAATAAAATACAATAATTTATTTACTATTCGATTAGAAGTGGATAACTACCTAGATTAAAATGAGGATTCAATATTTTGTGATAGTTATCATTTCAAATAGCGATTATTTTGGGACATATAGCAAATAATAAAATATGATAATTTTGAGACGTATGACGATAATATGAAGATCAATTAAAAGTGAAGATGTAAAATTTAGCTAATTAAATATTTTTAAAAATAATGTTAAATGATATTCATCCTTACGGTACTTTCAAATAGTAAATATGTGATGCAATGACTTGCTATTAAATTATTCTCAAAATTCTTATACGTATAGTCGAGAAAACCTATGAAGCATCATTTATTTAATATAGAATTGTAAGAGTTGATAATGTTAATTAAAGAATTCGACTCATAATTTGCCTAAGATCTGTTAGGAGAGCCATAAGCATTGGACGTTAGGCGTGCTTAGAGCGTACAGTCGAGCGCTTAAGGCATAACCCTCACAGGACTACTTACTTCTACGCCTCAAGGCGTTTTTCCAGTGCCTTGCCTTGGGGTGAGCCTCAAAACTTCCTTTAAAACAATGGTACCAACTAAAATTTTAGCATAAATGAAATATTGTATTCAAAGCTACCTAACTCACAAATATTCTCAAGTATTGTTAGTATCTATTATGAAACCTTCATTTTTTTACTATTCTAAAGCACTAAGAATCTAAAATTTAATTTGCTTTTCAATATCTCATAATGACAAATATTATTACAATTTAAAATATAATTTTATTTAATAGATTTTACATTTAAAGAATTTCCTACAATGTTCCTAACTCTTTTATTTCCTTTGAAAAATCTATTAAGAACATGATTCTTGTACTTCTTTCTTCATTATTCTTTGCACATGAATTGTTACTTGTATAATATTATTAATTATTCAAATAATATTAAATTTTAATTGATACAACAACATATCCAATATATAATTTCACAAACTAAGTTTGAGAATAGTATAATGTACATAAACCTTACCTCCACTCTCAGAGGTAGAAAGACTATTTCTGACATAATTTTAAGTATTAATTGGTATCTTAAAATTAAAAACTAAAAAAAATAAGAAAAATAATTTACTATGGTTAGTTAAATTTTGACTTGATCAATTTTAAAATGTAAAGTTTTTTTTTTTTTGTTTTTCACTTAGTGTCTGGTACTCGCATTGACCCCGACTAATTTGGATCGCACACTGTAGGGGGAGGGGGGGGGTGCTCCTAACATAATTTTCTTCATTTTCAATGCTCAAATTTGAGACCTCTAATTATGGGTGGAGCAATTCCAAAACTGCACCACTATCCACGTTGATAATCTAAAGACATTTTATTATCAATAATTCAATATACATTAATTGAACTCAAGAATACTTTATTCTTTTTATCAAATTTGATTCGGCAACTCAAAGTTAAATCAAACTCACATTAATTCAACTGTTTAAATAATTTTCTAATGTTTAAAAGAAAACAAAAGACAGACTTCCTATTCAGATGAAGAGCTGTGATTTTTTAATTTAGGGAATACTCTTAGGGGCCGTTTGGTTTGCAAATAATCTCGAGATAAAATAATAATTCCGGGATAAAACTTTTTATTCGTCGTTTGGTTGTAAATATTTGGGATAACTTATCCCGAGACTAATAATTAGTCCCGGGATAAGTTATCCTCCCAATTGGTGGGATGGCAATCCCAACATTATTCTTACATGGGATAAAACCATAAAATGACAATGTTACCCTTAAATTCTTTGATTTTTCATTTCCATACACATAATTTGAGTGCTAAAATTTAAGTGCATAATTTAAAATTTTTACTAAAAATATTTCTGTGAAGCAACTATAATTTGAGTGCATAATTTGTTATATTTCTCAGGCTAACACAATTAAATTTATTATAATTTATTATTTGTACTATAATTTGAATGCATAATTTTGTCTATTTTCGCAATTAAATATTTTAGGAAGTATAAAGGCATTTACCGTTCAAAATGGTTGTAAAATATATAAATTATGTTTATTCATATATTTTAATTTCTCTAAAAAATAATAAAAAATTTTAAGAGTGAATATTTAAAGCTTAAAAAGAAATATATATATATATATATATATATATATATATATAATATTAAAAGTGTGAAGCCCCTTAGAAAAGTGATTTAAACTTTTTGTCTTTCATTAAAAGACTATTTTTTAGACAAAACTGTCTTTTCACTATTTTTTTTAATTTATTATTTAATTATTTTATTATATTTATAACTAGACTCCTAAACTATACGAGACTCCTAAAATATATGGAAGGAGAATCAATTAATATTTTCTTTGTAATGATCAATTAAAAAAATACTTCTAAAATAGAATAGTAAAATACTCCTAAAATAGGACTATAATTTTTGATCAATTTTTGCAAATAAAAGACCGACCTTCTATATATGGTCGATTTTCAACAATTTGTAGTAGTGAAAACAATTAATTAATAAAAATTATAACTCAAAAAATTGCAGTAGACTTTATAAATAGCAGATATAACAAAACCTGTCATAATAGAAAATCTATGGACAATATCGAAAAGCCAATATTATAGGAAAACCGACAAACTTTCGTTGGTTTTTTTCATAGAAAAATGGGAGATAACATATGTTTTTTTAATTTACCTTTACTACACTTAAACCTCTTTATAACATCATTTTGCTATAAGGGTATTTTACTTTAGCGATATGATATTTTCTAGAATCGATTTTTTATGTTATATGTGATCACTATTGTATTATTTTGTTGTGGTTTACAGGTCGTAGATAAATTTACAGGTGGTAGACGAATGTCGGTCGACTTTGAGGATTTCTTTTAGATAAAGTCTTTATTATTTAAACAACTATCATATTTAGTGTAACATTTGAACTCATCTTCTTAATAAGAACATCCTTGAACTTTTACATCCCGATCTTGTGCACCATCTTCTTGAAAGTTGCAATTGGAGGAGACTTGGTGAATAAATCAGCCATGTTGTCACTTGAACGAATTTGTTGCACGTCACTATCACCATTCCTCTTGTTCTTCTCTACTTTACCCAACATCAGCATGCCCAATAAGATCGGGACTGCAATCTTGCTAACAAATTAACTGAAAAGGCTATATCAAGCCTTGTAGTATTTTCAAGATACATTAGTACGTCAATTGTACTAAAATATGGCACTTCATAACTAATTCAATTCGGTATATTTCTCATCTCAACAAATAATCTATTGCTTTGAAAACTCTCCAAGACTTCTAATAATTTTCAAGCTATAAGCTTATACAATATAAGGATTCTATATAAGTTTTCCAGAAACTTTTATATGCTTCAAACATTTTGAATTCTTAGAAAGTTTTCATATAAATTTTGTCAAGCCACAATATTTAGCATATCACGTGTGATATTTTCAAGTGTCTGGACTGCAAATCAAATAAGTTTTACACTTACTAAGATGCATCCTTTCATGTCACTTGATAAATGTTTCTACGTCAGCATGCTTAAATAAACATAGAATTTAGATCCTCGTAATCTTTCACAATATTGTATCAAAGATATTAATGATATATCCTTTCTTATCAGTTTACAGTGTGCCATAATATTTTGAGATCTCATCACTTCATTATTTTCAGGTACCTGAACCTCTCATAAGGTTTCATGAAGTGTTATGTCGTATGCTCTTCAAGAGCACATTGCCTTCTTATTATGATTGTTTGCTCCTTATCCTTTTCAAGAATTATTTTATATTGGTCTACCACGCTTCACGCATGCATAGACTTTGTCCTTCATGGACACAAAATAGGAGCACTTGCAGCTTAAATATGAGATGCTTTCGGCATTTGACTTGAATTATCTTTTGAATGAGGATCTGGTGATAATTCCTAACATATTTCATAGCCGCTTATAATCTCCCCCTTATGTTAGTAAAACTAACATACATTCTCCATCTTCTTTGAGGAATCCATCTTTGTGCATCATGGTATATTCATTAATCGTATATTGCACATCAAAATTATTAGATGGAATAGTTGGTTCCTGATCTTGAACCAATTGAGAGGGAAAAAATAATCATAATTTATTGGTCCAATGCATACAAGTGCTATTATATGCAACATATCATATTTCAGACCAACACATGAAGCTTTATTTTCATTAGTATTAGTTTAACTATTTATCGAAGGCATTCAATGCCAAACCATCATCATCAAGATGAATTGTCTTGATTACACAGTCTGAAAGTTATTCTCTTAATTCAATTTTATTGAGCAAGCAACTTTATGAATGTCAAATGCAGGTTGACAATGAATGTACATGTGATCATCTTATTGATGCATCTTTTCAACATATCACATGATAGGTGGACGGGCCCTTATTCACCTTTTATATTTTTTCAGATTTTAAGGGATTCAATCCCAATATTAGTTGGTCCAACCAACTTATCATGAGAACAAACGACATAAATAATTCTTGAAGAATCTTCTATTTCTTCAATACTTGTCTAATACTCAATATGCACATTTTCGAGTTGTCATAATCGTTCATGTCAATTTATGAACTTATTTATAGTAGTAAACTCCAAGTTTACCATGACATGTATTTTTTTTCTTTAGTAAATTTCAGATTTACTATTACATGAATAAATTTCAAATTTACTACTTTACAAGTAGATTTCAAAATAACTCTTCTCAGTTATTCTGCCTCATTTGGAGGTGAGTTGTGATACCATCACAATTAAGTACACTTTTGTATTGAAACAATCGAAATCCCCATCCCCCAGGAATGAAATATAATCGTGCCTTAAGCCTATCAAATTCTGATAGCTTATAACCTCTGTCATGATATTGCTACTTCAGGAGCACATTGAGGCATACATATCTTTCAAAGTATATCATATATTACTACTACATTCACTTCAAGAATGTAGCAAATTGTCATCTTTCATACCATATATTGCTACCATATTCACTTCATGGAATGGAACATATTAATGAGATAAATTTCATGAATTTTCACCAAATACATATTATTTTGCCTTAGCCATCATAATATCCTCAATATGGTGCATTGAGATTCAAAATCAACGTCTTATCCATATAAAAGAGTCTTAGGCATAAATCAATTGGACTTGAACCCAACATATTATCATCCCTTTTGATAATATTGTTCTTGAGGAATAAATTTAAAACATAATGATTCCAAACCAATTATTTTTTCTCAAATCCAACAATAATTATATTATTAGTAGCAAAAGATAGATAACATAAGGAATTACTAACCTTGAAATTACCTCTAAATTTATAATCTCATCTTATTTGATAGAGTCTCGTGTTGATAACGTTATGAAATATAAAGCAAAGAAGAAGAGTAAAGAGAGAATAGAGAGTAATTCTTATTTCTCTTGAGGGATAAGAGATCATAAGATTCTTCCTTGAGGATTATTTACAATGAAGGAAGCCCTTCTATTTATAGGAGAAATTTACTCCTAGTTTTTGACTGAAAGACAGATACTTCAAATCCTGATAGATATCAACTAGATCTTATTAGATCTTGATAGATCTTATCTATATAGACATTCACTATAATGTAAATACATTTATAACACGTCTAGGGTTTTAAGCTTTTATATTTGATGCCTTTTTTGTTTGTTTGTTTAAATTTACCTTCAAATAAGTTCATCTTTTTTTATTGTTGCTTTAAATTAGGCTTAACAAAATTGAAGATCCTTTAACTTTTAAGATGATTTTTTCATAAAATTTTATTATTTGTATTTTCCTTCGTAAATATATCATTATTGATTGATTCTTTAATATGTTTGTACAGATGAAGAAAGATTTATGTGAAACATGCGGACAAAACTTCGTATCAATTACAAGGTATTGATTACAAGTGAATTTAAGGTATATTTTTCCTATTCTAAATTTTATTTTTAATTCATATTAGTTCTACTTCTTATTAAGGCGTAATTCATGTTAATATTCTTTTTTCAAAATCATACTTACATTTAAAAAAATTATTGAGATAAAAATAAAGTGAAAATTATGATTTCTCATAATAGAAAATAAATCATAGTGTCAAACAAGTATTAAATAAAGTCTTTAGTTGGCTAAAAGATAAAATATAATGGTAATTAGAGATTTCATGTGTTAGTAAATCAAATTTATAATTGATTTCATTCTCCCATCAGGGATAATTTGAATTGCTCATTTTACATTTTAATATCGTCATCAAGACTCTAAAGTGTATTTTTTCTTTCAAAGTATAATATTCAATAATTGATATTTCAATATGTCATATTTTTTTCAATTTTTTGTCCATATCTTTATTTTGTAATTTATAATTATTTGTCTTGAATGAGAAGATGTATGAAATGGAATGTGATTTTACGTGCCTTGACGTGAGCAGTATGAAAAGAGAGAAATAGGAGATCTTTTGAAGGGTAAACTTTTCTTTATCAAGAAATTAGCCTTACATGACTTTAAATGGATCTGATTCATAAAAGCAAGATTTTTAAAGCCAGGATCAAGTATATTGTTTGATATAAATGATAGAAATTTATTCTTTTATATACACTTATTATTATCTTCATACACACGTGCAAAATACGTACACTTGACTAGTCTTTTAATGGTTTGGAATAGCCAATAATAACAACATATTCACAGAAATATCACAAGTGAAATATGGAGATAATAACATATACACAAATTTTTTATTCCTAAGCCGTGAAGATAATTAAAGAGGTTGTTTGTAAATGCATTGGAATAACAACAACCAAAAACAAAAGCTATAAAATTACATGAAAAAGCTAGCTTCTACAGATAGCACACCTAATGGCCACTTTATGTACGTTTGATAGAACTAAAATAGGGGTGGCGAAATTAATTGAAGAAAAGATGATTTGGCTAAATAGTTCTAAGTTTGAACGGGTTAATGATTTGTTCATTTTGATTCGCTTAATTTAGTCCATTTAAAAGTGGAGCTAATATGTAATATAACCTGATCATTCATGAGTTATCTTGTCAAAATGTTTCTTAGAAGACTTCTTGTTTTTGTTGTTGTTTTCTACTTTCATCGTCTCAATTTCTGTGAAGGTATTGATTGAGCATGGAGTATAAAAAATATTTTTTTAAAAAATTTATGATTCAAAATAAACTATATCTATCTGTGTGGCTATAAATTATTTGACTAAAATAAAATTTAAAATGAATTCTCTTTGAAATTAAAAAAAAAAAACTAAAAAAAGGAAAACATATCACACAAAGAAACTGAGGACGTAGCTATATAATGACATAACAAAGAAATTTTTTTATTAGATAATTAACAAATTATAAAAAAGAATAAACAAATTGTAAGATCCTAAAAATTTTGACAAATTATTTTGAATTTCCCATATTTAGTGGTAATTTTTGACTTGAATCATGATAAGGGATGTATGGAAAGAGTTTTGAAATTTTCGAAAAGGGTTCGGGATCATTTCGGGATCCGAACCAGTAAGGGTCTGCGATGAGGGCGTGACACGCTGCTTATCCTCTGCGATAAGAGCGTGGCATGCTGCTTAGCCTCCACAATAAGAGTGTTCACGCTCCTTAGCCTCCACAATAAGAGTGTGCACATTCTTTAGCCTCCGTGATAGCGGCGCGCTATACCCTTAGGCAAAAATTGCCCAGTTTTATTTTTTTTTTCAATTGGGGCAAGGACTTTTTGATTCTTTTTCCTATTAAACGACTTTAAATACTACCTAACTCCTATTAACTTATCAATTATCAACTTTTATCATTGCTCTTTCCCTTTTCAACTTTCAAGAGAAGCAACTAAGGGTTTTCTCAAGAATTCAACACTCAGAACCTTAAACTCAAGCTTTTCTTGAATCCACTCCATCAAAAGTCATGTTGGACACTTCCTTTTTTACTTATTATATTATTGTATTAAATTACTTGATATTACATGTTTCTTGGTTGTTTAATTCAAACTAGGGTTGAGGAATTTTGGTTGTTTTACACTTGCATTGACTTTTTTTTAAAGGTTTAAATGGTGGATTGTGAATTGAATTTGGGTCTCATGGTAATGGTGAGAATTTGGCAATATGATTTCACAATGTTTATGAATTTTTGCATGATTTTAATGACATGAACCTCAACCCACATCATTATTTGGATTCTAATCAAGGATTTCATAGTGTCTGGACTTTTCATTGAAAAATTGCATAACTTTAAATAATAAAAAGGTAATAAGCTTTTGAAAACGCCCTTGGGGGATTTGTTTATGAATTTTTAAATAAAAATTTGGAGTCTAAATGGTTAAATGAATATGGAATGACATAATTGGAATGACTTACAAGTATATTAGTATGACGATACCAAGTTGAAAATGCCGTAATAAATGACTCCATGGTTAATGGTATGTGAAAAATATTTTAATTGGGCTTAAAAGAAACTGTGTAGCTCACCAAGAAAGTGTAGTCCCGGGGGACCAACGCAAGAAGCCAAGTTTGCCGATGTTGGGGATCTATGACCACTGTGTCTGCTTTCACAATATATTTTGGTAGGCTATCTCCTTGGTGTATCTAGCCAATTTCCTCAGTTCATGAGGCTAACATGAATTTAGGCCCTTCCGACAGGGGAAGCCGACATATATAGCCCGTGGGTGTCTTTAGGTCGGTACAAACTACATATTTCAGGGTTAAATTTTCAAAACAGTCACGTCTCATGCTCCTGTTCCCCTACCCTGGCATCTTTTTATCTTGATGGTTGTTGAACATATGTTTTATGACTAGTTTTTGTCAATATATTTTATTTATGTGCTTCATATCGATTTTGTACTTGTACATTTTATTCATTTTCTTGGGTTGCATGCTAGTACTCATTGTACTGACTATTTCTGGATGCTACATCATTTCATGATGTAGATTTTGAAGGGTTTCCTTGTGACCCTATGCAGCGCTAGGTGATTAGGTACTTATGTTGGATAGTTGTTGAAGTGGTGAGCCCTCGCTCATTCGGAAGGCCTGATTTTCCTTAGTTTTTCATGATTTCAGTACTTACTTTTGGTTTTCTTCTGGCATAGTTGGGGTCATGTCCCAGCTTGATTGGTATTCTTTGTTTAGATCTTTGTGGACAGTATTAGGGCATTGCTTTATGGATTTGGTTTTGTCTCACAGACTTTCTTTTTGAATATTTTGTTTCTCTTATTCTTTGGGTTAGCTTCCACAATTTAGATTTATTATTATACTCTTAAGGTTAGGGTAAGAGGGTCATATTAGGTCTTGGTTGGTTTGGGATGCCAGTCATGTCTAGGCCCTGATTTGGGTTGTGACAAGCATGGTATCAGAGCACGATTCAAGGTCACTGGGTGTATATAAAGCTGCATCGAGTAGAGTATCTTTTATGGGTGTATAGTGCTCTACATTTATAAAGGTAAGGCTACAAGAAATTTAGGAATGTTTTCCTTCTTTGTATTCTATTTTGTGTTAGAGAGTCTTGCTACTTTGAGTTTTTTCTAACTCCTAGCTTACTCGCATTTCAAATCATGCCTCCACAAAGATCTGACGGTCGTTGGAACTCAGCTGGAACCTTCATCCCAACCGGGGCAAATGTAGAGGAAATTTGCCCTACTCATGGAATGTAGACTTATTAAAGGGCCTGTACTCCTTACTTTACTGCTCCACCTGAGGTTCCACAGATCCCTATTTGTCCTCCTCAAGATATTTAGGCTGGGGTTACTCAGTCTCCTCAGAGAAATGTATCGGATGTTGAGTTCCGTCAGTCTATCCATATGTTTGCTCAAATTAAGGCATCACAATCTTGTCATTTTGATCATATTGGTCTTGTTCCAAATTCGTCTGAGGTTACTCGAGTTGACTAGCTTATAAGGCTGAATCCCCCAACCTTTACAGACTCTAAGGTTGAGAAGGATCCTTAGTGGTTTATTGATGAGATAAAAAACCTATTCAGAGTTATGCATGCTAGTTATTCGGTGAGGGTTGAGTTTGCAGCTTATCAGTTAAAAGAAGTGGCTTACCAGTGTTATGAGGAGTGAGGAGAGTTGAGAGGTGAAGATGCTGAGTCGGCTGTGTGGGAAGAGTTCTTGGGTGTTTTTCTTGATATTTTTTCCTCATGAGTTGAGAGAATCCAAGGCTGAAGAGTTTGTGAATCTGAAGCCAGGTAAGATTAGTGTTAAGAAGTATGCGTTGAAGCTCACCAAAATGTCTCGTTATGCTCTTGATCTTGTATCTAGTATTGGGTTCAAAATAATGAAGTTTGCTTCGGGTCTATCTCATGACTTGGTGTTAGAGTATAAGGTTGTCATGCTAAATAATGACATTGATATATTAAGTTTGGTGGTTTATATGCCGCAGTTTGGGGATAAGAAAAGAAAGTAGGTAAAGATAAGAAAAGGCATAGTAAGAAGTTTAAGTATGCAGAACAGGTTGCGAATCAGCAGAACAGTGGAAAAGAGGGTAGGCAATGGCCTAAGAAGAAGAATTGGAGAAATTCTTATACGTCAGCTAGTGATCCTGCTCTTAAACCTTCAGGTGATCGGCATTTTCAGTTTAGCAATGACTCCAAGGCATAGGGTGCCTAGTCTCAGGTCAGTGGAGCCCAGTCTGCCCCACCTCACTCTTCTTATCATTTTATGGAAAGCTTCATCATGGATATTTTGAGGAGGGAAGGAATTCATGCTTTAATTTATAGCCAGCTTGGTCATTTGCGGCAGAATTGTTCTTTATCTAGGAGTACGCCTAAGGCTAATATGGCCCAAACTACTACTTCATCAACTCCTACAGCTAAAGGTACTACTTTAGGAATGAGAACTGGTCGGAATCGCCTGTATCTACTCTCTACTCGTCACGATTTTGAGGTATCCCCGGATGTTGTCATTGGTATGTTACAGCTTTTCTCCCACGATGTTTAATATTTTATTGGTCTTGGTTCTACCCCATCTTATGTGACTCCTTATGTGGATGTATACTTTAGTTTTGATCCTGAAAGTATTTTTGACCCTTTTTTATTTCTACTTCGGTGGGTGAGTGTATTATTGCTAGAAAAGTCTATAGGCGTTGTGTGGTGTCTATCTTTCGTAGGAAGACCTTGGTAGATTTAATAGGGCTTGATGTGGTGGATTTTGATGTGATCTTGGGGATGTATTGGCTTCATTCAAGATATGCTTCTCTAGATTGTAGAACCTGAAAGGTTACTTTTCATTTTCCTAATGAACCGGTAATTGAATGGTAGGGGAGTTCCCTAGTACAAAAAGGAAAGTTTATTTCATATCTTAGGGATCAGAAATTGATATCTAAGAGGTGTATATATCATCTAGTTCGGGTCAAGGATTCCAACTCTGAAAGTCACTCCCTACAGTCTTAGTAAATGAATTTTTATAGTTTTTTCCGATGATCTTCCTGGGATTCCTCTCGATAGGAAAACAAATTTTGGGATTGAACTCCTATCAAATACTCTTCTTATTTCTATTCCTCATTATAAGATGGATCGGGCAGACTTGAAGGAACTAAAGGAGCAATTGAAGGATCTCCTTGATAATGGTTTTATCCATCTTAGTGTTTCTCGTTGGGGTGCTCCTGTGCTTTTCGTGCAAAAGAAGGATGATTATCTCTGAATGTTTATAGACTACCGTTAGTTGAATAAGGTCATAGTAAAAAATATGTACCCTCTTCCTAGGATTGACCTCTTTGATCAGCTGCAGGATACCAAGTATTTCACTAAAATAGATCTCTATTTGGGCTATCACCAATTGAAAATTCGGGAGGTTGATACTCCCAAGACTGCTTTCTGAACCTGGTATGGACATTATGAGTTCTTGGTTGTGTCGTTTGGGTTGACTAATGCTCCGGCTATTTTCATGGACCTTATGAATCGGGTGTTCAAATAGTTTTTGGATTTGTTCGCTACAATCTTCATTGAATTTTTTTTAGTGTATTTTAAAAGTGAGGAGGATCATGCAAATCACCTCCGAATTGTGTTGCAGACCTTAAAGGATCAAGAGTTGTATGCAAAAATTTTTAAGTGTGAATTTTGGCTAAGTGCTATGACTTTTCTTAATCTTATTATATCCAGTGAAGGGATCAACGTGGATCCACAAAAGATTGAGGCGATTAAGAAATGACCTAAACCTATGTCTCCAACCGACATTTGGAGCCTTTTGAGCTTGACAGGTTATTATATGATATTTATGGAGAGTTTCTCATCTATTTTTGCTTTTCTTACAAGGTTGATGCAGAAAAAGGTAAAGTTTCTATGATCTGATGCTTGTGAGGGTAGTTTTAAGAATTTGAAGGGTAAGTTTACTTCTACTTCTGTTTTGACCCTACCCGAGGGTACTGATGGGTTCATTGTGTATTATGCATCTCGTGTGTGACTGGTTATGCTTTGATGCATCACTAAAAGGTGGTGGCTTATGCTTCCAGGCAACTTAAGATTCATGAGAGAAATTATCCGACCTACAATTTAGAGTTGGTGACTGTGATTTTTGCTTTGAAAATTTGGCGTCCCTATTTGTATGGAGTGCATATGGATATCTACTCAGATCATAAGAGTTTGTAGTATGTGTTTACGCAGAAAAAATTGAATCTAAAGTAGAGGCGGTGGCTTGATTTGCTTAAGAATTACAACATGAGTCTGCACTACCATTCAGGTAAAGCTAATGTTGTTTTCGATGCTCTTAGCAGGTTGTCCATGGGGAGTTTATCTCATGTTAAGGATGAAGGATATTCATCGATTGTCCAATTTAGGAGTTTTCCTTTAGTCTCTGATGATGGAGGGGTAATTATTTAGGAAGTGGTTAAATCATATCTTAGGGCTGAAGTAAAAGAGAAACAGGTTCAGGATCCTATACTTATGCAAATTAAGGATCATGTGGGTCAGGAGAGGGTTATGACTTTCGAAATTTAGAGAGATAGCATCCTGAGATATCAAGGAAAATTATGTGTCCCGAATGTAGATAAGCTGCGGGATTTTTTTCTAACCAAAGCCCATGTATCCAAATATATGGTTCATCCGAATTCGATAAAAATGTATCATGACTGTAAAGAGATTTACTGGTGGAATAATTTGAAAAAGAATGTGGCAAATTTTGTTGTCAAGTGTATAGTCTGTCAACAAGTCAAGGTTGAGAATTTGAGGTCAGGTGGCACATTTCAAGAGATAAAATTGCCCATGTGAAAGTGAGAGATGATTAATATGGATTTCATCACGGGTCTTTTGTGGTCTCGAAATCAGTATGATTCTATTTGAGTTATTGTGGAAAGAATGACCAAGTCTGCTTACTTCTTGCCTGTGAGAACTAACTACTCAGGAGAGGATTATGCTAAGTTATTCATTCAGGAGATAGTTCAATTGCATGGAGCCTAGTGTCTATTATTTCTTATCGTGATACGTAATTTTCTTCTCAATTTTGATGGTCTTTTTAGAAAGAGCTAGGTACTTAGGTAAAACTTAGCATCGCTTTTTACCCTTAAAGGAATAGGCAAGCGGAATATACTATTTAGACTCTAGCGGATATGCTGAGGGCCTGTGCAATTGTCTTTATAGATAGTTGGGTTAATTATGTGTCGCTTATCGAGTTTTTTTATAATAATAACTATCATTTCATCATCCAAATGACCCCTTTTGAGGCCCTTTATGTTAGGAAGTATAGGTCTTAATTGGATGGCTTGAGGTAGATGAAACTAGGTTGTTTGGGCCTGACTTGGTTCACCAAGAGATGGAAAAGGTAAAAGTGATTCAAGAGAGACTTAAGACTACTCATAGTTGAAAAAGTTTTATGCGGATGTGAGACAAAGGCAGTTAGAGTTTGAAGTCGAAGATTGGGTGTTCTTGAAGATTTCTTCTATGAAAGAAGTTATGAGATTTTAGAAAAAAAGGGAAGTTTACTCCATGTTACATTGGTCTGTATCAAATTGTAATAAGGATTGTGTAAGACCCCGCAAAATTCTAGTCATTTCAGTCCTACTTAGCATGCCAAAAAAGGTCCCAGACTTTGAAAATTTCAGTAAAGTGTTTATACTTAGAATCATTTTTGGCCTCAATATTTCAATGACTTTATTTTCGATCTTTTCGGCCTTGGATTGATGATTTTTAAATTGATTCATGATCAGAGATGTTAATAGGTCATATCGGCTGAGTTTCGGAATTTTTGGACTAGCGTAAGGGTGAGTTTGGATGTACAAAACAGTAAGGTCCGCGATAGGCTCGCGACGCGAGATCCATTCCCCATTTTTGAGAGTCGCGTCGCGAGGTGCATTCCCTATTTGTGGGAGTCGCATCGCGAAGTCTACTCCCTGTTTCTGGGAGTTGGATCGTGAGGTCCATTTCTCATTTCTGGCGATCGTGCCTCAAGGGTTTTTTACACGGGAAAAGAGCCCTAAGGGCAGCTTAGTCCTTTTTTGCTCACCCAATTCAGCTATAACACGAAATTTAACACCCAATAGGGAAAATTACATTCATTATTCACTCAATCCTCTCAAGAACAAGCCCTAGATTTTTCAAGTCAAGTCCAAGTTTCAAGAAATTCCCTACAATCTTCACAGAAATCAACAATCAAGGTATGTTAGGTGTTCATCCTTGGGTCTCCTTCCACCCTTGGAGTTCACGAACCCTTTTTAAACTATTAGTTATTGATTCATGAATTTATATGTGCAAATTGGGTTGTATTCATGTTTGTGTTGTTGAATCAGTTTCAATTCAAGATTTTGTTATGAGTTTTATGAACATAAGATAGCTTGTATGTTGATTGATGTAATTACCATGTTACAATCCTTGAAATTGCAAGTTTAAGTTGTAGTCATGATGCTTATGTGTTGTTCATTATTATGTATAACAATCATGCTCCCTAAGTGTTTGATAGAGTGTCCATGTGAATTGAATAATATAATCATGACATGTTAGCATGTGTTCTCGTTCATGTACAAGTTCATGACTTCCAAGCGTTTGACAAAAGGCCCAAATGAATGAATTGTGAACAATTGACTATTGCTATGTTTTTCAAGATTGGTCATCCTTTATTACTGATGCTATCTAGTCCTGGGGGTACTTGTTACCCGAAATCTAGCTGTTTACTTAGTTGCAGTAGTCATAGAATAATACAAGTCAAATGGCCGCCTTAGCTTTTGATGACATCTTTGGAGTCCAACACCTAAAGGTTCAAGACTTGGTCACTCCGAGGGCACAAGGATATGCAAAGAAGGCCCATTTTGAGCATGACTTAAACAATCCCGCTTGTGAAAGGTTGCTTAGATGCTTACATTGTTGTTAACCCGAGAACCACAAGCCTTGAAGTATAAACCATCCTCGATTTTGAGAGCATTGAAGAGGCGCCATTCATTCAATTCCAACATACCTTGTCCGCCCCTTCATTAAGGGTATTTTGGATATTTCACATGGTGTATTTACATACCATGGCATCCCCTCTCATTAAGGGAAAAGTAGTCTTTTTGTCTTCTTTTGTAATATACTATAAGTAGGACTTTTTACGTCTTTTCTCATTAGTTGTTTAATGGTGAAAATATGGACATTTAAAATCCTCTCTCTTGAGAGTATACCACCTTAGTATAGTTCTTAGTTAGGGCTTGGATTAGCCATTGTAGTTTAGGGATTGGAAAAGTCAATATTGTTCTTTGCTTGGAAAAGTGGATCTTGAGGTGAGTTGATTCCCTTGGCGATCACCGTAAGAACTTGGTTCTTGTTAATGTGATTTGTAGAGGTTTTAGAGTTTGATACACTCTTTAGTTGCTACATTTCGTATTCTCCTTGTGTCAAGTTATCTATCTTCTTTACTGTTAAATTTATGTTTGCTTCCTTGTGTGTTTTGTGTCTTGCTTGTTACGGGTCACTTATGGACTATTTTGAGCTTGTAGATACCGTGTGGTATCATTTGGTATCAGAGAATGGCTTGATATTATTCTCACAAGATCAATCTTGGGCTCTTAAACTTGAAAATAAAAAAAAATGTGTTAGAAAACTGAAAAATCAAAAAGAGGCAAATCTGTCCATTTTTTGTGTTCTTGGATGAAATTGTGTTCTTCTTGTTGTTGTTGTTTTGGCCGAGATTTGTGTCTAGATCTAGGTGTATTTTGATTGTCTTAGTTGTTTCTAAGTGTTAGTTTTGTCTTCACTAACTCCCTTGAGTCTAGATCCAAGTTGAGCTTGAATATTGTTGTTGGTATTGTTGTTACGATTTTAAGAACTTGAACATTGTTGGTATTGTTGTGTGGAATGAAACTTGAAGGTGTGGTTTGAGCTCGTGTTGTTGGTATTTTTTTGTGGTTTTTAAGCTTGAAAAAGGTGTTGTTGATTGTTGGAGGTTCAATGTGAGTCTAGGTTTTCAAACTTCTATTGAAAGTTCTTGTTGTTCTAGACTATCTTCATGTCTAGTTGCAAAAAAGCTCTTCAATAGTGTTGTTTGATCCAAAAGCCAAGTAGAAAGAAGTGAGGCCTTTGTTAGTCTTGAAAACAAATCCCAAAGACCTACCAATAGAAAAGGAGGACAAAAATATCTACAAAAGACTTGGTACCAAAAGAGGGAAAGAACACTTTTCTAGGTGTCCAAAAGAGGAAAATGCCACCAACCCTTCAAAAAGGTGTCTTGCCCAAAAGGTGTAAGACAAGTTAAACCTTTTTGAATGTGAAAAAGGGCTCCAATCTTGATATTTTTCTTCTCGAAGGCCGAAATAAAATTCTTCAAGAATTGAAAATTGAACCAAAATTTCAAAGTTGAAAAAATAAGAACCTTTCAAAAACCGCAACCAATCTTACACCGCCACATCACCAATTTTTTTACAATACCAAAACTTCGGGCTCAAAATCTTGGATTCTTAGTTTTATTTTTTTTATTCTTATACTAATTGGCAACAAGTAAATACCTACTAAGTTGTAAATTAGTTTTTGAATACGTTTCTTTCGTGTCTTCGTTATTTGTGTGTTTTTCTCATTGGTAACTCATAGTAACTTCTTTGTTTCAAGTTCGTAAGTGAATTTTATTTTGTGACTTGAGTCAATCAAAATAAGAATCCATTTCGGCCGCCAAGTAGGATTGATATCTTATTGACTATCGGAGTATAAAGAACTTTCAATATTCGCCGCTCTAATTGTGAGAATCACAAAGGTGAGTGTATATGAGTGTTGGTAAGGAGATTTTACTACAAATCTTGTTTGTTGTTGTCTATTTTTTTTGTTAGGTACCATGGCTGCCCATAATTTCAAGGCAATGTGTGATCGCATCAATGACGATCTTAAAGATATGCAACGACACATTGATATTATACGCCAATTGTTACCCAAACTCTTCCCTCAAAATTCAATTGTCCAAACAAGTTGTGATGAGATCTTCTCGAAGGAAGTTGCTGCCCAAGTTTGTGACGGACTTTCACATTGAGGTAAAGACGAACATACTCATGAACGTCAAGGTAAAATAGCTAACTCTTACACTTTGGTGCATGTGAATTATGGTCATGTGGATAATAAGTCATTGAGTGTGAGTAATAGCCTATCTATATGTGAGTATATTGATTCTTTTCCACTTGTGGATGATGTATATGTTGTGCGAGTTGATACACTAGTTGATCTTATAGATGACCGAGTTGACTCTTCTTGTAAGATTGACTTGTGTCTACCTAGTATTGAAGCTATTGCGTTGAATGAAAGTTCATCATCATGTGAATATTATGTTGACCAACTTATTTGTGAAATTTGTCCACCACTTGAGTATGTGTGTGATGTGATTAATAGAACTCAAGTGAGTGAAATACTTAAAAATGTTGGTCAACAAAATGGGAGTGAACTCGAGAGCCATTCTTGGGACAATCTTATGTTTGAAACCTCTTTAAAACTTGATATTGATTTTTTAGAGAGTGAGGAATTTGCTAGTTCCAAATCTTACCGTGAGATAGATCATGCTCTCTTTAGGTATAATGTCTTGTTTGAAGATGATATACACACTCCAAAGGAACCTAGTGGAGAAAATAATGGTATCGATTGCCTTGAAGTCTATAGCCGATTTACTAATCCACTATGGTGTGACAACATTCCTCCTAAAGATGGAAATCTCTTTTTGAAAGATGAGAGTACTCTTAAGGATAAGGAATGCATAGTCCTTCTTGAAAACCCGAGGGCAAAAATGTTATTGACTCCTTGGGGTAATGTTTCTAAATTTGCATCCTTGTTTGACACACTTATGCTTACATTACATGAATACCAACTTGAGGATGCCAAGTTGCCTATTTGCTTGAAGAAAAAAATGTGTATGTGCTTAAATGCTTTATCTTCACCTGTGTATACCTTTACATTTGGTTATTTCCTATACTACCTTTTTGACTATGATGACATCCATGCTAGTTTTGGATTTGTATTATGTAGAGGTAGGAAACTTGTTGGTTGGTTCACTTGTTCTAATGACTATTCCATGTGTGTTTGGTGTACTTTAAGACCAATAGTGGCACCACATTTGATGAGGTTACTTGAAGGGATAATGAAACAATTGTGCTTTATGGTCCCTAAGTTACGGGTAGCCTTACCTTTGGGACTTCAGGATACTATTGAGTCCTTTGTAGTTTCCTTATCTCTTGATACTTGTCATAACCGTGCACATTGTGATGTTTTTTCTAAGCTTCTCATGGCTAACACAACGGATTCATGGTTATATTTCAATTATGTTCCGCCTTGGCATGATGATGTTTATTATTATGCTAACTCTAACCCTCATGCCATGAGGAAGTTGTGCTTGTTTGTCCTTTCTCTTGTTTTGCAAGGTATGGATTCGAGGTCGAATCATTTTCAAGGAGGGGAGGATGATACAAGTCAAATGGCCGCCTTAGCTTTTGATGACATTTTTAGAGGCCAACACCTAAAGGCTTAAGACTTGGTCACCCCGAGAGCACAATGATATGCAAGGAAGGCCCGTTTTGAGCATGACTTAAAGCAATCCCGCATGTGGAAGGTTGCTTGGATACTTACATTGTTGTTAACCCGAGAACCACAAGCCTTGAAGTATAAACAATCCTCGATTTTGAGAGCATTGAAGAGGCACCATTTATTCAAGTCCAACACACCTTGGCCACCCCTTCATTAAGGGTATTTTGGACATTGCACATATTGTATGTACATACCATGGCAGCCCCTCTCATTAAGGAAAAAATGGTCTTTTTGTCTTCTTTTGTAATATACTATAAGTAGGACTTTTTAGGTCTTCTCTCATTAGTTTTTTAATGATGAAAATATGAGACATTGAAAATCCTCTCTCTTGAGAGTAGACCACCTTACTGTAGTTCTTAGTTAGGGCTTGGATTAACCATTGTAGTTTAGGGCTTGGAAAAGACAATATTGTTCTTTGCTTGGAAACAGTGGATCTTGAGGTGAGTTGATTCCCTTGGCGGTCACCGTAAGAACTTGGTGCTTGTTAATATGATTTGTAGAGGTTTTAGAGTTTGATACACTCTTTAGTTGCTACATTTCGTATTCTCCTTGTGTCACGTTATCTATCTTCTTTACCGTTAAATTTATGTTTGCTTCCTTGGGTGTTTTGAGCTTGTAGATACTGTGTGGTATCATAGAATAGTCCTAGTAAAGTTCAAGAATAGTAGTACTCAGTCAGTTAACTATAATCAATAGACTCAGTCCAGTTCAGATAGTTAACACGATTAGTGTCAGTTTAGTCAAGCCCAGTATAGCTTAGTGATAAGTTCTGTGTCTATTCAGTTGGGAGTAGGATTCAGCACCGAGCGAACCCAGGGATGGGGGCATTCCTGATAGCAGAGGGTTTGACCCTTAATAGCAGTCCCTGCATTATAGAACTACGTTGCCAGCATAGGGTAAGTCATCCTCCTACCAGACTAGGATTGACGTAACTATTTATACATTTCATGAGTCTTCCTCCCAAATTAGGGTTGACCCATCATTGTTAGTATCCCTTGGCAAGGTGCTAACACCCTTCCAACTGGGGTCACACCTTGGACCCCAACTCAGTTTATAACCGGGGTATGTCGGTTAGATGAACACTCCCATAGTTACAGTTTTAGTATTCAGTACTCAGTAATCAGTATTCAGCCTCAGAACTTAGTAAAGAACTCAGATAGTTCCATGTAATCATGGCTATCAATTATCAGTTACTTAGCCATCAGAATTTAGTACTTCTATATCAGTCTAAACATTCAGTTATCAGTATTCAGTTACCAGAACTCAGTACATCAGTGTCAGTCCAATCCAGACAGATACGATATGCATAGTATTGTATAATCAACATGGTCAGTAGTTACAATTTACATGTACTCTCATCCAGTTACTTCATGATGTTCATTCAGTCAGTTATCATATTATGCTTATGTACCCATGTATACCAGCCTACCTCATCTAGCATGCCAGTACATTCCACGTGCTGATGCATACTCTTTCTTTGCACTATGATGTATCATATCATAGGTTCGAACACTCAGGTTCCTGACCGCGATTAGCTAAATTCAGTTAGTAGCAACAGATTCAGTAGTGATTCCTCATCCATCGAGGATACTATTTATTTCAGTATTATAGTAGATTTAGTATTTTGTTAGTCGAAGTTAGTTGTGGGCTTGTCCCATTAACTCCACATTCAGACAGTTTAGTTAGAGGCTTTTCAGACTAGACTAGTTCAGACAGTATTCAGTTTTCAATATTATTATCAGTACATCTATTTATTCTTTCAGTATTTTGAAAACCTTATGGCATTTTCAGTTATACTTTCGCATATAGATTTAGTATTATTATTCATTGCTCACAGTAGGTACCAGTCATGGGTTAGCTTGTGATCCTTTGGGGTCGTAAGCATCGTGTGACATCCAGGGTGCTGACTCGAGGTATCACAAACTTGGTATCAGAGCCTAAGGTTCTAAAGAGTCCTAGGGAGTCTGAAAGCCGCGTCAAGTAGAGTCTTGTGCATGGGTGTATAGCGCGCCACACTTATGGACAAGAGGCTATAAGGCATTTTTAGGAAAAGTTTTCCTTCTTTCAGTATTTATGTCGTACTAGTAAGCATGAGCTCAAAGTTAAACTCTCTGTCTACCCTTCTATTTACAGAGCATTCCTCCTAAAAAGACCAATTGAAGAAGAACTGGGAACCAGCCAGCACCTCCGCCCGTCCAGGCAGATCCCCTGGATGATCATGTTTCTCACGCAGAATTCAGAGCAGCTTTCACCACTTTAGCCTATTCTGTAGCAGCCTAGAATGAACGCCCAACTGCTAGTTAGGACAACCTAGTGTCCAATATTGCTGCAGCTAAGATTCGGGACTTCACCCAATTGAATCCTCCATCATATTCTGGGTCTAAGTCAGAAGAAGACCCATAGGAATTCCTTGACATGGTACATAAGGTAACAAATATTACGGGGGTAGCCGCTAGTGAGAGTGATAAGTTAACTACATACCAGTTGTAGGATATTTCCCATACGTGGTTTAAGTAGTGGAAAGCAAAAAGGGCCACAGATGCAGGGCCTATAGAATGGGAGGAGTTTGCTACTGCTTTTATAGATAGGTTCTTCCCATTGGAGTTGAGGGAAGCTAAGGTGTTAGAATTCATTAAATTAAATCAGAGCAACATGACAGTGAAGGAGTACTCTCTCAAGTTTACTCAGTTAGCCAGGTATGCTCCTCATGTGGTAGCTGATAGTAGATCTAAGATAAGTAAGTTCGTGTCTAGTGTATCTGACAGTGTGATCAAGGAGTGTAGGACCGCAATGCTAATTAAGGAGATGGACTTGGCTAGGTTGATGGTCCATGCTAAACAGATAGAGGAGCAAAAGACTAAGGAAAAAGAGAAAGAGAGTAAGAGGGTTAGAACAGGTAGATTCAACTTTACTTAGCCTAAGTCAGAGGGTGGTAATAATTCTCAGTTCTGCCTTAAACCTTCAGTTCTAGCTCCGTCCTCAGTCTGTGCTCCAGTGCCTAAATTCAGAAATGGTAATAAGGATAGGGTGCTAGGCTCTAAGTCACAGAGTAGTGTTAGCAGTTCCCGAACAAATCCTCTTTGTTCAAAGTATGGCAGAAACCATTAGGGTATCTGCAGGGCTAGTAGTGATGTATGTTTTGGATGTGGCAAGCCAGGTCATAGAATCAGAGAGTGTCCTTAGATGGGTTCCCAGAGTCAGCATAATCGTCCCCAAACTCATTCCGATCGCCCAAATCAGCAGGGTGCCTCTTCCAGTGCCACCAGTGGGCAACGCCCAACAGACTTTATGTACTTCAGTCTCGACAGGATCAGGAAAGTTCTCCTGGTGTGGTCACTGGAACGTTACAAGTTTAACATTTACATGTGTAACACCCCGTATTCAAGTACATGTATTGGCGTTAGGGGTGTCTAACGGGCCGGGCCGGGCCAACCCGGAATCGGCCCTCCCATTTTACCCGGGTTCCGGGCCGGTTCCGGGCCGGGTTTGGCGTTAACCGGGCCGGGCCGGGCCGAGCCGGGCCAAACAGTAAAAAAATTAAAACCCACCCGAACCCGGCCCACTAAACCCAATCCGATCAAACCCACCAAGACCCGGTCAAACCCGGTTAAAAACCGGTCAAACCCGTTTAAAAAATAAATAAAAAATCCAATATACACTATATACACTCCAATATACAATATATATTTTTAAAAAAATATATAAAGTATAAACAATTACACATATATACGTACCATTCAATATATAATTATATATGACTATACGTACTACTTTAAATAAAACATTTGCTATAATAGTATAATATATATATATATACACTACAATATATATATATACTAATTTATAAAACATATACACATGTATACGTTAAATATATACTACTTTAGAAGATATATACACATATATATGCACCATTCAATATATATGTACTACTTTAAATAAAATATATACTACAATATAGTGATATACATATATATATATACAATAATATGTATATATATATAGTTACATACTAATTTATATAACATATACACTTGTATACTTTAAAGATATACGTCTATAGAAGATATATACACATATATACGCACCATTCAATATATATGTACTACTTTAAAAAAAGTATATACTACAATATATATACTAATTTATAAAACATAAAGTAATGTATACGTTAAATATACATGTCTATAGAAGATCTATTCACATATATACACTCTATTCTATGTATATGTAATACTTTAAATGAGATATATGCAATATATATACATTACAATATATATTTGTATAGTTATATACTAATTTATAAAATATATACACATGTATACGTTAAATATACACGTCTATAGAAGATCCATTCACATATATACACTCTATTCTATGTATATGTAATACTTTAAATGAAATATACTATAATGTATATACATTACAATATATATTTGTATAGTTATATACTAATTTATAAAACATATACGCATGTATACATTAAATATACACTTCTATAGAAGATATATACACGTGTATACGCACCATTAAATGTATATATACTACTACTTATAAAATATACTACATTATATATACATTACAATATGTATAGATATACTTATATACTAATTTATAAAACATATACACATGTATACGTTAAATATACACTTCTATAGAAGATATATGCACAAATATTCAAAACATATGCTACTTAATATAATAAATTAATAATATTTGGTAGTAAATTAATAATATATTAGAAGTAAGTTTTTAATTTAAAGTAGAAAACTAGAAATTCAATTTAAAATTTTAAATCGTTAAATAAAAAAAAATAAAAAACAACGACTAAGGACTGAATGAATTTGGGAAATTTTATTGATTGCAAAATGATCCAAAATTTATAATTTACATGAATGAAAAATCTATAAATTATGCATCATTTTTTCCAACTCATTCATGTTAATATTAATGGGAACTTGCATAGGATAATCAAAGTCAACGGGGGCAAAACCATGCATTGTACTTGATTCTGCTGAGTTCTCCCGTGAAGTCATAATTTCTTCTAGTTTCAGCTCGTCGCTCGGCTCCGGTTCCATTCCTTGGTTTCTTCTTTCTGCTCTAATCCAATCTCTGAGGCAAACTAGAACATTCATTGCATTGCTTCCCAATGAGTGTCGGTTGTCTCCAAGCTGCTGTCGTCCCTGACTGAAGGCGCTCTCTGATGCAACGGTTGACATTGGAACATTCAAGATATCTCTAGCTAATCTTGAAAGCACAGGATATTGTGATTCATTATTCCTCCACCAATCCAGCGTGTTGATCCGTCGTCTGCGATTCTCTGGTGCCGTCCGAAGATAATATTTCAGCTCTTCCCGATAAGTTGATGTGTAAGTTCTCTCATCAACACTGTTCCAACAATTTAAATCATAAAACGAATCAGAAAAACCACTATGTGCCGGCCTTTTAGAAGATGATGGCTCCTCGGGAGGATGAGGAGCGACAGTTGTAGTGATATTTGTAGGTACGGCTGAATCAAATAAATTAGCATAGTGATTATATAATTTTTCTATATAATCTTTTGCATCAGCCGTAGCCGTCCACAAATCAGGCTGTACTTGTTCAGAATCATGGTTAGTATTTATTTCTAAGTTAGTATAAATAAGAGTACTAAAGTGACACATATTATTATATTTCATGCACGGATTTAGCATAGCACCAACCAAGTAAATAGGGGGAATCGGGAAAAAATATTTTTTAAATTTCGTAAACATGGCGCCAACAACTTCTTTATAACCTTCTTTATTTTTATATTGTTGGAGCAAACCAGAAATATCGGCTATATATGCCAAAATATTACAAACAGTAGGATAGTAAGCACTGGAAAATTCAACCGTAGCTACATAAAATTTTTCTAAAAACTTAACAAGATCATTAATTAGAACCCAATCAGAATTATGTAGCATGCAATCAGCAGAATCAACAAATGAACCGCAATGTTGGTTAAAAGCTAGTGTAATAGGAATTCTATATTTATAACAAGTTTTTAAAAATTCATACGTAGAATTCCATCTAGTATCAATTTCCTTAGGCATCAAAATCGGTGTAAGTCCATTTTCTTGACATTTAACTTTAAATTCTCTAATTCTCGATCTACGATTATTTCCTTGAATAAAACCAACGGCAAGACGAATTTTTTCAATATAAAGCTCAAAAAACTCAAGACCATCTTTTACAATTAAATTATATATATGACATGCACACTTAATATGAAAAATTTCAGGCAAGGGAGGAGATAGCGTAGATTTTATTTTTGTTATAGCAGTCTTGTTGTTAGAAGCATTATCAAAAGCAATACATAAAATTTTATTTTCTATACCATAGTATCCGGCAATTTTAACAATAGAATCAGCAATAAATTGTCCAGTATGTTTACGATCTTCATCATATAAAAAAGCAAGAATACGTTTTTGCATCACGAAATTACTATCCATCCAATGACAAGTAACAGTTAAATAATCATTTTTATTTACAGCACGACCAAGATCAGAAGTTAGGGACAATCTACATTGAATATTTTTTAACAATGTTGATAAATAAAAACAATATTGTGAATGGAGTCTAAAAATATTAGACCGACAAGTAGTTCTAGGAATACCATTAAACATAGGATTATAAATTAATTGTATATAATGAATAAAAGCATCAGAAGAAGGAAAACTAAAAGGCAAACAACCCACAACTACCATTTTAGCTATTTCTTCCCTGTCCCTCAATTTATTATACTTTTTTGCTACTTGACCGGTTGTTGGGTCCATTCTAGTTTGCGTTGACCCACCAACATCCCCACCACCTTTTGCAATATTTAACTCTCTTTTGTGATCTTCAGCTATATGTCTCATTAACGTACCCGTACCCCCTTGCTTGCCTCCACTTCTATGCTTATATATTTGTTGACAAATATTGCACTGCACCTCAATATCTGATATACGTTCAAAAAATTGCCATGCAATACTAGTTCTTTTACGAGGTTTTGGGGCACTGGGAGGACGGGAAGAGAGATTAACTGATTCAGATCTAACGTTAGCATCTCCTACTGCGGGTGTTTCAGCAATATTTTCATTATCTTCGTCTAAATTAACTGCATCTACTTCATTTTCTTCTTCTATACCATAATTTTCATGAGCTTCTACATAATCCATATCGTGAGCACCTACACCTATTTCTTTCTCAAAAGGTGTACCAAGCGGTTCCGGAGGCGAAGACACACGGGTATATCTATTACTTGAACTACCTCTACCGCTAGTAATTCGCTTTTTACTACCACTTCCGCTTCCGGGACAAAATTTTTTAACACCTTTAGCAGCGAGGTTTTTTAATTTATCCATAATATAAATTAAATTAAACTAAAAATATTCAAAATACACAAATATAATAAAATTAAATATTAAACAATTAATACAATAAATAAAAATTAAACGTAAGAGATGGAACGACAATACCAAATTTTGGAAGTATCCGAAGATTGCGACTTTAGAAACTTCCGCTCGTACTTTGTAAACGAAAATTAAAAAATTAAAGTGAACACTTTAAGAAATTAAATATATTGAATATTAGAGAATTGAGAATTGAGATTTGAGAGAGTGAAAAATTGTGTGAAAAATGATTTGAAGTTGTAGGATATTTATAGATTTTTTTTGGGGATTAAAAAATATTTTTTAAAGTTATTATTATTTTTTTTTATTAAATGGGCCCAAACTAGCCGTTTGGACCCAAAAACGGCTATATAGCCGTTGGGCCAACGGCTAGTTGGCCCAAAATCCAATTTTTTTTTTGGGCCGGGCCGGTTAACCGGCGGGCCTGGACCGGGCTTGATCCGGGCCGGGTTAACCGGGCCCATTTTAACAAAAAAATTGGCCCGGGACCCGGAACTCTTAAGCCCTAGGGCTTACCGGGCCGGGTCAAACCGGGCCGGGTTACATAATAGGGCCGGGTCGGGCCGGCCCATTTGACACCCTTAATTGGCGTATTCAAGTACGTGTATTGGTCTTATTTATATAGAATTAATTTTTTTATTTTATTTATACCGGAATTTGCCCGTTGATGGTTCCATACGAAGGTTATTGAATAAGATTTCCAACGATATAAAGATTTCCAAAAACGGATAAGTTTCGGATATAATCGAGCACGTTCGAAACTATAAAACGGTGGCCGGGATATGGTGAATAGTAAATGTGCAGGAAAATTTCCTGCACTCAAACTACTGAGGCCTGCCAGTTTTTTGGGTCAACTTTGAACGATCATAACTCCCTTAATATAATGAAATGGGAGAACTACGACCTATCAAAAGAAAGATCTTTGAGTCTTCTTTCCAATGCAATTGGTTTCATCCAAATCTAACGTCTGAGTAAGGAGTTATACTCGTTTTACTTTAGCCTCTCAAAATAGATTTTTAGGGTCAACTTCAAACGATCATAACTCCTTGTACAGGACGAACTGGGTGGCCTACTTTATATTAAATGAAATACCTTTGAATTATATTTCCAACGATACCAATTTCACCCAAATCCGATATCGGAGAAAGAGTTATGGTCAATCTACTTTAGCTTGTCCAAACAGTCCACCATGGACAGATTCAGATTTACTTAAAATTTTAAGGGCAATATGGTCATTTTCCATCACCTCATGAACGAAAATTGGTCATTATATACATATACTTAGACTCATATCCATTATTTATCATCCATTATTGAAGAATAAGAAACCCTAGCCAAATTTCAACTTCAATTATCTTGTGAATCAACCGTAGAAAATTCAAATTGATTCCGTAGTTGTGTTCACCGTCTCGAGGGCTTCGAGAAGCACCCCTTATTTGTTCCAACAGGACTTCGAAATCAAAAGGGACATTTTATGGTAAGGATGTAAATTATGTTGGTGTTAGTTATATGGATATGTATATATATGCATGTAAGCATAAGAAGTGTGTTATTTGATTGTTGTTGAAAGATGATTGGAAATGATGTTGGATTATTCTTGTGCATGGTTGGATTATGTTGAATTGTGAAGGGATTTGGTGTGATGATGTGGTATTGAAATGATGATTATATATATATATATATATATATATATATATATATATATACACACACATAAACCTATTGTTCAAGTTGGTTTTTGGAATGCTATCCAAATATTGGTTGTATGGAATTATGGAAGAGAATTGTGGTGTTGGGTTGCTAATACTAGATGCCAAACATTTCATTGCAGATAAGTGATTTGTAAAGGCGGGAAGTTGTGTTGAATTGGTATCCGAATCTACGACGAGGTATGTAAAGCATACTCTAACAATGTTCTTTGGCATGAAAACACCAATGTTCCATCAAGTAAGATTCCGAGGTTGTCCAAAAACATGTATTGTTCTACGTTACCAACGAAGTTGTTTCCATCCTATAAAGTGTCAAAATATTTCATTGATATACCAAAAGGCTCCTATTTCATTGTTGTGATATTGATGAGTCTGAAACACATTGTTGATGTACCAATGAGTCTTTATTACATTTTTATTGTATAGAAGGTCTATTACTTGGTTACTATTGATGTATCATTATTTCAAAGTATCAAAAATGTGGTGGCGACCGAAATAACAATCTCAAAGATTAATTGAACTAAGTGATGGAGGTTCTCTCTAATCGGGTGGTATCCCAGGGGCATAAGCCTAGCATGGGTCGATCCCTATTTATGTGTTTATGGGTGGTATCGCAGGGGCATAAGCCTAGCATGGGTCGATCCCAGTTGATATGTACTGGAGGCAGCCTAATGGTTGTCACACCCCCTTTTTTTTTTTTTTTTTCGCTCGAGAGCCGAGTCGAAGGGTTTTTCCAATTAAAGTGACGTTATTGAATAAGGATTAAATTATTTACAGAGTCGCCACTTGGAATTGAGTTTTGGTGTTCCAAGTCACCTTTTTTGAATCCCTAATCAAAAGGAAATGACTCTTATTTGGTCTGCGGAAACAGAAAATGGGTAAGAAATTCTGTTGATCAAGGGGAAGGTGTGAGGCACCCCTCGAATCCCTTGGTTCTAGCACGGTTGCTTTTATTGACTTATCTTGACTTAAATTATTTTAATAAATTGTGTTAAGGCCTAAATTTGCTCATTTTTATTATACCAAAACTATTTAAAATTCTTGTATTGAATTTGAGAAAAATTAAGTTTATAAAAATATTTATCAAGGTACATTACTGCATCCTTGAATTTTAGAGTGTCCTGGAAAGATGTGTAAGCCACATTCTTAATTGAGACGAAATTTTTTAAACGTACCTAAAAATTTACCGAACATTAAAGGCGTTTTTTGGCCATTTACAAACTCGTAAAAAAAAATTTATCTTATCAAAATGCTATTTAACTTTAACAATAACTTTTAAGAAATATTTATTTAAGGCAATGGATTAAATTAACAATAAAAATTATTAAAATTTATTAATTACAATGAATAATAATAAAATAAAATGATAAATAGTAACTAAAAAATACACAAAACTAACCATATTATATTAATCCTTATTATGATCCATCAAATCTATTCTCTCTAATTAATGCAAACCCAAAGCACTGTATGACCATGTTTGATGAAATCACATACTTAAATTTGTAATATGTTCAACTACAGAATAAGCCAACAAATAGTCATGTGGTAAATTCAAACAAACACTATGAAACTTGACTATGAGAGTATTCCATTCCACCGACAACATGGGGGTCATTTATGTATGATGCATGTGTGTCTTTTTTTTTTATGCAAAATATGTTGAATATATATTAAGTATTATATATTTTTTATTCAACGAAAGTATTTTCTAAATCAACTCTAACTTTGAGTCATGACAGTTAGCCTTTTGCTCCGTAGAGAGTTGATCGAGAACAAACTCTTAGTATTTATAGTCCATGAGAAATTAAACCAATCCTAATTATAACTTTTTTTTTTAAAAGATGCAAAAGTTTATACCACTATACATCTATTGTGAATTGGGCCAAAAGAATCAACCAACAAGAATTACTAGCAGCCCCTAAGAATTTTACTATAACCTTTTAACATAATTTTTTTTTTTTCGGTTTTTGCATGCATGCATAATTTATATATTCTAGTTTTAGTTTTAGTGTGCAATACAATTACACTAATCACACGTTAATTAAATATACCGCTACATCTTTTAACATTAACAACTTTAACAATTATCTCATTCAAACTTCAAAACTCTAATCTAATTGACTTAGTTTCAAAGTGACAAACAAGTTCTAAATGAAGACATAGAGCAAATTACATAGAAATAATAAACTACACACACTAAATAATATAACAAACTATTAGAATAATTTCATTCATGATTTGGCTCACAATAAAAATTATAAAATAAATAGTGCTAGATCGAACAAGAACCTGTATGATGAACCAATTAAAAAGAAGCACAAACAATGTCACTGAAAACTCGAACGAGACCCCAAAACTCAAACTCTAACTCTTCTTTTTCTCTTTTCCCTTTCTATTTCACTCTTAATTTTTCTTTTGATTTTTCTTCAAAACGTCAGTTTTTTCTTTTTGGTTTTCTTTCTTTGTTTTTTTTTAGTGTGTCCGTGTCTCCATGATGTCTAGTTTTTTCTTGTGCTTTCTCAAAGAAGTGTATAATTTGTAAACTATACAATATAGTTGAATGTCAGAAAAAGCAAGCAGAGAGGTGTTTTTTTTTTTTTTTTATTTTTCTTTGGTTAATGTATGCCTCCTTTTTTGTGTCCGTGTGTTGTATTGTTATATATAGGGTGTTGGGTGTGTAGTGTTGAGGGAGTTTTAGTGGGAGTGGGAGTGGGGAGTTGAGAGACGTGGGGTATGTGGGGGAGTTAGGGTAATGTAGGGAGGTTGGGTAGTTTTTAAGATTCCTTTTTTTTTTTCTATTATTATTATTATTATTTTTTTTTAAAAAAAATAAAATAAAAAAATTTATAAAAATAACAAAAAATAATAAATAAATAAATAATATAATAGTAACAAATAAAATAATAATAATAATAATAATATAATAATAATAATAATAATTAATTAATTTTTATATTTCAAAAAAAAATAAAAGTCTAAAAATAGTCAAAATAAATAAATAAATAAAAAATTATATAATTAAGATAGTACAAAAACTACTAACTTATTTATTTAAAAAGAGAAATATTTTTTTTTCTTTTTTTAAATTTTGTATTATATATATATATATATATATATATTTATTTATTTTTTTATTTTATAAAATAAAATAAAATAATATCCTAAAATAAACTTCATTTAATTATCTTAAACATAAAATAATAGTCAAAATAATATATGATTAAATATAAATATAAATATTTAATATCAATAAACAAGTTAAAATTTTAGGGAGAATAAAAAATCATGTGTCTACATTTTTGCCCCTCTTTGTGTGAAATCTCAAAGAGTTTTCATACAAAGAAGTAGACAAGATATGATTTTTGACTCTCCAATTATTTGAAAGGTAAAAATAAAAATAAAAATAAAAAGACAAATATGACCGAGTCCTGTTTTTGGACATCCTACCTATCCCGGGTTATAAGGGAATCAGGTCATGAGTAGTTCAAAAGGTAATTTGGTTAAAGAAAAAGTTAAAGTCGAGTGAGATTCCGTCGAGTTTCCGGTTGACGACTTCTGCTTTTACATTCAACTAACTAATAAAAAATGAAAAAAAATACAAGTAAAAATTGCAATCTTCAGAATCTTGATTCAAATCTTCATGACTTGAACTTGAAAATTTACCCTATTCTTCAGGCGGGCTCCTGAACTTTCTTTTTCCTCACCCTATTCTTCAGGCGGGCTCCTGGATTTATAATTTCTTCACCCTGTTCTTCAGGCGGGCTCCTGGATTTATAATTTCTTCACCCTGTTCTTCAGGCGGGCTCCCTAACTTTCTTTTTCTTCATCCTGTTCTTCAGGTGGGCTCCTGACTTGCAATTCTTCACCCTGTTCTTCAGGCGGGCTCCTGACTTGCAACTTTTCTGCACCCTGTTCTTCAGGCGGGCTCCTGAACTTTTTTTTCTCTTCACCTTGTTCTTCAGGTGGGCTCCTGGATTTATAATTTCTTCACCTTGTTCTTCAGGAGGGCTCCTGGATTTATAATTTCTTCACCCTGTTCTTCAGGCGGGCTCCTGAACTTTCTTTTTCTTCACCTTGTTCTTCAGGCGGGCTCCTGACTTGCAATTCTTCACCCTGTTCTTCAGCGGGCTCCTGACTTACAACTTTTCTGCACCCTGTTCTTCAGGCGGGCTCCTGAACTTTTTCTTTTCTTCACCCTGTTCTTCAGGCGGGCTCCTGGACTTACAATTCTTCAACCTGTTCTTCAGGCGGGCTCCTGACTTGCAACTTCTTCACCCTGTTCTTCAGGCGGGCTCCTGACTTGCAACTTTTTCACCCTGTTCTTCAGGCGGGCTCCTGACTTCTAATTTCTTCAAAAGGGTCCTGTCCCATTCTTCAAGAGGGTCCTGAACATAAAAATAAATTCTCATTCTTCATGATGGTTCCGTCCTCGCAAAGAATAAAGTTTATCATGATCGAGATCCAGTATCGGATGTTGTAACCATGCTTCTTGTATTGAGAGAAGTGTGAAATTGCATCTTTTATCTGAAAATAATCATTTCATCTCTGTTCCAAACAAAGAAAAATTATGAGTTTTAGAACATGTGGTGGTTGGTTTGTGGAATTTGGCTTTTGAAGTGGCCGCTCTCGCACTTGTCAGACTCGACTCTTTTCCAATCCATGATAATATTCATTGAATTGTTATACCTCTAATCTCTGAATTCTGACTACTGAGTTCCTCAACTCAAATCATATTTCTGTTGTATGATTCTTTTGAGTTTAGCTTCCAATACATCCCTTAGATTTTCACGAGTTTAAAATTGTCAAATCACTATCATCTTGAGTACCTTACTTTTACTTTGAAATGTTGTCTCTGTACATCGACTCTTTGTCTTGCTTTGTACCCTTAAAGGAGTTGGTAGCGAGTTTGGAGTTTTTTTTGACTCAACCTAGTGTGAATTTGACTCAAAAGACAACAAAGATTTTTGTTTGATGACAAAGACACAAAAATAAAAATAAAAAATAAAATAAAAATAAAAATAAAACAAAATAAAAAGACAATAGATATCTCTTTTTCAAAACAAAGAGAAAACTTATCTGAATGTGGAAATCGATTCTGGTGATTATGACATGCATTTTGAATAAAACAACCAGATCTACCCACACCAATCATTACAACTTTTGTCCACATATTGAGCTTGAAATTAAGCCAATCTTGAATTTGTTCCTTATTGATAAAAACCTTTCTTAAGCTAGTGGCACCTCAATGGGTTTTTGCCAACGAGCCTATCTCCTTTTCATTTTCGTCTTAGCTCACAGTCGTCTTATGATGTCCGAAAGGGTTTTCACCAATAATACTCTCTCATTTTCATTTTTCATCACTTTTTTTTAATAAACACCCAAAATATGAAATATCATGCACTCATAATATGTTTAGCCTTGACATTCTGAAAGATTAATCCGAAGGTCTTTCTTTGGTTGTAACTTGACTTTCGGATAGGGTTAGAAAGAAAGGTAGGCATGAGGCTAAAAAAATTTATATAACATTGGGTGAAACATACAACTTTTGAAATTAATTCTTTTAAGAAAATAAATTTTTGCCCCAGTTTCATTTCATTCTGGGTGATTTAAATTTTCTTCTGGTTAGACCGGACCCCGGAGTAGGGCTGCCTACGTATCTTGTCATAGCAAGAATCAGGTCAAACGTAGTTCATGAAACATCATTCTTTTGTTTGATTTTGAATTTTTGATTGATTTTTTTTTTTTTTTAATTTGATTCCAAAAGAGGGGATCGAAGAAAAATAAAAGCTCAAAGGGGTAAGCAAAGGTTTATATATTATTCAGATAGTAGAACAAAATGCCTTCATCATTTCAATCTTTAAAAATATAAGTACATAACATAATTGTACATGAATATCATACATAATATCTTTTAACTGTATCAGCATTGACCGGCATTCCTTCCATTTTTTCTTCTACATCAGTCAGATATAACGCGCCATTACGTAACACTTTCTTTACCATGAATGGCCCATGCCAATTAGGAGAAAATTTGCCTTTGGCTTCAATCTGATGAGGAAGGATGCGTCTTAGTACTAACTGACCAACTTCAAAATGTCTGTAACGCACCTTTTTATTATATGCTCGTGCCATTATCTTCTGATATAGTTGTCCATGACATACTGACGCCAATATTTTTTCATCAATCAAGCTTAATTGCTCCAAACGAGTCTTGACCCATTGGTCTTCATCAATTTCAGCTTCCACAACTACTCGAAGAGATGGAATCTCAATCTCTGCAGGTATAACTGCTTCAGTTCCATACACTAACAAGTAAGGAGTTGCACCAATTGAAGTCCGAACTTTAGTACGATAACCCAACAAAGAAAAAGGTAACTTTTCATGCCATTGTCGGGAACCTTGCACCATCTTACGGAGTATTTTCTTTAAGTTCTTGTTGGCAGCTTCTACAGCTCCATTCGCCTTTGGACGATAAGGAGTTGAATTTCGATGCATAATGTTAAATTGCTGGCACACTTCTTGCATCAGATGGCTATTGAGATTCGCAGCATTATCTGTGATAATTATCTTTGGAATGCCGAAACGACAAATGATGTTAGAGTGAATAAAATCAACCACAACTTTCTTGGTCACTGACTTGAGAGTCATTGCTTCTACCCATTTCGTGAAATAATCAATGGCTACCAAGATGAACCTATGTCCATTCGAGGCCTTTGGTTCAATTGGTCCAATTACGTCCATTACCCAAGCCATAAAAGGCCATGGAGCAGTCATTGTATGCCACTCAGATGGAGGGGAATGTATCAAGTCTCTATGTACCTGGCATTCATGACATTTACGAACAAAATTGATGGAATCTCACTCTATGGTGAGCCAATAATAACCTGATCGGAGTATTTTCTTTGCCAAAACATACCCACTCATGTGTGGTCCCCAAATCCCAGAATGTACTTCAGTCATGATTTTTGATGCTTCTTTAGCATTTACACACCTCAGAAGTCCCAAATCAGGAGTCCTCTTATACAAGATTCCTCCACTTAAGAAAAATCCACTAGACAAACGTCGAATGGTTCTCTTTTGATTACCATCAGCATGTACAAGATACTTCCCAGTCTGAATATATTCTTTGATATCATAGAACCAAGGCTCCCCATCAAATTCTTCTTCAACCACATTACAATATGCATGTTGATCATGAATCTGTATATGCAAAGGGTCAATATAAGTTTTATCGGGATGTTGAAGCATCGAAGATAAAGTCGCCAAAGCATCAGCAGTCTCATTATGAGCTCTGGGAATGTGTTTGAACTTTACTAATACAAATCATTGACAAAGATCTTGCAAACAACTTCTATATGGTAGGAGTTTCGAATCACGAGTCTCCCAATCTCCTTGGATTTGGTGGACTAATAAATCTGAATCTCCTAATACCAACAATTCTTGGACCCCCACGTCAATGGCTAATCTCAATCCCAGAATGCAAGCTTCGTATTCTGCCATATTATTGGTACAGTAGAATCGAAGTTGGGCTGTTATGGGATAATATTGTCCTGATTCAGAAATAAGAACTGCTCCTATCCCCACTCCTTTTATATTAGCAGCTCCATCAAAGAACAACTTCCAGCCTGAATGACAATCTTCTGAAATAAACTCATCAACATACAATACCTTTTCATCTGGAAAATAAGTCTTCAATGGCTCATACTCCTCATCAATAGGATTTTCAGCCAAATGATCCGCTAAGGCTTGAGCTTTCATTGCAGTTCGTGTCACATAAACAATATCAAACTCTGTGAGCAACATCTGCCATTTCGCGAGTCTGCCTGTGGGCATAGGCTTCTGAAAGATGTACTTTAAAGGATCCATACGAGAGATGAGGTAAGTAGTATAAGGTAACAAGTAATGTTTCAGCTTTTGAGCTACCCAAGTTAACACACAACACGTTTTCTCAAGAAGAGTGTACTTAGCCTCATAAGTGGTAAACTTTTTGCTGAGGTAGTAGATGGCTTGTTCTTTTCTTCCTGTGACATCATGTTGACCCAATACACAGTCAAAAGAATTATCTAAAACAGACATGTACAATATCAAGGGTCGGCCTGACTCTGAAGGAACCAAAATAGGCGGATTCGACAAGTGTTTCTTAATTCTGTCAAATGCTTCTTGACATTCTTCAGTCCATTCAACTTTAACATTCTTCTTCAACAACTTAAATATTGGCTCGCAAGTTATCGTAAGCTGAGCAATGAATCTACTGATATAATTCAACCTTCCAAGTAAACTCATCACCTCCATTTTATTTTTCGGTGGAGGTAAATCTTGGATAGCTTTTATTTTTGAAGGATCTAACTCAATACCACGTCGACTGACTATAAAACCCAAAAGTTTTCCTGACGGAACTCCAAATACACATTTTGCTGGATTAAGTTTGAGATCATACCTCCGAAGCCTTTCAAAGAATTTTCTCAAATCTTTGATATGATCAGATTGCTCTCTCGACTTAATGATCACGTCATCCACATAAACTTCAATTTATTTGTGCATCATGTCATGAAACATTGTGGTCATTTCCCTCATGTAAGTTGCCCCAGCATTCTTTAATCCAAAAGGCATAACTCTATAACAATATGTCCCCCATGGAGTAATAAATGATGTCTTTTCCGCATCTTCTGGATCCATAATGATCTCGTGATACCCCGCATAACAATCCATAAAAGAAGCAAGATCATGTTTGACACAATTGTCCAATAAAATATGAATATTGGGAAGTGGAAAATTATCTTTCGGACTTGCTTTATTTAAATCGCGATAATCGACACACATCCGAACTTTGCCATCCTTCTTTGGAATAAGGACAATATTTGCCAACCAAGTAGGATACTGGGCCACTTGAATGACTTTAGCCTCAAGTTGTTTCGTGATTTCCTCTTTAATTCTTACACTCATATCAGTTTTGAATTTTCTTAACTTTTGCTTGACAGGAGGAAAAGCAGGATCAATTGGCAACTTGTGAACTACCAAATCAGTGCTCAAACCGGGCATATCATCATAAGACCACACAAAGATGTCTTTATACTCATGCAAAGCTTCAATTATAGCTTTCTTTTGTTGTGGTTGAACATGTACACTTATCTTAGTCTCCCTAATATTTTCAAGATCTCCTAAATTGATCGCCTCAGTTTCTTCCAAATTGGGATTTGTCTTATTCTCAAAATGTTTGAAGTCTTTGCTTATATCCTCAAATGTCTTCTCTTCATCGTATTCAACCTCCTTATTCATTATTTCAAAATTAGATTGGTTTTTTAACTCTGGTGAACAATTCTTCATGTATGTCATATCATTAGAATCGACATAGAAAGAACTGTATGGTAGAAAATAAATAAATAAAAATCAGACTTAAAATAAAACGAAGGGAAATTGCGCTTTATTAGAAACATAGATAGAAAGAGTTTTAACCTAAAATACCAGATTTAAAGTTCTGAATTATAATCCTAGAATGATTTAAATTACAGGAATAAAAACAAACAAACTACTAAGGCTGTAAGAAAACAAACAAACTACCAAGACTCTTTTATAATTGGGAGGGGAGTGGCCTTCCAATTGTTAAGCTGGACATCGGGGCCGACAAACTGCACATCTGCATTACTGGTACCTTCCCCAATTTCAATCATATCAGCTTCAATGAACATATTCTGAAAAAGGTCAATCAACTCTGTATCATCATCATTCATTGATTTTGCAACAGGTAACTTGGAGGATCCGACAACACTGAATTTGATGAAAGACTCATAAAGTGGCGGTATAGGCTTGGCAAGTGACCACGACTCTTTCTTACGCTTTTTAGCCTTCTTTATATCTTCAGCAGTAGGCTCGTATCCCAGACCAAAAGTACCAAAGTTCTCATAGAGGTTTACTGGATGAACTATGCCTTGCAAAAACATCCCTAGACCTTTTCCTGGTTCGAAGCCATGCTTCAACATTTCATTCACTACCATAACAGATGCAGAGGACAATTGTGGTCTTGCGATGAGATTCCCCTCGAGGATATACTCAACATCCACTACCTCAGAAGCTTGATGAATTAACACATTGGCAGTATCTGCTTCGATGGAAGAAAAAGAGTAGTCTTTATACATTGATAAGTCTCCTTCACCATGAACCACTATCTCTTGCCTGTCACATTCGAATTTGACCATTTGATGCAACGTTGATGCGAATTCTTTAGCCCTATGAATCCATGGACTTCCCAATAACATATTATATGAAGCATCAATGTTCAGTACTTGAAAATTCATAGCAAAATCCACAGGCCCAATTGTCAATATGAATTCTATTTCACCAATGGCATCAGTTTTTGATCCGTCAAAACCTTTGACGCACACATTGTTAGGTCGGATTCTTTCCACATTAACATTCAAATTTTGTAAAGTTGACATAGGACAAATATTAGCGCCTGATCCCCCATCAATTAACACTCGAGTGATGATGGAATGTTCACATTTCACAGAAATGTACAGACCTTTGTTATGCTCCGTACCTTCTATAGGCAATTCATCGTCTGAAAAAGTAATTTTATTTTCTTCAAGGATCTTTCCAACAACTTTTTCCAGCTGATTTACTCTAATCTCACTAGGAACACATGCTTCATTAAGAATCTTCATTACAGCCTTGCGGTGTTCCTCTGAATGTATCAATAAAGACAACAAAGAAATCTGTGCTGGTGTCTTCTTTAACTGTTCTATAACAGAATATTCTGGCAATTTTATTTTCTTTAAGAATTCTTCAGCTTCTTCATCAGTGACAGGCTTCTTGACTATCATTCGTTCTTCACCACCTTGTTTATTCTTTCTTAACTCTACTGGAGCATAACATCTTCCAGATCGAGTTAATCCCCCTACTTCATCTACATCTTCAGTCACTTCTTTCCCCTTGTGCATCACCACAACGCGATCATAATTCCAAGGGACCGCCTTGGTATCAACCATAGGCAGCTGTGATATTAGTTTAATAACAATAGGAGCTACAGGAGCTCCTTTTATGATTAAAAGAGGCTTATTGGATTTTCCGGGAATAATGAGTTTCGGCTTTATTTGACTTGACCCAACATTTTCTGAAATCTCTTTCCCCATCACCAAGGGATCATTCGATGATTCGAGTTTTGCTATCACCACCTCCGCTTCTGCAGGCTTTTCTTTCGTTAAATCTACAGCATTTGCTGATTTTTCTGAATCAGTTTTAATTTTAATGATCGGCTTAAAGGGAATCGTAGTATCTTCACCACTGAGTATCACATCGAGCGTGTTTGTTTCATTATGATCTGGCAGCGGATTTTGATTGACATTTGGAGTGCCTGGACTTTCTACCATAATCTGTTGGGTATTAATCAACTCTTGAATAGCTCTTTTCATATACCAACATTTCTCTGTGTCGTGCCCTGGGGCATCAGAACAGTATTCACATCTTCTAGAATAGTCTAAATTCTTCGGAGGAGGATTCGGGATCCTTCTCTCAATTGGGTTTAGAACATTCATTTTTCTCAGTCTATGAAATAAACTGGTGTAAGATATCACAATAGGAGTGAAATTATCTTTTACCATGTTATCCTTTTTGAATTCTGCTCTAGGCTAAAAATTAGACCTCGGAGGGCCTCTTTGAACTTGCGGGGCCATTGGATGATTTTGGATTGCTGGTGTACGCCACTGCGGGTAAGAAGGACCTCGAGCATATGGTTGTGTATTGTAAATAGGATATTGGGGGGATGGAACAAAATATAATAGATTCTGCGCGTATGGTTGACGCTCACCTCTCCAATTTTGTCGTGGACCTGCCATGACAGTTGCTACATCCTCTTTTCTTTTCTTTCCCCCAAAACTTCCTGTACCACTTTGAATTGCCTGTGTTGTTGCTTTCAAAGCGTCTTGGCTGATGATCTTTCCTGATTTGATTCCGTTTTCTACCATCTCTCCAACTTTGATAACTTCTGCAAATGTGCTTCCGATAGTAGAGAGCAAATGATGGAAATAATCAGGTTCTTGTGCTTGCAGAAAAATATCAATCATTTCAGATTCTTTTATCGATAGTCTAACTCTTGAAGCCTGCTCTCTCCATCTGACGGCATATTCTCGAAAACTTTCAGTCATCTTTTTTCTTATGTTGGCAAGCGTAGTGCGATCTGGCACTATCTCAATGTTATACTGAAATTGTTGAACGAAATCTCGATCCATGTCGTCCCACATGTGCCAATGGGAAATGTCTTGGTCAATGAATCATTCAGAAGCTATCCCTGTAAGGCTTTCTTCAAAGTACGCCATCAATAATTCTTCTTTTCCTCCTGTTCCCCTTAATTGATTGCAAAACTTTTTCAAATGAGCTACAGGATCGCCGTGTCCTTCATATTTGTCAAATTTTGGCATTTTGAACCCTATCGACAAATGGACATCAGGAAACATACATAAATCCTTATATGAAACACTTTTTGGTCCACCTACTCCTTGCATATTTCTCATACTTTGTTTCAGGCTTCTAACTTTTCTAGCCATCTCCTCCTGTTCTTCATTCTTAACAATCTTCTCAATCACGATAGGAGTATCGCGTTGATGAACATGATAATGTGGATTTTGTGATTTGAAAGTCATTTTAGGAGGATATAACATATCATGATTTGGTTTTCCCATATTCTTTGGTATTGCCGGTTGAATACTCGCAGTAGCTGGCGCTACAGAAGTAAAAAGTGGGTTATTTGCGACAGATGGATTTGGTGGGCGCACGGTAGAAGTACCAACAACTCCAGACATATTAGCAAATGGGCCAAATCCTAGTGGGTAAAATGGATCACTAGTTTGAGCTGGGTAAGAATTTGGATCATTTGAAGTTGAAAGTCCAGGGATTGAAGAAGGCGGGGCTTGTCCATTCAACCAAGCTTTGTACATCTCCGCCATCTGTTGTTTTAATGCCTTTATTTCTTCCATTGATGTTACTTCCTGCGAAATCAACTGATTCTGCTCTTCTTCACTATCAGACCCTATATCTTCTCTGCGAGTCATTCTTCTTTTACCCTTGTATCTGGTATTATATGGATGTGATGCTATTTTAAACCACAAACCAACCACCAATTATTTTATCTGTCTGTTATCAAGTAGCAAACGGGTGAGTGTTATATATTTAACACATTATAATGCCACGTTATATGTCATGTTTCTATATGCATTTCCCAACCTATCATGTAAGCTTTGTGTTTCATCCCGGCTTTTCTAGGCATATTTTCAAAAATTATGATCGAACCTTTTGGAAGGTTGCCTACATATCATGTCAGGACATGAATCAGATCTTGCGTAGTTCGGTAGGAATTTAACAAAATTGTTTTGTCTTTTTTTTTCTTTTATTATTATTGAAGAAAATAAATAAAGTAAGTGAAATAAAACATATGTAATATATATAAAAATAAACAGCCAACTTCATTACATTCTATAATATAAATACGATAAAATAACTGACCCAACTCATTTAATATGTCCTCCCAAACTTAAATATATGTCCTCCAATGAAGTAGTGAGTCGCTGTGCGATAGCTGGTACTTGTGCCAAAAGGTCCTCACAATCCAACTGCTGATAATCTAAACCCATTCTGGCAGTATCCTGCGCTACACGGTGGACTTTCCCTCTAAGATAACTGAAAGCCTGATCCCATTCCTGGGCCTGTCGATCTCGGAAATCAACCAACTCTCTTGCACATTGTTCACGAGCAGAAATAACCTCCAACTGTTCTCGCAATATTCCTTTTTTACGAATCCACTGAGATCTCTCTCGATCAAATTCTTCTTGCATATTCTTTTCAACTTCTTGAAGTTGTTGTCGGCGAGATGCGACAAGTTCTACAATGTGTGACCCCCTAGTGGTAGCAAACTTGATTTGTCCCCTAAGCGCAACCTCAATAGCTGCTGACTTAGCTTTCTCTTCAGAAAATTCCCTTTGTTGTTCGTCTATTTTTGCCCTGGCATGCTCTAATTCTTCTTTCAGAACTTGGTTGACTTCATGATGTTCTCGCATGGCTCTTTCAATTCCTATCCTGATTGCAACTTCCTGATCTATAGGTCCCTTAACCGATCTTTATGGTCTGACTGGAGGACTTGACTGTTCTTCAAACCATTCCTGGTAATCTGGGTGCACTTCTCCTTTCTCACGCTCTATGACCATCGTTTCAATTCCCATAATTCGGCGACCTTCCCAAATCTGCTGGGCTAAATCTTCTGGAAGTGAAATCTTTGGTCTGACCTCAAATACGAACTCAACCATGTCTTCCGTTATGGGAATTATTTGACGCCTGCCTAGCTGACGTAGAACTCTCAATGGAACATACGGTTGAACACCTCTAATACCCATTAATAACAAGAACGGACGAATGACAGAACTATATATGACTTGCCTCCAAGGGAACCAATGAAGATTCCAAGTGATTTTATCTGTCGTCAAAGAACGAAAAAGTTTAACCCAATCTCCAATTTCTTTTGGACATTTATATTTCTCCATCCTTTCCTCGTAATCGTTGATGCGATTAAATCGCTCGAGATTGAACCTTGTCAATGTAGGACGTTGATAAAGATGCTTCACAATCCACATCTGTAACAAGATATTACATCCCTCGAAAAAACTTTTTCCTTTCTGACAAATAGTCAGAGCACGGTAAATATCAACTAGGATCATTGGTATCATGGTGTAATCTTTCTTAATCAGTATCTGTACCACTCCCACTAAACGGATATTAATTTTTTCTTCTCTTCTTAGAAAGACCATAGTGCCTAAAAAGGCTACCATGAATGCAAATCGTCTGTGAATTTTCCAAGCCTCAAAACTTCCCTTATTACAAAGTTCTTTACCGTACTTTTGAAACCCTTCTTGCTTTCCATATCTGTCATACAAAAACTGCAAGGAAACCCAACCTTTTTTCATTGATTCTTCTTTTGTGTTCCTTATGTTCATGAGCTTGCAAAATTTGTTTATCGAAATAAGTCTTGGGGCTATAAGTTTCTTCCGATGCATATCACCATATCCAACATAGCCTGCTATCTCTTCTAAAGTAGGTGTCAACTCAAAATCTGAAAAGCGGAATACATTATTCTTCGGGTCCCAGAAATTCAGTAATGCAACAATCACCTCCCTATTAGGGTTGATTCTCATGATACTCGCCAAAAAACCCAAATACTTATGTATTTCGCCATAATCGAATGTATCCATTGCATTCCACCATAACCAAAGTTGCAGAGGGGTACAATCCACAACCTGAAGCGGTACACTCCCATCTCTCTTTCTCTTTGGACGCTTTCCACGAACAGGGGGGGGACATTTTATACCTATTGAAAGGGACATAAGATTAATAAATATCTAAACTTAGACAAAACTTAATTTATTAATTTTGAAAAGAATTTATAACTTAACTTGTAAAACCTAGTGCGACCATTATTTAGACTTAGTTGCAAATAACAATTTTATCAAAAATCAAAGTGAGAGAAACAAGATTGATAATATTATTTTTTTATTTAAATTGACTCTATCAAAAACTTTGTTATAACAGACTTCTAGACAATTTTATCTATATGTTTGAAGACAATATTCCCTAAGTGCAAAATAAAATAAAAGGACTCAGAAATAAAGAAAAATAGAATGACCGTTTTATGTATGAAGTTGTATAAAATTTTCAGTCTCACGACCCTAAAGGTTTAGGACTTGTTAAAATTGATATATATATATATATTTTTTAAAAAAACTTAGCCTCATGATCCCTAAAGATTCTGGGCTGTTAAGATTTATATATTTTTATTTATTTTTGTAAAAACTTAGCCTCATGATCCTTAAAGATTCCAGGCTATTAAAATATATATTTATTTTATTATTATTATTATTTTTTGTAAAACCTTAGCCTCATGATCCCTAAAGATTCCGGACTATTGAAATATATATTTTTTTTTGTAAAACCTTAGCCTCATGATCCCTAAAGATTCAGGGCTATTAAGATATATATAAAAAATGGACTTGAGAATTAGAAAAATAATTATGAAAGTAATCATATTTTCAAAATATTTTCCAATAAATCTATGAATAATTTTTTAAAAGATAGGGTCGTATCCTGGGAAGGACTTCCTACGTATCTCACTAAGAGTGAGAATCAGACCCCCGTAGTTCAGAAAGATTGTAAAAACTATGTTGCTGCATATTTAAAAATTTTCTTTATTTTAAAAATAAAATTTTTCTTTCAAAAATGATTAACTAAATTTGAGAATAAATTAATTTCTCGTATTTTAAAATTGCCTAAAGCCGGTCAACAAATAAATAGTCTTCCAAGAAAATGTCAAAGAGCACGTAGGATGCACATGTTGGTCTTTATAAATTAGGTCACCTATCCTAGACAGACCCGACCCCTGTGCCGAGTCCCGCTAAATCAAATGCATATGATGCAAATAAAGCGGTACCTAATAGGGATAACCAGATTCTGAGTTTTCAGTTTTTCTAAGTTTATGCCTAATAGGGATAGGTGTCTAGACTGTCTTACCCGAGCGGACACTCGAGCCGGGGAGGGACAACTTGGTCGGTAGCAGGGCAACACCGCCTTCGTTGTCGATCTGAACCCCGCCTAACATGTGTGACTATATCCTTCACCAGGTGCCTTGACACTCCGGTTAACTCAAAAAGAAGGTGGGATGCATATGTTGCATTCCCTCTATCCTATTTCAGAGACTCAGAGGGGGTACGTGAGAGAAGACAATTTATAATGCAATTCAAATAATATCAAAGCAGTAAATGAGCGACAAGTAGCACATAAGAACAATAAACACATTATAAAATTATTAAAGCAAGTAAAGTCAATATCAAAGCTCGAATTCTTATTTATTCCCCAGCAGAGTCGCCAGAGATGTCACACCCCTTTTTTTTTTCGCTCGAGAGCCGAGTCGAAGGGTTTTTCCAATTAAAGTGACGATATTGAATAGGGATTAAATTATTTACAGAGTCGCCACTTGGAATTAAGTTTTGGTGTTCCAAGTCACCTTTTTTGAATCCCTAATCAAAAGGAAATGACTCTTATTTGGTCTGCGAAAACAGAAAATGGGTAAGAAATTCTGTTGATCAAGGGGAAGGTGTGAGGCACCCCTCGAATCCCGTGGTTCTAGCACGGTCGCTTTTATTGACTTATCTTGACTTAAATTATTTTAATAAATTGTGTTAAGGCCTAAATTTGCTCATTTTTATTATACCAAAACTATTTAAAATTCTTGTATTGAATTTGTGAAAAATTAAGTTTATAAAAATATTTATCAAGGTACATTACTGCATCCTTGAATTTTAGAGTGTCCTGGAAAGATGTGTAAGCCACATTCTTAATTGAGACGAAAATTTTTAAACGTACCTAAAAATTTACCGAACATTAAAGGCGTTGGTTGGCCGTTTACAAACTCGTAATTTTTTTTTTTTATCTTATCAAAATGCTATTTAACTTTAACAATAACTTTTAAGAAATATTTATTTAAGGCAATGGATTAAATTAACAATAAAAATTATTAAAATTTATTAATTACAATGAATAATAATAAAATAAAATGATAAATAGTAACTAAAAAATACACAAAACTAACCATATTATATTAATCCTTATTATGATCCGTCAAATCTATTCTCTCTAATTAATGCAAACCCAAAGCACTGTATGACCATGTTTGATGAAATCACATACTTAAATTTGTAATATGTTCAACTACAGAATAAGCCAACAAATAGTCATGTGGTAAATTCAAACAAACACTATGAAACTTGACTATGAGAGTATTCCATTCCACCGACAGCATGAGGTCATTTACGTATGATGCATGTGTGTCTTTTTTTTTTTTATGCAAAATATGTTGAATATATATTAAGTATTATATATTTTTTATTCAACGAAAGTATTTCCTAAATCAACTCTAACTTTGAGTCATGACAGTTAGCCTTTTGCTCCGTAGAGAGTTGATCGAGAACAAACTCTTAGTATTTATAGTCCATGAGAAATTAAACCAATCCTAATTATAACTTTTTTTTTTAAAAGATGCGAAAGTTTATACCACTATACATCTATTGTGAATTGGGCCAAAAGAATCAACCAACAAGCATTACTAGCAGCCCCTAAGAATTTTACTATAACCTTTTAACATAATTTTTTTTTTTTTTGGTTTTTGCATGCATGCATAATTTCTATATTCTAGTTTTAGTTTTAGTGTGCAATACAATTACACTAATCACACGTTAATTAAATGTACCGCTACATCTTTTAACATTAACAACTTTAACAATTATCTCATTCAAACTTCAAAACTCTAATCTAATTGACTTAGTTTCAAAGTGACAAACAAGTTCTAAATGAAGACATAGAGCAAATTACATAGAAATAATAAACTACACACACTAAATAATATAACAAGCTATTAGAATAATTTCATTCATGATTTGGCTCACAATAAAAATTATAAAATAAATAGTGCTAGATCGAACAAGAACCTGTATGATGAACCAATTAAAAAGAAGCACAAACGACGTCACTGAAAACTCGAACGAGACCCCAAAACTCAAACTCTAACTCTTCTTTTTCTCTTTTCCCTTTCTATTTCACTCTTAATTTTTCTTTTGATTTTTCTTCAAAACGCTAGTTTTTTTTTTTTGGTTTTCTTTCTTTGTTTTTTTTTTAGTGTGTCCGTGTCTCCATGATGTCTAGTTGTTTCTTGTGCTTTCCCAAAGAAGTGTATAATTTGTAAACTATACAATATAGTTGAATGTCAGAAAAAGCAAGCAGAGAGGTGTTTTTTTTTTTTTGTTAATGTATGCCTCCTTTTTTGTGTTCGTGTGTTGTATTGTTATATATAGGGTGTTGGGTGTGTAGTGTTGAGGGAGTTGTAGTGGGAGTGGGGAGTTGAGAGACGTGGGGTATGTGGGGGAGTTAGGGTAATGTAGGGAGGTTGGGTAGTTTTTAAGATTCCTTTTTTTTTATTTTTATTATTTTTTTTTTAAAAAAATAAAAAATAAAAAAATTATAAAAATAACAAAAAATAATAAATAAATAAATAAGATAATAGTAACAAATAAAATAATAATAATAATAATAATATAATAATAATAATAATAATTAATTAATTTTTATATTTCAAAAAATACAATAAAAGTCTAAAAATAGTCAAAAAAAAATAAAATTATATAATTAAGATAGTACAAAAACTACTAACTTATTTATTTAAAAAGAGAAATATTTTTTTATTTTTTTTTTAAATTTTGTATTATATATATATATATATATTTATATTTTTATTTTAAAAAATAAAATAAAATAATATCTTAAAATTAACTTCATTTAATTATTTTAAACATAAAATAATAGTCAAAATAATATATGATTAAATATAAATATAAATATTTAATATCAATAAACAAGTTAAAATTTTAGGGAGAATCAAAAATCATGTGTCTACAATGGTCACAGTACAGTACAGTAATGATTACAAAGACGATAAGAACGAAGGTAAAGTGATTGAATAAATACAATGTACAGGTTGTCAAAAGTTCTAGTAAGTGTGGTGCACTCCTATTACGATTTATTCACTTGTTTCTGATTTCTATTGAGCTTTTATATCATATGTGATTATCTACATCTTTACATAATCAGTACATATTTCGTACTGACGTCCCCCACGGGGACCTGCATTTTATGCTGCAGGCACAGGTACCTCAAATCATACACCGCACAAGTAGGAGCCAGGTCATACAACTATTGTTGGTGAGCTCCAGTTTGCTTCGGAGCTTTTCGAGTCGGTTCCTTATGTTTTGTTATTGTACAAGAGTCATGTGTGGGCGAGGGTTTGTCCCGACCCTAGTTATGTCATGTATATCCTAGAGGCTTTGTAGACATAAGGAAGGGTAAAGTCATGGAAGTTTATATAGTGATGTTATATTTATATATGTGGTGGCCCCGACGGCCAAGTATTGTATATATATATTTGTGCGTGTTGTGCTGATACAGGTAATTAGTCCCTTCTATATGCAACGAAGTGCTGTCCAAATTTTTGGTGACATATAAGTGAAAGTACAGGTATTTGAACGGGTTCTCCCGGGCCTTCTCGGCCTCGGGTGCCAGTCCGGCCCGATGGGATTTTTGGGGCGTGACAACATGATTGTGCTTTGCTAGATCTAGGAGCCTCTTTGTCTTTTGTAACACCATATATTGCTGTTGACTTTGGAGTCAGTCCCAAAATCCTAGAAGAGACCTTCTCAGTCTCTACCCTAGTGGATAAATTTATCATAGCCCGACGGGTATACAGGAACTGTCCGATTGTGGTATCTCAGAAAGTTACTACAACAAACCTAATATAGTTAGAGATGACTAATTTTGATGTCATTCTCGACATGGATTGGCTTCATTCATCCTATGCTTCAGTTGATTGTATAAACAGAGTTGTTTATTTTCAGTTCCTAAATGAACATGTCCTACAATGGAGGGGTAGTACTTCAGCACTTAGGGGTCAGCTTATTTCATACCTTAGAGCAAAAAAATAATATCCAAGGGGTGTATATATCATCTCATTTGAGTTAAAGGCTCTAGTTCCAAGTTTCCTAATCTTGAGTCAATTTCAGTAGCATGTGAATTTCCAGATGTGTTTCCCGATGATCTTCTCGAAGTTCCTCCCAAAAGGGAAATTGACTTCGGAATAGACCTTCTTCCTGATACACAACCCATCTTTATTTCGCCATACAGAATGACTCTAGCCAAACTTAAGGAGTTAAAAAAGCAGTTGAAGGATCTCCTAGATAAGGGATTCATTAGGCCCAATATTTCTCCGTAGGGCACACTAGTTTTATTCGTGCAAAAGGACGGTTCTCTTAGAATGTGTATAGACTACTGTCAGTTGAACAAGGTCACAGTCAAAAATAAGTATTCACTTCCTAGAATTGATGACTTGTTTGACCAACTTTAGGGTGTCAGTTAGTTTTCTAAGATAGACCTCAGATCTGGCTATCATCAACTTAGAGTCAGAGAACGTGACATTCCAAAAACAGCCTTCAAAACTCGGTATGGTCACTTCAAATTTCTAGTCATATCATTTAGTCTTACCAAAGCCTCAGTAGCTTTCATGGACTTGATGAAACGCGTGTTCAAGCAGTACTTAGACATGTTCGTCATAGTTTTCATTGATGACATTCTCGTCTACTCCTGCAGTGAAAATAATCACGCAAACCATCTCAGAATAGTATTATAGACCCCTAGAGCCCATCTGTTATTCTCCAAATTCAATAAAAGCAAATTGTTGCTAAGGTTAGTATCTTTCCTTGGTCATATCATTTCTGGTGATGGCATTAGAGGTTATCCTCAAAAGACCAAAGCTGTTAGAAATTGGCCCAGACCCATCTCTCCATCAGATATCAGGAGATTTTTGGGTTTGGTTGGCTATTACCAACGGTTTATTGAAGTATTTTCATCTATTGCATCCCACATGTCCAGATTGACTCAGATGAAAGTCAAGTTCCAGTGGTCAGATTCTTACGAGAGGAGTTTTTAGGAGCTAAAGACTCGACTCACTACAGCCCCAGTTCTGACTTTGCCCGACGGTTCAGACATATTTGTTGTTTATTATGATGCTTCCAGGGTTGGTTTGAGGTGTGTTTTGATGCAGAAAGGTAAGGTTGTGGCCTATGCCTTTAGATAGCTTAAGCCCCATAAAAAGAATTATCCCACCCATGATCTTGAGTTAGAAGGTTTTGTGTTTGCCTTATAGATTTGGAGGCACTATTTGTATATGGTACATGCTGATGCATTCACTGACCACAAAAACCTGCAGTATGTATTTTCTCAGAAAGACCTGAACTTGCGTCAGAGAAGGTGGCTAGAGTTATTGAAAGACTATGACATGAGTGTTCTGTATCATCCAGGCAAGGACAATATAGTGAAAGTTTCCCTTAGTAGATTGTCCATGGGTTGTGTTTCTCATGTTGAGGATGGTATGAAGAAGTTAGTTCAGGAAGTTCATCAGCTTGCCAGGTTGGGTGTTCATTTGGTTGATTCAGCTGAGGGTAGTGTTTGGGGGGAAAATAGTTCAGAATCATCTTTGATTTTCAAAGTGAAAGAAAAGTAGGACAGGTATCCCAATTTAGTTAAGCTGAAAGAGTTAGTCAGAGACGAAAAAGTATAGGTTTTCTCCCAAGGGGGAGATGGCGTGTTGCGGTGTCAGGATAGACTATGTGTGGATAGCGTGAAGAAGAAGATTCTTACAGAAGCGCATGGTGCGCTTTACTCGATTCACCCAGGGGCAACTAATATGTACTGCTACTTACGAGAAGTCCATTAGTGGAGTAGGATGAAGAGAGACATTACAAAGTTTGTGGCTAAGTGCTCTATATGTCAGCAGGTGAAGATTGAGCATCAAAATCCTAGTGGTTCTATGCAGGAGATCAGTATTCCGACATAGAAGTGAACATGGATTTCGTGATGGGTTTACCTTGTACTCATCATCATCATGATTCGCTTTGGGTCATTGTAGATAGGATGACCAAATCCGCCTATTTCTTACCAGTGCATACTTTCTATTCAGCCATGGACTATGCCAAGCTCTATATTAGATAGTTGGTTAGGTTACACGGTATCCCATTATCCATCATTTCAGATAGAGGTATGCAGATCACCTCTCATTTTTAGAAAGCCTTCCAAAAGGATCTTGGTACCCAATTTCACCTCAGTACAACCTTTCACCCTCAAATAGATGGTCAAGTCGAAAGGACCATATAGACTTTAGAAGATATGTTGAGAGCGTGTGTTGTTGACTTTAAGGGTAGTTGGGATGACCACTTACCTTTGATTGAGTTTGCATATAATAAAAGCTATCATTCCAGTATCCAGATGGCTCCGTTTAAGGTCTTTTATTGAAGGAGATGTAGATCTCCCATTGGTTGGTTTGAAGTAGGTGAGGCCACAGTAGTAGGGCTTGACCTAGTATTTGATTCCTTATAGAAGGTTCAGTTGATCAGAGAGAGGCTTAGGACTGCTCAGAGCCGACAGAAATCGTATGCAGATAGGAGAAAGAAAGACCTCGAGTTCGTGATTGGAGACTATGTGTATTTAAAAATCTCTCCCATTAAGGGAATAAATAGATTCGGTAAGAAAGGAAAACTCAGTCCCCGATATATTGGTCCTTATAGGATTCTCAGTCGCTTCGACAAGGTAGCTTATGAGCTTGAGTTACCTGCAGACTTAGCATCAGTACACCCAGTGTTCTATATCTCATTGCTAAAGAAGTGCATAGGTGACCCAACAGTTGTAGTCCCTATTGAGAGTATAGATATTCATAACAGTCTCTCTTATGAGAAAATCCCAGTATAAATCCTTGACCATCAGATTCGCAGACTAAGGAACAAAGAAGTCCCTTTGGTCAAAGTTCTTTGGCGGAATCAGTCCGTTGAGGAAGCTACTTGGGAAGCAGAAGCAGACATGCGAACCAAGTATCCTCACCTTTTTTTTGCAAACTCAGACTCATCCTAAGGTACCAACCTTTCTTAGATTTACTCTATTCCATGCTCAGTTACAGCTGCATAATACTCTCATATCAGTCATGCATTCATGAAATAATTCATTCATGTATCATGTATCTAGAGTTCAGTTATGCTTCAGTTATGCATGTCAGTGTAAGTACAGTTCCTCAGTTTCTCTCAGTTCAATCAGTCTCATTCGAGGACTAATGTTCCCAAGGGAGAGATATTGTAAGACCCAACAAAATTCTAGTCATTTCAGTCCTATTTAGCATGCCAAAAGAGGTCCCAGACTTAGAAAATTTCAGCGAAGTGTTTATACTTAGAATCATTTTTGGCCTCAATATTTCAATAAATTTATTTTTGATCTTTCCAGCCTTGGATTGATGGTTTTTAAATTGATTCATGATCAGGGATGTTAATAGGTCATATCGAGTGAGTTTTGGAATTTTTGGACTCGCGTAAGGGTGAGTTTGGATGTCCAAAATAGTAAGGTCTCACGATAGGCTCGCGACACGAGATCTATTCCCCATTTTTGAGAGTTGCATTGCGAGGTCCATTCCTCATTTTTGGGGATCGCGCCTCAAGGTTTTTTTACATGGGAAAAGAGGCCTAAGGGCAGTTGATAAGCCGTCATTTGATGACTTTCTAGTACCTTTTAAACCTAAATTATCATGCTTTTTCCATTGATTTCCGTTGATTTGATATTTATCTCATACTTAATGCTTATTTGTGTAGAAAAAGTTGAAAAGGGAAGATGAGCAAGTCTTTCAAGTCAAAAGGAGGTCAAATGTGAAAGTAAAGGGCCATCTGGTTTGCATCCGCTTTCCACCTACTCTTCATCTTCTTAAGCAGATCAAGAGCAAGGTAGAATTTTTGTAATATTGGGCAAATGTGAAATTGGGGCTTAAATAGGGGATTTTAGCTCATTTTCACCATCTTTTATCTATCTTCCATCACTACACATTCCTCCATCTTAGAATAGATTATGGTTTATAATTTCTTGGAACTTGGAGCCTAATTTGTACTAATTTTGATCTAAGAAGACATTAGGGTTACTTTCAAGTAAAGAATTAGCTAATTCCATTGGAGATTTGTGGAGATTTAAAGTTTGGTGTTCATTCTTTTTATTCTTCATGAATTTGTTTGATGGAATTCATGATTTATTTGTGTTTATTGTCTTTATGTATTGCTAGTTCTTTTTCTAGGGATTATGCTTGAATAGGGTGAAAGCGTATGGGTTGTGATGTATTTATGTAGATTTTAGTTTGTTGATGATGGGTTGTATTATTGCCTAATTAAATAGGTTGGGATTTGATGGGTGAAAGCTCCAAATACTCACATGGGTTTAATGGGTGAAAACTCCAAAATCTAGAAAGCTCTAAGCCATCTTTAAAATAAGGGTTTTGGGTAAACTTTAGGAACCCTCATCATCCTTGAAAGAGGGATGTCGGAACCAAGGCAATAGTAGAAAATTTATAGGTATAGTTTACTAATTTTCACTATCTTAGAAATAAGGGTGAATATAGGGTTGATTATCTCTCGGGTTCCATCCTAGAAATAGGGGTGTTTAATTGAGGTATTAGGTGACTTTAATTGCACACTCGTTAGGTACTTGAAAGGGTCAATGAGTGAAAACATTGAGGCTTTGTTGAAAAACTAGCCTCAAGGACTTTAAACCTAGCCTACCTTATTATCAACATCTAGAATTGATGTTAAATCATTGCATACCCATGCATGTCTTGCCCCTAGGATAGCATAGTCCCAATATCCGCTCTTAATTGTTTACACTCTAAACATTCTTAGTCTTGAATTAGGTCTTTAAAAGCCCAAAAATTATTCTCATGATTGACATCCATTTTAAACCCCCAAACCATTGTGTACAATAGGTATGAATCTAGTTAGTAGCTCTCGTTCCGAACCTACTTAATCGCCACTCATATTGTTCCCCATAGATTCGACCCCGACTCCTAGTTGGGTAAATATATTGACAATGACCGCCTTGCACTTAACCTATTGTACACAATATGATGCATTGCATGATTCTAAGAAATGAAATATAGGCAAAAAACTAAGTTTGGGGGAATGAATGTGATGTGCTAAGATAAGCCAAGAAAGGTGTATGTAAGGTTGACAACTCATGTGCTTAAAAGATAAGAGATGTGCTTAATAATAAAGTTGCATATCCTAGCCCATAGAACTTGAAGAGAAATTAGATGAATGAAGGATGAAGAAGGGCTTGAAGTTAGAAAGTCTCTTGAAAAAGCCAAAGAAATAAAAAAAACAGCAGAAAATGACGGCTTTGAATTGGTTTGTAAATAAAAAAAAAAAGAAAAAGGAAATATGAAAAATGATTTGAAGAAGAATAAGGTGAAAGTTTGAAAATTTTGGGGATAGAAAGGGTTGAAAAATTGCATTGAAGGAGGTATTTTAGTCACTTGATCCATAGATATTCCTTCCCGCACCTTAAACCTTTATCTTGACCCGCAAGACCTTGGTGATTCCAAACTAGGTAAGTCTACATTAGTGCCGAAAAACACAAAGGGCAATCCTATGGTTCTACTTATTGTACTTGAATTTCTTTGCGAGAGTGAGTATGAATTCTTTCATTATTTGAGCTCCTTTAGAATTTTTCATGTACTTTGTGTTTGTGGAGCTAACTCTTGCTTGTAAGCTACATCGATACTTTGGAGTAGAGGGTGAAGTCTTACTCTCGGTTTGGGTAAATGGGTGAAGTAAGTTGCATTATGAAGATTGAGACAATTTTTGAAAATTTTGTGTTTCCTCTTAAGATGCTTTGTTGATTTGGAAGGTTTATTTAATACAAACTTGCATCCTTGCTTCATAAATATGTGCTTATTAAAAATAAATTTAGTTTACTTATTGCTATGACATGTTTAGAAAGTATTTGAAGAGATTTGTTACATTATTCCTTTACTATAGCTTTCCTTTGGGTAGATTTGAGTTAAATACCCTATCTCTTCGAATTGTTCTTAATTACTTGAGGACAAACCGTAGTTTAAATTTGGGGGTGTTGATAAGCCATCATTTGACAAATTTCTAGTACCTTTTAAGCCTAAATTATGATGCTTTTCCATTCATTTCCATTTATTTGATATTTATCTCATACTTAATGCTCATTTGTGTAGGAAAAGTTGAAAAGGGAAGATGAGCAAGTCTTTCAAGTCAAAAAGTGGTCAAATGTGAAAGTAAAGGGCCATCTTCTTTGCATCCGCTTTCCACCTACTCTCCATCTGCATAAGCAGATCAAGAGCAAGGTGGCATTTTTGTAATATTGGGCAAATGTGAAATTGAGGCTTAAATAGGGGATTTTAGCTCATTTTTACCATATTTTATCCATCTTCCATCACTACACACTCCTCTATTTTAGATTAGATTAAGGTTTATAATTTGTTGAAGCTTGGAGCCAAATTTGTACTAATTTTGAGCTAAGAAGACATTAGGGTGACTTTCAAGTGAAGAATTAGCTAATTCCATTGGAGATTTAATGTTTGGTTTGCCTTCTTTTAATTCTTCATGAATTTGTTTGATGGAATTCATGGTTTATTTGTGTTTATTGTCTTTATGTTTTGCTAGTTCTTCCTCTTGGGATTATGCTTGAATAGGGCTTAAGTGTGTGGGTTGTGATGTATTTGTGTAGATTTTAGTTTGTTGATGATGGGTTCTATTATTGCCTGATTAAATAGGTTGGGATTTGGGTGAAAGCTCCAAATACTCATATGGGTTTAATAAGTGAAAACTCCAAACTATAGAAAGCTCTAATCCATCTTCGAAAGAAGGGTTTTGGGTGAACTTTAGGAACCCTCATCATCCTTGAAAGAGAGATATGGGAACCAAGGCAGTAGAAGACAATTTATGGATATAGTTTACTAATTTTCACTGTCTTAGAAATTAGGGTGGATATAAGGTTGATTATCCCTTGGGTTCCATCCTAGAAATAGGGTTGACTAATTGAGGTATTAGGTGGCTTTAATCGCACACTCATTAGGTACTCGAAAGGGTCAACGAGTGAAAGCATTGAGGCTTTATTGAAAAACTAGCCTCAAGGACTTTAAACCTAGCCTACCATATCATCAACAACTAGAATTGACGTTAAATCATTACATACCCATGCATATATTGCCCCTAGGATAGCATAGTCCCAAGATCTGCTCTTAATTATTTACACTCTAAGCATTCCTAGTCTTGAATTAGGTCTTTAGAAGCTCAAAAATTGTTCTCATGATTGACATCCATTTCAAACCCCCAAACCATTGTGTACAATAGGTTTGAGCCTGGTTAGTAGCTCTCGTTCCGAACCTACTTAATCTCCACTCATATTGTTCCCCGTGGATTCGACCCCAACTCCTAGTTGGGTAAATATAGTGACAACGACCGCCTTGCACTTAATTAGATGTGTAATTTGAGTGTTATCAGTAGTTTAGTCCTTTTTTGCTCCCCCAATTCAGTTATAACACGGAATTTAACACCCAATAGGGCTAATTACATTTATTATTCACTCAATCCTCTCAAGAACAAGCCCTAGATTCTTTAAGTCAAGTCCAAGTTCCAAGAAATTACCTACAATCTTCATAGAAGTCAATGATCATGGTATGTTAGGTGTTCATCCTTGGGTCTCCTTCCACCCTTGGAGTTCAAGAACCCTTTTTAAACTATAAGTTATTGATTCATGAATTTACATGTGCAAATTGGGTTGTAATCATGTTTGTGTTGTTGAATGGGTTTCAATTCAAGATTTTGTTATGAGTTTCATGAACATAAGATAACATGTATGTTGATTGATATAATTCCTATGTTACAATCCTTGAAATTTCAAGTTTAAGTTGTAGTCATGATGCTTATGTGTTACTCATTATTATGTATAACAATTATGCTCCCCAAGTGTTTGATAGAGTGTCCATGTGAATTGAATAATGTAATCATGACATGTTAGCAGATATTCTCATTCATGTACAAGTTCATAAGTTCATGACTTTCAAGCGTTTGACAAAAGGCCTAAATGAATGAATTGTGAACAATTGGCTATTGCTATGTTTTTCAAGATTGGTCATTCTTTATTACTGATGCTATCGAGTTCTGGGGGTACTTGTTACCTGAAATCTAGTTGTTTACTTAGTTGCAGTAGTCATAGAATAGTCCCAGTAAAGGTCAAGAATAGTAGCACTCAGTCAGTTAACAGTACTCAGTGGACTCAGTCCAGTTCAGATAGTTAACATGATCAGTGTCAGTTCAGTCAAGCATAGTACAACTTAGTGATTAGTTCAGTGTCTATTTAGTTGGGAGTAGGGTTCAACACCGAGTGAACCCAGGGAATGGGGCATTCCTTCCAGCAGAGGGTTTGACCATTAGTAGAAGTCCTTGCATTACCGAACTACGTTGCCAACGTAGGGTAAGTCGTCTTTCTGCCAGACTAGGGTTGACACAACCATTTATATATTTCATGAGTCTTCGTGCCAGATTAAGGTTGACCCAACATTGTTAGTATCCCTTGGTAAAGTGCTAACACCCTTCCAACTGGGGCCACAGATTGGACCCCAACTCAGTTTATAATCGTGGTATGTCGGTTAGATGAACACTCCCACAGTTACAGTTTTAGTATTCAGTACTCAGTAATCAGTATTCAGTCTCAGAATTTAGTAAAGAACTCAGATAGTTCCACGTAATAATGGTTATCAGTTATCAGTTACTTAGCCATAAGAATTCAGTACTTCAGTATCAGTCTAAACATTCAGTTATCATTATTCAATTACCAAAACTCAGTACATCAGTGTCAGTCCAATCCAGACAGATACGATATGCACTGTATTGCATAATCAACATGGTCAGTAGTTACAGTCTTGCATGTACTCTCATCCAGTTACTTCATGATGTTCATTCATTCAGTTATCATATTATGCTTATGAACCCATGTATACTACCCTACCTCATCTAGCATACCAGTACATTCCATGTACTAACACATACTCTTTCTTTGCGCTATGATGTATCATATCATAGGTTCGGATGCGCAGGTTCCCGACCGTGCTTAGCCAGATTCAGTTAGCAGCAGCCGATTCAGTAGTGAGTCCTCATCTATCGAGGATACTATTTATTTCAGTATTGCAGTAGATTTAGTATTTTGTTAGTCGGAGTTAGTTGGGGGCTTATCCCATCAACTCCATATTCACACAGTTTAGTTAGAGGCTTTTCAGACTAGACTAGTTCTAACATTATTCAGTTTTCAGTATTATTATCAATACATCTAATTATTCTTTCAGTATTTTGAGAACTCTCTGGCATTTTAAGTTATACTTTCACATATAGATTTAGTATTATTATTCAGTGCTCACAGCAAGTACCAGTCCGGGGTTAGTTTGTGATCCTTTGGGGTTGTAAGCACCGTGTAACGTCCAGGTTTCAGAATCGGGGCATTGCAGATTGGGAATGCTACTTATTAATTGAAATTACCGATGAGCTTAGCCCCGTTTCATCCCATCTTTAATGTATCTATGCTTAAAAAGTATGTGGGTGATCCTTCCTTAGTGGTGCTAGTTGATGATATCAACGTTAAGGATTTTTTATTTTATGAGGATATCCTAATTGAAATTTTGGGCAGGCAAGTTTAAAAATTGAGAACTAAGAAAATAGATTCAGTGAAGGTACTTGGGAGGAATCAAAAGATAGAAGAGGCTACATAGAAATCGAAAGAGGATATGAGAGCTAGATATCCGTTCATTTTTTTAATGTTAGATGGAAGTGATTAAGGTATAAATTTCACTTCATTTCTTAATGCATTTTGAATTTTGGTTAATCCCTCTATATTCTTCCTATTATCATGCTAAGGGTGTCTGAATCTCATATTCGGGGATGAATGATGTTAAGGGGGATAATGTAAGACCCCAAAAATTTTAATGAATTTAGTTTGGATCCTTCCTCATGTTTAATAGTAATTTTTGACTTGAATCATAGTAAGGATGTTAAAGGGGTGTTTGGAAAGAGTTTCAGAATTTTAGAATTGGGTTCGGGGTCATTTCGAGATCCTAAACCAGTAGGGGTTAGCGATAAAGGTGTGGCACACTGCTTAGCCTATGTGATAAGTGAGGCATGCTCCTTTACCCAATTGAAACAAATGAAACTGGGGTTATGGTTGTTTAATTCCATCAAATCACTTGATATTTACATGTTTCTTGGTTGTTTAATTCAAACTAGGGTTGAGAGATTTTGATTGTTTTACACTTGCATTGACTTTTTCTTATTTTAATGGTTCTTTATGGTTTAAATGGTGGATTGTGAACTAAATTTGGGTCTCATGATGATAATGGTGAAAATTTGACAATATGATTTCACAATGTTTATGGATTTTTGCATGATTTTAATGACATGAACCTCAACCCACATTATAATTTGGATTCTAAACAAGGATTTCATAGTGTTTGGACTGTTCATTAAAAAATTGCGTAACTTTAAATGGTAAAAAGGTAATATGATTTTGAAAACGCCCTTGGGAACTTTGGTTATAAATTTTTAAACGGAAATTTAGAGTCTATATGGTTAAATGTATTATGGATATGGTATGACATAGTTGGAATGACTTAGAAGTTTATTGGTATGATGATACCAAGTTAGGAATACCTTAATAAATGACTCCATGGTTAATGGTATGTGAAAAATATTTTAATTGGGCTTAAAGAAATTGTGTAGTTCACTGAGAAAGTGTAGTCCTGGGGGGACCAAGGCGAGAAGCCATGTTTTTCGACGTTGGGGGTCTATGACCACTGTGTCTGCTTTCATAATATATTTTAGTAGGCTATCGCCTTGGTGTCTTTATTCAATTTCTTTCGTTCAGGTGGTTAACATGGATTAAGACCCTTTTGGTAGGGGGGACCAGACGAATATAACCCGTGGGTGCCTTTAGGTCGGTACGAGCTACACAGTTCAGGATTAAATTTTTAAAACAATCTCGTCGCATGCTCCTGATCTCCTACCCTGACATCCTATTATCTCGATGGTTGTTGAGTATATGTTTTATGACTGATTTTGGTAAATATATATTTTATTCATGTGCTTCATACTGGTTTTGTACTTTTACATTTTATTATTTTTCTTAGGTTGTATGCCAGTACTCACTGTGCTGACCGTCCTCGGACGCTACACTATTTTATGATGTAGGTTTCGAAGGCTTTTCTTTTGACCTTATGCAGGGCTAGGTGATTTGGTGCTTCTGTTGGATAGTTGTTGAAGTGGTGAGCACTCCCTCATTCAGAAGGCCTGGTTTCCTTTAGTTTTTCATGATTTCAGTACTTACTTTTGGTTTTCTTCTGGTATAGTCGGGGCCATATCCCGGTTTGATTGGTATTGTTTGTTTAGAGGCTTTGTTGACAGTATTGGACATTGCTTTGTGGATTTGGTTTTGACTCACAGACTTTCTCTTTGAATCTTTTGTTTCTCTTTTTCTTTGGGTTAGCTTCTGCAATTTATATTTATCATTATGCTCTTGAGGTTAGGCTAAAGGGGTCATCTCAGGCCTTGGTTGATTTGGGATGCCCGTCACGGCCAGGCTTCGATTTGAGTCGTGACACAAAGAAATTGGGTTATTTACCCATCCATTTTAACCTTGTCTCCAAGTAACCTTTAGGCTAGTCAAATTACAATCAACTAGCTTGTTTATTTAGTTAATTCGTTTTTCATCACATTCAAATTCAGGTTAATTAACCAGATTATTTATTACCCCTAATGAAAATATAACTTGCTTTAAATTAGATTATTGAAAGGAACTTGTATGAGGTAATCTAAAATAAGTTGTTAATCACTATCATTTGTTTAAATTAATAAAGTAAAAGTTGAATCTCAATTGAAAAAGTAAAATAATACAAACAACATCTTTTCCCCTTTTCAGCTTTCTAAGAAATTCTTCTATTTTTGCAATGGCTTCTTCGTTCAGATTGTCTTCTGAATTAATTGGCTGAGAATCTTGAACATCTTCTGCAATATCCTCGCTGGTGATGCTCTTCATTGAAGTATTGGAATGTTGTTCGACAATTTTTATCAAATTTCTTCGAACTTCTTCCAAATAGTGTTCTATCATTGCCATCCAACAGAGGCACCAACCGAAATATAAGAGAATTTCAAATAGCTTATTGACTGTACGGTATGGAGAACTTTTACCCGAACAAGGGGCCTGTTAGAAGTTTAATACATACTTATGATGAACCCATGTGTCTAACTTTTCTAACCGTGAAAAAAGAGACGCCCTTATCTTTATCTTTAACGGGCTTTACATTTACGGCTTGGTAGAAGTAGTCACTAAGACAAAACCATCATAAGCAGTACTAATTTTGACTATACCAATCATTTCGGAACCAAGTCAAGAAACTATAGAAAAATTCCTTCATATTCTGATAGAGTCTGGATCTTTCATAGTTACTATGTAAAAGAAGTTAGATCCTTTGCATAGATATAAAAAGTTTTTAGCCGGACATAGTCACAGCTGGAGTAGGGAGGCAACAATCAAAGAATTTCAAAATAAAAGAGAATTAAATACCTTATTAGAACAGCTATCATCCTTCTTTTATTCAACTCTTGAAATATCTTACAAGAGAGAGAGAGGAGCGCAAACTGGCGAAGAGAAAAAATAATTTTTTTAAAAAACCTTGACCTTCCCTAACACTCAAAGGTCCTATATATAGAGTAAAAGGAATCTATACACAGTACTTTTGGGTCCCATATCTGGGTCCCATACATTTTGTTCTTATCTAAACAACAGTTTTTCCCCTTTTCAGCTTTCTAAGAAATTCTTCTATTTTTGCAATGGCTTCTTCATTCAGATTATCTTCTGAATCAATTGGCTGACAATCTTGAATATCTTCTACAATATCCTCGCTGGTGATGCTCTTCATTGAAGTATCGAAATGTTGTTCGACAGTTTTTATGAAATTTCTTCGAACTTCTTCCAAATACTGTTCTATCATTGCAATTCTATCTCTATCAAAAACAAAAATTCTGCTGGTGATATGCTTTAATGATTTATCTTTGAAATTATTTTTCTGCGGAGTAGTCGTATATTCCTAAACCTTATTATCAATTATATCTAGGAGTTCTTGCCCATTTAGTCTTTTAGTACTGGGGTCCTTGCGCATCAGTTTGTCCTAAAAAATATTATAGAAAGTCCTGTATAAGCAAGAGATTTGTTCTTTCGTAAATTCCAGTTCGATATTCCATTTATGAATCCATGGAATTGAGAATTCTATAAAGAAATACATCTGGTCTATTTTATCTAAATTACAGACATGGTTTGAGTGGTATAACTCAGTAAAAAATGGGGATACTTTTGTCCATCATTTGTATTATTTCAGAAATGGGTCTGGCAAAGTGTGAATTGTTGCGCCATGATACGACCACCAAAGAACAAACCAATTAGGAAGTGGTTCGTCAAAAGTTTTTGCACATATTTTGATAAACCATGTGTGTTTACGCTTATTATTATTATTATAATATAATGTTTTGGTGAAGGCTTTAATATAGTCCCAATATGTTAAGTTAATCCTGGAACCTTTCACCAGTATCTGCTTTTCTGCCATTGAGGTAGTACCCCAATCTCCAAGAGTAATAATCTTTTTTATCATAATTTTTGAGAACCCATGCACCTCTGATTATCCATCATAGGCCTGAAAGTGTTCAATATCTGCACTTCCAGTAAATAATAGGATAGTTTCATAATATGTTCGAGTCTTATATAACTCTTCTGCAAAATAAAGATTAGGAATCAAATATTTGTGGAGTATCTTCCACGGTTCATATTGTTTTTGAATTTCAGAATTTTCAACGAGAACTATCAACTCTCTACTGTCAATTTGTTCATAGGGTTTGCTATCAACATTTTCTTTTGCAATATTAGCAAATGTATCTGCTTGCTTTGCAGTTAGATATAACTGCAGTTGTCCATATAATGGATAATCCTCCGGAATATCTTTTAGATGGATCGATTGTGCAGATGAAGATTTGCCTATCTGCGGAATCTTAGAATTTACCAAACTCATATTTCCTCTTCGTATCACTGAGGCATTGAATGATGACGCATATGATGATGCCTGAGGCTATGATAATGAGGGACAGATCTTCCCCCAGAGGAGTATCTTCCTCTGCCCCTGCCTTTTTCTCTGTCCATTTGCCAGGGCGAATCTGTAGTCATGCTACACATAATAGATTAGTCAGATAGATCAATATCATACCAATCTATTTCATCTCTAATTTCTTCATAATTGAAGACTGCAAATTCATCTTCTATTAGTTCGTCGATGATTTTCTCAATTATAAGAATATGAATATTTGTGTTTAAAGGAAGTTCCTTTATAATGGTGATTAATATTTTTTCAAAGAGGAAATGAGTGTAAAATTTTATTTTTCACAGAGGTGTTCTCTGGATAAAAAATCAGGTAAGGAATTATCAATTCCTTTCTTATATTGAATTTCAAAATCAAAAGGAGCTAGTTGAGAATGCCATCGTGCAAAGATTAATTTTGAAGCATCATATTTAAAATCTTTGTCAAACATATACTTTACTGATTGTGCGTACGTTCTAATTAAAAAAATTTGATTATATAAATCATCCAAAAACTTAAGAACACATTTAACAATGGTTAACATTTCATGTGCAACCGTTGCATACTTTTTTTGACTATCAGTCCATTTCCCAGAATGAAATCGAATCAATCTTTCAGTATTATCATGGAGATTAACTTGCTTAACTATCGCACCATAATCAATATTAGAAGCATCAGTTTCAACAATTTTTTGTCAATCAGGGTTAGATAATGTTAAGCAAGGTAGAGATTTGAGTCATTTTTAACACGTTTAACAAGGTTTGTATGACTATCAGTCCAGGGACCTTGAAAGCCCCTTTTTAGCCTATCATATAAGGGGGCTAAATCTCTTGACAGATTTTGATAAAATGGGGATATGTAATTTAAGCTTCCTAAGAATAGTTACAATTGAGTTCTTTCAGTAATAACATCCGAAAATTTATCAGCAAAATCAATAGTACGCTGAATAGGGACTATCTTCCCTTGACAAATATTATGACCTAAAAAATGAATATTTGTCAAAAATAAACTCATTTTTGGTTTAGATATCACCAAGCCATTTTGTGTTACAATCCTTTTAAATATATCAAGGTGTTTAAAATGCAATTCTAATGTTTTAGAAAACACAAGAATATCATCAATATAAACAATAATAAAATTCATATATGGATTAAAAATGTCATTTATTATTTTTTGGAATTCAAAAGGGGCATTTTTTAATCCAAAAGGCGTCACATTCTATTCAAATTATCCGAACGGGACATTGAAATCAGTTCTATAAGTATGCTTTCTAAATCTCTGAATTTGAGAATAACCGGATTTCAAATCAAATTTTGAAAATATATTGGCATCATACAATCTGGACAATAATTTTTTTTTGTTTGGAATAGGGTATCTAATCCACTTTAAACATTTATTAAGAGGCTTATAATTTATCACCAACCTCGGCGTACCACGTTCTTTTTCAGCAGCATTATTCACATAAAATGCAGTTCAAGACCATGGTGATTTAGAATGTTTTTATCAAACCCTTTTGTAAGAGATTATCAATCTCTTTTTTTTTTGTAGAATTCTACTAATTCTGCATTCATTTGACAGGGTCTAGATTTCGTTGGGTTATCATCCTCGCAGAAATCATCTTCATATGGAAGAGTCACAATATGCTATTTTCGATTCCAAAAAATATTGGGGTGATCAGCACACACATCCACAATCATTTATTCGGAGATCATCTTTATTTTCTCCTAAATTTTTGCACATTTCACTGTATCACCAATATTCATGCTAAACACTTCAAGTTGTAGAAAATTAACATATTGTTGCTTCATTTCAATTAAAGAATTTATATCCGTAGTTATAGGATCTGTAATAAAGGGGTAGGATATCTCCTTGTTTTTATAAGTAGCAGAAAATACTTTTGCATCAATATGAGTGTAAGGATAAATGACATTTATAAAAGGTGTTTCAAGTATGATTGGAGGATATAATTATTTTTTTACCAAAAGAAGAAGTGCGGAATGAAAATCTTATTTCGACAAATATGTGCATTAGGCAATTTATAATTAATATCAAGAGTATGACCAGATGCCGATTTAACTATATGAGTATTCTTATAAAAATATCTAGTCGGAATCAAACCTTCCAGAATGCAACTAACATCAGCACCACTATCAATTATGACAACATTAGTTACAGAGAAATCATTATTAATTAATATAGTGCAATTAATATACCATTTATGGGTTGTAACAATTTGCAACATACCCAAAAAATAATCATTTTTCATATCTAAAGCATTGTCCTGAACAATATCACCGTCCTCTTTTTCTGACATTTTTTTCTCCCTTTGGAGTTGGAAGAAATATCATTGTGAGAAGTATCTTTCTCAATTTTTGTAATCTTGTGATCACAGATCATTTGGTTTATTTTAGAAATATAATCTCCCTTTTCAGGTTATCAACCTCGATTTTTAAATCATTGAAAAATGTATCTTTACCAGGCAATTGACTTATAGCAAGTCTTCTATTTGCCTCAGGAAAAGAATAAGGCATGTATTAATCAACATCAGTACTTCACGTAACATGAGTACTATCAGCAATTTTTGAAGTACTAGTGGTGCTATCACTTTGTTTACTGTTCTCTACTTTGAGCCGGTGGTCTATCGGAAACAACCTCTCTACTTCATCGGAGGTAGCGGTATGGATTGTGCACATCTTACCTTCCTCAGACCCCAATCTTGTGGGAATACACTGGGTTTGTTGTTGTTGTTAGCGGTGCTATCAATAGATTTTTTTGTAGCAAGATTAACAATTTTCTTATGAAGCTTTTCATTAGAAACTTCTTTTAATAATTCAAGAATGCTATCAGCAGTATGTGTTTGAACTTTTAAATCAACATCTAGATCTAAATCTTCAAACTGTGATTGTAATTTATAAAACATCTCATCACAAGTGCAAGTATCACCATTGCAATCAGCACAAGTATTTACATTAGGATGATCACTATCAGATAAGTCAAGCAATTCAGCATTATTTTCAGATTCAGAATCACAATTATAATCAGATTCGGAACCAAAAGTGTATAATAAGCCATATACCTGATCATGGACTTCATCAGCAAGACCTAAAGACTTAAGCTTTTGGAGCTTGCAACTAGGAGCAATATGTCCTAGGTTACCACATCTGTAATACTTAATCTTGGCAAGATCACACTTAGACCTATTTTTTATAAATCTAGTAGACTTACGAAGGATTTTATGAGTCTCACGCTCTTCTTTGGATCTATGTCTAGATCTCTTCTTCTTATAAGGTTTATCAGGCTTAGAATATTTTTGACCCTTTGAAGTAGAAGCAGGCTTATCGATGCCAAATTGACCACCAAAATCTCCTAATTGAGATTTTTCTCTAAGCATATCAAGCTTAATTTGTCTAGACAATTTTAATTCATCACATAGGGCTAAACCTTGTTGAGTACAGGTTGCTATCAGCTGACCATAGGTATAATTTTTCCAGGTTATTTCTATATCGAAGCCCCTAAGTTCTTTCCTAACCCTTTCAACAAAAAGAGGAGGGAGACCATCTGTGAACTTAGTCTTCCAATAATCATATCTATTTTCAGGTAAATCCATGACCTTACTTAGGAAGGTATCTTTATACCACCTAAATTCTCCTAATGTACTACATCTAAGGCCATTTAAGAGCGTTCGAGTATTTTCATATTGATTGGTAAATCTACCTCTAAAGTGTTGTAAAATAGTAAGCATAAGAGTATAAACAACATCTTCTCTACCCGCAGGTAAATCTCTTCCTAGGTTATCTTTACCAGGAGCTGAAGCCTTCGCTTCAAATATTGTTGTCCTATTATCATCAGTCAAGAAATTGTACCTCCAGTCGTGAAGTTGGCCAGTAAAACCAATAACAATCATTTTACAGATGACTGCATCTGTACGTTTTTGACAATTCTCGGCAGAAGTCGTAGCTTTCGCTATTGTGGAATACATTAACATACGGTGAACAAGTATTGATAGTTATCTTTCAGAAAAACCGTCCAAGTTTCATTCATAAATCACATCTTCGCTATAATATGTATTAGTTTGATTCCAATCTCTTTCCTCTATCAGAACATCTTGAAGAGTTGGACGCGGATAGTAATTGGAAGTCATTCGGGGTATATAAACATATTTTTCCCCCGGTTGTCGTTTAACCAAACCTCTGAGCTTATTGAGATCTAAGTGGATTTTATTACCCATATCAGGAGTAGACTCTATGCTATCAACAAAGGCATTAGCTAGATCAATGGGTTTAATTTTTAAATTAGAAAACTTCTTATCAAGAAGTTGTTCCAATTCTTCAATATGAGATAATTTTTCAAATCCCTCAATATCCAGAGGTCTCTGAATGCAAGGCTTAGTTGTTAAGTCTTCTTTCTTTTCCTCTGAAGTGGAAGCAATATCGTACTTAGCACCTAGATTTTTCACCATCTCAACCAATTCATCTAGCTTTTTATCACGAGAAGAAACATGTTCTCCCAAAACTTTCACATATAAACTCAAATAATTATTTTGAGCAATAAATTATTTATTTCTGCAACAGTTACTTTACCAATTCCATTGTCAATGAATTTTTGGAATGCAGAAAGTGTAATACTAGTATTATTAGGTAATATAAAAGGTGATTGGGGAGGGTAAATAGTTTGAAGAATATTACCACTCGTATCTTGATAAAATCTTTCCAAAATCTTAACATACAATGGTAAATATGTGGTTACAAACCATGGAACAAAGGACAAAATCTAATTATGCAAGGCACACATCTCATAAAATACCTGAGAAATATTATTCAACTCATTTGGACTATAAGTCTTAAAGAACCAAACTCTAAATTGGTTCCATTTTTTATCAAAAAATTCTTTTTTAATATAAATCCTTCCCTGGGAACTAGGACTAAAATCACTTTGGTGTGGAATCATATTAAATACTGTTAACATCAAACTCCATTTCAGAAGGGGTTGGATTATCCCTATCAGAGATGCTATCTCTATCCTGCACAATATTGGTCTTAGGATCAATTTTTGTCCTTTCTACAAAACTAGTAGATGCAGGTATAGATGTGGTATTAATAGTATGCAAAGATGCTGCATGGTTCCTAGCTAGATCATAAATTGGTTCAAGGGGAGATATATAATGCAGAGCAGGCAATAACTTAGGCATAGAAAAGAGATGTCAGTTATAAATCGTGAACTTGTTATCAAATTGAAGAAAAATCCTGCCATCTGGATTTTGAGTTACATGAGATAACTCAAAGTTTGTTACATCATCTGTGACTTGATTTGGGAAAATAACTGAATTTAAGACCCATGTTTCTGGAAATTCAATTTTATCCCATTTTATAGGTTTCCTTGCGGTGACCTTGGATCTTGTAAAGTTTGTTTCGACCATTTAGGTCTTATTTGATGCATCATCTATCAGTTTGCATCTTGGGTTTAGAGTAGACAATAATCTGTAATAAATTCTATAAGAAAGACAGATTAACTCAGAACCAGGGGCATAATTATAACCATGAGTTTTTATATTCAAAGTCAAAGCATCAAGAATATTCACATCAGACAAAGAAAATTGTAAATTGGCTGTGTTAAATATATTGGACCATATGCTACCATGGATTCAATTGAACCCATAAGAGACTGTCTGAAATTTAGTTTTCTAGCATCCTGAAGTACCGCTAGAAATGTCTCTGGTAGCCTTTTAAGGGTTAATGGTTTAAAAGAAATATGAACCATTCCAATATGCATGAAATTATAATGGCGTTTATACATGTCGATGTCACTTTTATTTAATAGTCTGCTCATCCGCAATTTAATGCTAAAGACCGCTCAGTAGTTTTTATGATTTGCCTATAAAGCACTTTATTAAAGAAACCATATTCATAAATGATTTTTATATCCACCTTGGGGATAGTCCATTTATTTAATAAATCAAGATTCAGAGGTATATCAACCTCTTCAAGTTTAGTACTTTTGGTACTAACTTCTCCCATATCCATTTTGAAAAGTTCATATCTATGCCAAAGACTTTAGATCTATAACATAATTACTATTAAAGAATCTAGGCTTTGATACCATTCAAAAGGATTGGAAGGCAGGCGGTAATCCGTGTGGCCCACCAGACCTATTAAAGACTATCGAATAGTTGGAAAACCAACCGAGGCACCAAACTCATATTTCTCCTTCGTATCACTGGGGCATTGGATGATGGCACACATGATGATGCCTGAGGCTGTGATGATGAGGGGGATCCAGGTTATTTTTATATTGGAGCCCCTAAGTTCTTTCCTAACCCTTTCATCAAAAAGAGGAGGGAGGCCGTCTATGAACTTAGTCTTCCAATAATCATATCTATTTTCGGGTAAATCCATGACATTACTTAGGAAGGTATCTTTATACCACCTAAATTCCCCTAATGTCCTATATCTAAGGCCATTTAAGAGTGTTCGAGTATTTTCATATTGATTGGTAAATCTGTCTCCAAAGTGTTGTAAAATAGTAAGCATAAGAGTATAAACAACATCTTCTCTACCCGCAGGTAAATCTCTTCCTAGGTTATCTTTACCAGGAGCTGAAGCCTTCGCTTCAAATATTTTTGTCCTATTATCACCAGTCAAGAAATTATCCCACCAGTCGCGAAGTTGGCCAGTAAAATCAGCAACAATTATTTTACAGATGACTGCATCTATACATCCACTCAGAGCTCAATAAGCTCAAAGGTTTGGTTAAACGGCAATCGGGGAAAAAATATGCTGATAGACTGCTCAGTAGTTTTTATAATTTTCTTATACAGCACTTTATCAAAGAAACCAAGTAAAAGTTGAATCTCAATTGAAAAAGTAAAATAATAAGGAAAAGTCGTTATAACTTAAGTTTAATCTATATCTATAATCTATATTTTATAATCTATAATGTATATTTATATGTATAATTATAATCTATATCTATTTTATATCTATAATCTATAATCTAGATCTATATCTATATCTATATCTATGTCTATGTCTATGTCTATGTCTATGTCTATGTCTATGTCTATGTCTATGTCTATGTCTATGTCTATGTCTATGTCTATATCTATATCTATATCTATATCTATATCTATATCTATATCTATATCTATATCTATAATCTATAATCTATTAAAAGTGTGAAGTGTCTTAGAAAATGTTGTTTGAACTTTTTGTCCTTCATTAAAAGATTTTGCTTTAGATGCAATTGTCTTTTCACCTATTTTCATCAATTATTAATTAATTATTAAAAAAATTAAAGAATCCTAAAATATATGGTAAGACAAAAAGTATGGGGAATTAATGTTGTTAGATTTTTTCTTTTTCCCTTTCTAGGTGAAAAAGGAGTCCTCAAATTATTAGATAAATTAATAAGTAATGAGTCCTAAAATATATGGTAAAAGATGGAGCAACAATTAGAAAAGAAGTACATATTTTTTTTATTTTTTTATTTTTAAAAAATTGCGGAATGGTATACATATTACGTATTACTAATTTACTTCATATAGATTTAGGACTTTTCTCTCTTTTTTAAAAAAATACCAACACAGTTTTTTTTTTTTTTTTTTTTTGGTTTAGGGTTATTATTTAAAAGAAGTTAATATTATCCATTATTTAGGTTTTAAATTAATTAAGGTTCTTATTTAATCTAGGTAAGAAATTGTAATATTTTACACTTTAAATTAATTAAAAGTTTATCTTATATATAAAAGATTTTCTACAATTCTGTTTAAGTAATATTTTCGATCAAATTTTATAAGAAATAATTGACTTAAGCTACTTTTACGTTTTTCTCTTATTTTGATTTTACTATTATAATTATATACATACCCTAATGATATATGAAATTTTAGATCCGAAATATATGGAAAGAATATTTCATAATCGTGAGAGTATTTCAAAAATTAATTGTACCATTTTGTTTCATCCTAAAACTACATTATATTTTTGTGTGTAGTCGTAAATAATTAAGGATAGAGAGCAAAAAGAAAAGAAGTTGAGTTTGCTGTGAAATACTACCTTTGATTTAGAGTGATACTCTTTCTTATGTTATTAGTGTTATTAAATCATAATCATGAGTAAAAACTTGTGGAGTCTTGGGATGAAACGTAATGTGTTAAAGGTGTACATTGTAGTCCTTTGTATGTATATCTTTTTTTTTTTTCTTTTTCTTAGGGGTCGTTTGATCTTGGGATGAAACGTAATGTGTTAAAGGTGTACGTTGCAGTCCTTTGTATGTATATCTTTTCTTTTTCTCTTAGGGGTCGTTTGGTGTGAGGTATTAAAACATATAGTTTTGGAATGAAATAATAGTTCCGGAATAAGTTTTTTGATGCTATGTTTGATTGCCAAATTCGGAATAATTTATCTCGGAATTAACAAATAGTACTGAAATAAGTTATCCCACCTAAGGAGTGGTATAAATAATTCCACCATATTTTAACTTGGGATAAAGTCATAAAATGACAAAATTACCTTCCAAATCCTTTAATTATCACTTTTCATATATATATATATATATACTAGTTTAGTGTACGCGCTTTGCGCGTGTATTTATGTCGAGTAAATAATTTTTTTTTAGAAAAAACGTCAATCAATAGTTTAATTAGGATTTTAACTATAATAAAGAAATCAAATATTTTTTAATGTAAAATAAAATTCATTTAATGCAAGATTGAGAGGTGATTGACGTACTCTTTAAATTCCTTTAAGTTTTTCCGATCACTATCATATGCAAGCTTATTACCTAATTTGTTGACATGAGTAACTAAATTGGTTGCCGACATTCATTTCGTAAGATACAAATTTAAAATAATAATAATTTAATATAATACGTGACTTAAAAGAAAATTTATCTTAGTTATGTGTAATAGAAATGAAGCTTGCGGCAGATGCAAATTCCAATTTTTGAAAATAACTAATTTATTATTTGATCTAAGATTATACTTAATAACAAAAAGTACAATAATTCTCTAAGTAACCAACAAATGTATCACACCGACACAAAAAAGTTACATATAAAAGTGTACATGTGTTAAATATATGTGTAGCGTTAATCAATAAAATATGTAAAACAAATATATTTTGTAAAATAAAAGTAAATATTATATTTAATATCGTTAATTTAAACATAATAAAGAAGAACAACACATCCAATTTAATTTTAAAATGGAATTCGAAAATATAGAGTTTAATTTGAACATAATAAAGAAGAACAACACATCCAATTTAATTTCAAAATGAAACTTGAAAAATATAGAATGCACGCAGATTTTACCCTATATATTGTGAGGTAGAGATATTGTTTTCCATAGACCATCGACTCAAAAAAAAAAGTGTGAGACACATAATTACAAAAAAAGGAAATAACAAAATAGCAAAATACTAAGATCTAATTAACCAAATAATTCTAGATAATCATATTTATGTTGTACAATGTACATAAGTTTGATTGTACCACAAAATCATTCCTTAGACAACAATGTTTCAACTTTAAAAGTGAAAAAGAAATCGACTGCCCTTAGAAACTACCTTCTAATTTTGTATTTCTATATTTCTATTTATGAGTTTAATTATTTTATGTCTAACGTGTCTCCAAATTTTTTTTCACATCAACTACTTCATATTGACATTAATTACCCTTTAATATAATATATTTTACAAATTCTTAAACTTTCATGGTTTAAGAGTCTTTATTTTATCACAATTCTTCCTACATATTTTAGGAGAAATATTATAAAATAATTAAATAAAAACAGTAAATAACAATTTTATCTATTGTTTTAAGGACCTTCAAACTTTATTAATTTATAATTAAGATTAGTAATCTATTAATATAATTCTAAAGGAAAAAAAAACTTTTATTATAACTCGTAACTAATTATAATAACATAAATTAAAATTAAAAAATTAAACAAAAAATTGAGAAAAATAATAAATACCAATTTTATTTATTGTAGTGTTTTTTAAAGATTCACAAAAAGTTCTTTCTAAGGACCTTCACACTTTATTTATTTATGTTTAATATTAATAATTTATTAATATAATGCCAAAAAGTAAAACACTTTTATCACGACTCCTAACCAATTATAATAACAAAAATTAAAAATTAAAATTTTATTATATTTTCTGAATACAACAAAGCTTCGAATCTTACTTGAAAATTTCGGTCTCGCTGCATTCTTCTAGATCAGGCCACAATCTAATGAACATAAATTATGACAATTAAATAATATAAATCAATTTAAAAAATATTAAGTATAAAATCTCAAAATACCACAAAATATGCACAAAGAGTCACACAATTAGGTTTAGAAAAAAATCAAAGCAACACTTAAAAACAATGAATTTAAACTGAGGGTAAACGTGTGCATCTTATGAATCAAAAAATTAAAATATTTTATTTTATTTTCTAAATACAATAAAGCTTCGAAGCTTACTTGAAATTTTTTAGTCTCGTAGCATTATTTTGAATCAGATCACAACCTAGCAAACATAAATTATGACAATAATAGTAGATGAACTAATCTAAACAAAAGCGAAGGATAAAATCTCAAAATACAATAAAACACATATAAAAATCACACAAATTAGGTTAAAGGAGAGAATCAAAACAACTTCAAAGTGTCAAGAACGTAACCATTAAATTATATAGACAAAATAATGAAGATTTCTACAACTATATTGATACTTGTTTGAATAATTGAATCACCTTAAATAGGATTTTTAATTTATTTTGCCTTTAGGATGAAGATTTCTACAATTATTCAAATAATTGTTTGAATAATCAAATTTCACCTTAAATAGGATTTCTAATTTATTTTTTCTTTAATTTGGTTTGTCCAGTTCGCACATATTTAATTTGTTTGTTTAGTCCATTTATGTATTTTATTATAACCAAAATTAAAAAGATACTAAAATATTAGGTTTTCTAATCTAGTTTAAATAAAGAACTACTAATTTATTACATTTAAATTTAAGTAATTTTAAATTATTAAATATAAAAATTAGTAAATGACAGTTTTGTCTATTGTGATAATTTTTATTGAAGGACAAAAAGTTCAAATCACTTTTATAAGGGGGTCCCACTTTAGTATATTATTATTATTATTATTATTATTATTATTATTATATAGACTATAGATATAAATATATTTTTTAAATTGACCTAAAAAGTTAAATAATATATTTGCAATTTGTGATTTAAAATAAAACTTAAATATTTATGAGATTATAAATTATTTCATTAAAAAATAAAAGAAATAACTAAAGTCAATCTATTTTTAGTTATACACAATTACAAGATTTTAATTTTTTTAAAAAAAGTAAAGAAAATGGTTAGGTTTAAAACTGCTTTGCTACCATAAATATATGAGATCCGCAGTAAGGCTTTAAATTTATTTTGCCTTTGATGAAGATTTCTACAATTTATTCAAATAATTGTTTGAATAATCAAATTTTGCCTTAAATAGGACTTCTAATTTGTTTAGTCTTTAACTTGGTTTGTTCCGTTCGTACATATTTATTTATTTAATCCATTTATGTTTTGATTGTGACCAAAATTAAAAGGATACAAAAATATTAGGTTTTCTTACCTAGTTTAATTAAAGAACTACTAATTTATTACATTTAATTTTTAAGTGATTTACAATTACTAAATATGAAAATTAGTAAATGACAGTTTTATCTATTGTAGAAATTTTGAATGAAGGACAAAAAGTATAATTCACTTTTCTAAGGGCCTTCAGATTTTTAAGATATTATAGATATAAATATAGATATAGATATGGATATAGATTATAGATATAGATTATAGATATTATTATTTTCTATAAATACATCAACTCAAACTAAAGATCCTAAATAGTAGGAGTGTTACAACAAAAATTCACGAATTACTATATTTTTTACATAGATTTTTTTCCTTTATTTACAATTTTACTAACCTACTCCTTTACCTACTGCAATTTTACTAACCTACGATCTTCTTTTTTCCTTTTTTGTCATGATTTTTATATTTTTCAAATCTTTTTAAAATCAACATCTTCTTAAAATCAAATTTAGTTGATTTAGAATTTTTAAGCTAATGAAAAAAATATTAGTTGTCATTAATTCTGATAAGTTCTAATAAGGAAAGGTTTTACCATTACCGTAAATATATTTAATTAATTTTCAACTCTTAACTATTAGAAAAAAATAGTGAAAAGACGATTTTATCTAAAACAAAGACTTTTAATGAAGGGCAAAAAGTTCAAATCACTTTCTAAGGGCCTTCACACTTTTAATATATTATAGATTATAGATACTAGTTCAGGTGTACGCGCCTTGCACGTGTACTTCACTTTAATGAATTCAAACATTACACTAAATAGAATATTTGTTTAAATAATAAAGATGAATATAATAATTAAATTTAATATTTTTTGAGTATGTAAAGATGGAGAATTTATTTATTAAACTTAATTTTGACCAAAATATTTTTAAAAGTCGATCGACACTCATCTATCATTTGTAGATTGCAACAAAACAATACAATGATAGAAACATCAAAATAATACAATTAAATTTAATCTTTACACATAAAAATTCTCTCAAAGTCGTCCGAGACTCATCTATCTACCACCTGTAAAACAATAACAAAATAATACAATAGAGATACCAAAATTATATAGCTAAACCTAACCTTTACATAAAAAAATTCCTCAAAGCCGACCAACATTTATCTATCACCTGTAAACTACAACAAAATAATACGATAAAAGTGATATCAAAACAATACAATTAAACTTAAATTTTACACACAAAAATCTTTCAAAGCCTATTGAAATTCATCTACGAACTGTAAACTACCACAAAATAACAAACTAATAGAGATATTACGATAATACAATTAAATCTAACCTTTACCTAAAAAGTTTTTTCAAAGCGGACCATATTCATCTAGCATCTGTTAATTAAAATAAAACAATAAGATAATAAAAATATCAAAACAATACAATTAAACCTAACCTTTACACAAGAAATTCTTCACAATCAACCGACATTCATCTACGACCTGTAAATTATAAAATAAAATATAATAGTAATCACAAAGCTTCGATTTTAATTCAACTAACACATTATTTTTCACACACGTGTATTGCACGTGCATCGCATGTTAATTAGTATAATATTTTGACATGTTACTCATATTATCAAAATGTGTACCATGAGTTACTCAACTAAATATGAATCTTGTATTTTCTCTAATAGGCAGGATATATAGAAAATAAAAGCATCTAACAAATATTACAATTGAATTGAAATAATTGAACTCACCTTAAAATTTATAAGAAAATAAAAGAATGTAAGAACTTTCAATAAAAATTAATATTGTTATGGACCTTAAATTCTTTACGTGAGCAAATTAATGACTTTGAAAATAATTGTAATACAATTTTTTTTAAAAGAATTATATGGCTTCCTTAGGATCTTGCACAGTTGCATCGAGTGCTATTATGAAACGAACCTATAATATTGTAATAATGAAGGCAGCTAATTGCATCGAGTGCTATTATGGAACAAACCTTAACCTACAAAACAACAAACATTGTTAGGGTTTTTCTTCTTTTTTTCTCACTTTCAAGTTTTATTTAGGTCTCTTTTTGCCTTTTTTTTTTCTACAACCTGAATTTTTAGCCTTTTTCTTTTACACGTTTAGTCATTTATATGTTTTCCTTAAATAAAAACTTAAACCAAGAACTGATACGAATAAAATAATTTTTTTAAAAAATAAAAAATAGTAAAAGACGATTTAGTCTAAAGAGAAGTCTCATATATTTTAGGAAGTCTAGTAGAAAGGAAAATATTAATTAATTCTCCTACCATATATTTTAGGAGTCCCATATATTTTAGAAAATCTAGTTAATATAATAAAAAATAATTAAATAATAAATTAAAAAATAGTGAAAAGACAGTTTTGTCTAAAGAAGAGTCTTTTAATGAAGGGCAAAAAGTTCAAATCACTTTCTAAGGGTCTTCACACTTTTAATATATTATAGATTATAGATTATAGATATAAATTATAGATTATTGATATAGATTTTATATATATATATATATATATATATATATATATTTATATTTAAAATTAAATAATTCTACATATTACGGAGATTTTTAATAAAGTGTAAAAGTTCAGATCACTTTTTTAAAATCTTTCACACTTTAATATAATAATGTAAACATTAACATATACACATATATCTTTTACCACCAGAAGTTTCAAGTGCTTGGTGAATCATTACTTTTGATTTTGTCATATAGTACCTCTTTCCCTTGTTGAACCATTAGTTTGACAGAAGTTTCACGCATTAGTTTGAACCAATTTGTGTTACAATTATTTTTTATATACTTAAAATCTTTCATTATTTTTAAAGTCACATCTTTACAAAATCATTGATTACATTCTTATTACATACTTAAAACTTTTATAAAATATGACACTTCTTAAACTTTTCTTATTCTAATAGTTTTATATCTATTTTTAGATTTTTTAAATCTTCTTAAAATCAAATTTAGTTGATTTAAATTTTTTAAACTAATGGAAAAAGTATCAATTATCATTAATTTTGATGATATCTAATAAGAAAAGATTTTACCATAATATATTTAATTAATTTTCAACTCTTAAATTAGGAAAAAATATTGAAATTCTGATGACTTCTAATAAGGAAAGGTTTTACCATAAATATATTTAATTAATTTTTAACTCTTAAATACTAGAAAAAAATAGTGAAAAGACGATTTTGTCTAAAGTAAGGACTTTTAATAAAGGAAAAAAATTCAAACAACATTTCTAAGGCCCTCCACACTTTTAATATATATAATATATTATAATATATTAATAATATATTAAAAATGTGAAGACCCTTAGAAAAGTGATTTGAACTTTTTGCCCTTTATTAAAAGACTCTTCTTTAGACAAAATTATCTTTCCACTATTTTTTAAATTTATTATTTAATTATTTTTTATTATATTAACTAGACTTCCTAAAATATATGTGACTCCTAAATTATATGGTAGGAGAATTAATTAATATTTTCCTTTTTACTAGACTTCCTAAAATATATGGGACTCCTAAAATATATGGTAGGAGAATTAATTCATATTTTCCTTTCTACTGTTCAATTAGAAAAATACTCTTAAAATAAGACTCTATTAAGGAAATACTTCTATAAATATTGAGATGTACGTTAAACTAGACAACAAACCAATTTGCCTACTGGGAGAATATGATTGATGCTCATCTACCTTGATTTGATTGCATGTCTAGATTGGTGAATGCTTGATTTTCTAACCCTTAACTTCTTCACTATTTTTGTCAGTATAATAAAATTCAACATGTGTATATATATATCTACTTTGTTTTCATTCAAAATCATTCTTTAGGGTCAAAATTTTCGCTCAGACAAGAATTAGTTGGATCAAAATCGAAGCTTTGTGATCACTATTATATCTTTTTTTATAGTTTACATGTCGTAGATGAATGTCGGTTGACTTTGAAGAATTTGTTTTATAAAGGTTAGGTTTAATTGTATCGTTTTGATATCTTTATTATCTTATTATTTTATTTTAATTTACAGATGCTAGATGAATGTGGGTCGACTTTGAAATTGTTTGTTAGGTAAATGTTAGGTTTAATTGTATTATCGTAATATCTCTATTAGTTTGTTATTTTGTGGTAGTTTACAGTTCCTAGCTGAATCTCGATCGACTTTGAGAATTTTTTATTTGTAAATTTTAAGTTTAATTGTATTATTTTAATATCACTTTTATCGTATTATTTTGTTGTAGTTTATAGGTGATAGATAAATGATGGCCGGCTTTAAGAATTTTTTTTATGTAAAGGTTAGGTTTAGTTGTATTATTTTGATATCTCTATTATTGTATTATTTTTTTATTGTTTACAGGTGGTAGATGAGTCTCAGATGACTTTGAGAAAATTTTTGTGTGTAAAGATTAGATTTAATTGTATTATTTTGATGTCTCTATCATTGCATTATTTTGTTGCAATTTTGCAGATGGTAGATGAATGTCGATCGACTTTTAAAAATATTTTTGGTAAATATTAGGTTTAATAAATAAATTCTCCATCTTTACATCATACTCAAAAGATACTAAATTTAATTATTATATTCATCTTTATTATTTAAACAAATATCCTATTTAGTGTAATGTTTGAACTCATTAAAGTGAGGTACACACGCAAGATCCGTACACGTAAACTAGTCTATAATCTATATCTATATCTATAATATATTAAAAGTGCGAAGACCCTTAGAAAAGTGAATCGAACTTTTTGCCCTTCTTTAAAAGTTTCTGCAATAGACAAAATTGTCTTTTTACAATTTTTCTAAAACTATAATTATACATAAACACTAATAATAAATATTTTCTGAAAAATAAAAAATACATGTTATTTTAGGCAAACTAAATTGTTCATTAGCTTAAGAATTCTAAATCAATTAAATTTTGATTTGATTCTTTCTTTATTTAAACCATTATCAAGTCCTAAATTGATATTTTAAGTAAAAAATTATATTTATGAATGGAAAGTTTTAGAATCTACGTAAACAAGGAATTGCAGATACCTCAAGGCTTGAAGTATATTTATTTTTTTTCATAGCAAAAGAAATTTGTTCAACCTTAAATATCTTCAATTGCAAACTCTTTGCAATTTCTACGTTGTACCATAGTACAATACCTTCCATGCATGTTTATAGGGTAACTGTAGGAAGAAAAAAACCTATCTATAATTTCAACAAGTCCAGAAAGCTATAATTTTATCACCGATGAAATCAAGCCAATTAGGTTTGAGCTTTTGTAAAATTTAGCTTCTACAATTTAGTTTCAACAACACTCAATGAGTCAAGTAATTATCGTGTTATTATTCTTAATTATTTCAAGTTTCTACGTGTACGTTGTGCAATTAGATTCATGTGTGTTAAGCAGATTACACTTATTTTGAGCAAGCTATATATAATTACTTGCAAGTGTGAATTGTTTTGGGTTGAATAAATTATTTGCTAAATATTGAAAGTTAGGAACTGTTATGAACTGTCCTCTACCTCTGCTTTATACATCCTCAAATACTCATATTAACTAAATTTTATTCGTTTTGTCTTGCCCCTTTTTCTCATCACTATGATGTAAATGATGGGATAAGTTATTCCGGTATTAACTAATACCTCCAACCAAACATGAGATAAAATAATCCTTTATTTTATCTTGAAACTACTTATCCTTTATACCTTGCACCAAACAATCCCTAAAAGTGTTTGGATGGTTGTTATATATTGTACATTATATTGTGTTTTTAGTTAACAAATAAATTTTTATTTTGATTGTTACTTGAATTTTATTATATCATATTGTTAAATACACTGAAAAGTCTGAAGCAAGACGATACAATAGACAAAATTATCATATACCATTTTCTTAAATTATTGTTCAATTTCATTAGGTTAATTTTCCTTCCATATTTTAGGATTCTTTAGGTTTCTTTGTTTAGGATTTTGTAATATTGTGTTTAGGTTATTTGGGTTTTTTTGTTTGGGGTTTTCTATATTTTAGGCCTAGGATTCAAATTGTAAGCTTTTAAATTCATACGGGAATGGACTAACTTATATTTTGACTACATCACTATAGTCGGTTAATTGACCCTCTAAAGAGGAAGATGCATGTAGAGAAAATCACAAAAACTCGAACAATAAGATGACTTGAGAGAGACCCTTCTAAGGATATGAAATTTGCTTGCTGCAGCATACAAGTCATGTATTGGGGAAGTAATTCACCATTATATTCTTCTATTTCTACAATTTCAATTCAAAGTTATTTAAAAGTCTAATTCATAGTCTATATATGAAAAAACATGGCTATATTTGAAGCAGTAGAAAAGATATACCGATTATTTGAACAAAATGAGGAATTAAGTAGTAAGAAGTTTACATGAAAGATGAAACCAAGTCAAATTGCACAACTTCATGGATTAGAAAATACTAATTATTGGCTTACTGAACACACTAATCGTAATTTGAGGGGTTGTTAATTTATTCTACCTACCTTTTTCTTTTATCTTAGTTATCTACAAATAGTATACAACTAATTAATTAAGTTCTCCATCTTTACACATTCAAATAATGTTGAATTTAATTATTGTATTCATATTTATCATTTAAACAAATAAAATATTAGTTTTAACGTTTGAACTTATTAAAATAAGGTACACGCGCGAGGCGCGTACACCTAAACTAGTATATATTAAAAGTGCGAAGACCCTGAGAAAAGTGATTTGAACTTTTTCTCCTTCATTAAAAGGCTCTCCTTTAGACAAAATTGTCTTTTCACAATTTTCTTTAATTTATTATTTAATTATTTTTATTATATTAACTAGACTCCTAAAATATATGTGTAACGACCCGATTTGCTGAACCGATGGACCACAAGCTAACCCATGACTGATATTTGTACCTGTATACTACATAAGATAACTTAATAATGCAAAAACATGCACTAAAAGGCCATAAGGTTCAATACTGAACATAACTGAATGATATAACATCTGTGTGGGGTAATAGAATACCCCAAACAAAATTAAAAATACTGAAGTCTGAACATGATAATCTGTATCTAGTCTGCATCTAGTCTGAAAGCCTCTACTGTTTGAAGAATCAAAATAAGGAGTTGATGGGACATGTCCCCAACTAACTCCAACTAATAAGCTAATCAATGAGATACTAGAAAATCATTATGTCCTTGAAGGATGAGGACTCACTTTTACTCTGACTGCTGAAACTGGAATCTACTGCTGATCTGGAACTCGTGTCTTTGAACCTATGGTGTAACATAAAAATAAGGCACCATAGCTCGAAAGCGTCAGTACATATGTACTGAGTATACATGCGAGGTAGGCTAAATGCAACGGTTCACATGCATGCTAATGCTAACTGACTGTCTAACATGAATGTGAAAATGCATACATAATTACTTAACTGTAACTGACAACGTGATATCGTGATTACTGAATCTGAATACTGATAATGTGACATGTTAGTAACTGATATGACTGATAATAAGAAGGACTATATCTGAATAATGGTGATAACATGGGTGATTGTATCTGAGTATAACTGATAACGTGGGTGACTGTAGCTAATAGTCCTGAATTTGATGGAACTATCTGAGTTTCGTACTGTATCTGAGTTAACTGTATCTGACAGTCCTAAAATCTGAAGAATTATCTGAGTTCTATTACTGAGATTGATTGACTGTATCTGACAGTCCTGATTCTGTAACATGAAATAGTAGGAAGTAGTATCTAACCAACATGCCCCAAAGGTGCTATAATAGCTGAGCTGGGGTCCAATCTATGCCCTGATTGGAAGGATGTCAATACCGCACCACTGGTAAAGACAACATGTGAGTAACCCTCATATAACAGGTAACTCTAGCGAGAACGGTGGGAACCCTCACATAACAGGTTAAGAGACCTCATCTACCCTTATATAGCAGTCTATGATGTCTCAACCTATGCTGGCTAAATAGATCTGGAACGCGAGGATTGCTTCTAAGAATCACACCCTCATATAACAAGTGAGTCCCCATCCTTGGGTTCACTTGGTGATAATTCCCACTCCCATCTGAATGGACACTAAACATGATTTACTGAACTGAACTAAGCATGGACTAAGTTACTGAATTTCCGTGGCTGATGAAATACTACTGATATCTGACAACTGACTGAGTCATGAGATCATGGAGATTTTTCCTGAGTCATAAGACTATCTGAAGTCTAAGAGTTCATAGCTTAACTAAGAGTATCGTGAAAACATGACATGGATCTAGGCACACAACTAATATTTCAGGTAGAAGTACCCCCAAGACTCGATGGAAGGAAACTGACACGGCTTAATATTCTTGAATACATGATAATCACCACAATACGTTTATTGAAGCATTTCATCAAACTTCTAATAGGCATAATCTTATACATTTATGGGGATTTTCATGATATCATGCTAGTTAGGCAAATTTCCTTTATCTAGGCATTTTATCAAACATATGGCAGGTATAGTACATGTAAACATCATGGTATAGCAATTAAACATCATGGTTCAATTCCAATTTCATCATACAAGGTTTTAGTCATGAGATTTTGTAAATTTTTATCTATACTAATCAACCCATATGGAATTTATCATCAAATCATGTAATAGAAATCAATTCCTCATTTATCAACATGAAAGAGAACATACAAAGCATGAACACATGAAGAAAATCCATAACTTATAGTTGAAAAGGGATTCTTGGACTTCATAGATGAAAGGATCCCATGAATGAACACTATGCATACCTTAGTTCGTGATTTCGTGAAGATTGATGGTGAAACCTTCTTGAAATTGGACATTCTATGAAAATCCTAGCTTGAGTTCTTTAGAGTATTTGAGAAAAACATCAATGTTTTGGATGAATAAGGGCTAAATCCCGTGTTTGGAAGCTTATAAAAAGGGGCGAATTGGTGTTTTTAACCCTGGATACGTAATTTAATTTTTCAGTAAAATATTCCGAATTGGGCCATTGGCGCGACGCGGCGTTATCGGGCCGTGTCACTGGAAATTGACAATTAGGAAACTGCACGGTGGCGCGACGTGGAGTTATCGCATTGCCACCTTGTCTATGACCTGAAAGTTTGGCGCGATGTTCCATCATCGCGGAGAAACACTGGAAATTGAAAATTGCCATTTGAGCTATCTCCGCGACACGCTGACGGCTCAGGTCAAACACTGTCTCACTAAAAAGGCTCTAACTCTTTGCCCGGGTGTCGGATTTAGGCAAATTATATATCGATGGAAATCTTATTCAATTTTTCACGTGATAGGAAGTGAAAATTATGGAAACACCACGTGTATAAGAATAAATTCTTATTTCAAATAAAGTTCTAACATCCTTGAGATGATTTTCGAGCTAAGTAAAAGCATGGGTATTACAATATCTCCCCCTTGAGAACATTCGTCCTCGAATGATACTGACTGAGAGGGGAAATAATGAGATGAATATGAATAACTGGAATATGATCTCATGACAGACGTGACTGACAAGCTGAACATAACATACTGAACATGCATATCTGATGCATGCGTAACTGATTCATAAATACATAACTGAAAGTTCTGAAGAACTAAGTTTTCTCACAATGAGAATGCATGTCTGATGCATAACTATATAATTGATCTGATACATGAATGCATGACTGAATATGCGGTGGTACTTGATACCAAGCTTATCATGGGAACATGAGCATGATACTGAATACTAAGTTAGTGATGTACACTAATCATGAAACTGAGTTGGTGAGGAAAAGGTGAGGATACTTGGTATGCATATCTTCTTCTACTTTCTAAGTAGCTTCCTCGACGGACTGATTTCGCTAAAGAACTTTAACTAGAGGGACTTCTTTGTTCCTCAATCTACGAGTATGATAGTCTAGGATTTCGACTGGAATCTCTTCATAAGAGAGGCTGTTCTGAACATCGATGCTCTGAACATCGACTACGACTGATGGATCACCTATGAACTTCTTGAGCAAAGAGACATGAAAGACTGGATGAGCTGAGGCTAGATCTGAAGGCAATTCGAGCTCATAAGCTACCTTGCCGAATCGACTGAGAATCTTGAAGGGACCGACATATTGAGGACTGAGTTTTCCCTTCTTGCCGAATCTCTTCACTCCCTTCATAGGAGAGATCTTGAGATAAAAATTATCACCAATCTCAAACTCAAGATCTTTTCTACGAACATCTGCATAAGATTTCTATCGGCTCTGAGAAGCTCAGAGTCTTTCTCTAAGCAACTGGACTTTTCCTAAGGCGTCGAATACCCTATCAGGCCCTATGACTGAGGCCTCACTGACTTTGAACCAACCAATCAGAGATCTATATCTCCTACTGATGATAGGCGAATTTACGCGCCTATATCAATATATTTTGCCCATATTTTAGCCTAGTTTTGAGAACAAATTATATATTTCATGCACTTTTAGTCCTTTTTCCTGTAAATGAGCTAACGAACATGATTAGTAAAGTTTCAGGTATAAATGATGCATAATTCAGCATTTTATGGCTTACTTAACGCTAAAGAAAGCTCACGAAGGAAGGGAAGGGAGTTTACACGCCTAAGGACCAAAACTGCTGCATGGAAAATCTGTCCCGGGCTAAAACAGCATTTCTGAAGACTTTGGGGGACCAAAACTGCTGCATGGAAAATCTGTCCCGGGCTAAAACAGCAATTCTGAAGACTTTGAGGACTTACAGACACAAAGCTGGATTTTGACAATGATACATTAACCTAGTACAATTAGGTTATGTATTTCATTATTTTATGTGGATTATGATAATGTTACCTTAACCTAGTACATTTGGGTTAAGGATTTCATTAGTCTAGTAGGATTTGGTTATTTATTTCATTAGCTTAGTAGGATTAGGATATGGGTATTATAAATACCCTATCATGCTAGAGATTTTAGAGAACAAGGAGGGAGGAAGGAGGGAGAACACAATACTTCCTTCCATCCCTCTCAACATCTCATCTTACAAGTCAATTCTATTTTCTTCTTCTACTCTTCTATTCTTAAATTCCACAACAAGAGAATCGTTACTTTGCCTAGGAATTCACGCCTCACGCCTATCACTTGATCTACACGCCATTACTCAATATCGTGATATAATAACAATGTCAATCGTGATTTCCTTCGCATTCATGGGTAACTAAACTTCTCTGTTGGGGTTATGGAAGCCGTATGAGATACTATCTATTGCTGTGAGTTTGTGAGTTCGAGGCACGTATATTGCTTATATCATTATTCTCTTCATCTTAATCTACATTCTTTGCGGTTGCAAACGCAAGAATACGCCAGTCTAACATTTAACTTGTTCGAGAGAAAAGTTATTTGTCTGGAAAAGAGATAATGTCAAGGTAGTAGGACACCCTTTCCTATTAAAAAGCTAGTGTCGTAACTGGAATAACCTCTTGGAGAATTCGTACCGTTAGATACGCTTTAAGCTCGAGAGAGTTAAAGTGAAATAGTCCTTGTTTAGGTCGAGAGACGCTTGGATTTACCATCGACTACAATTCTCTATAAGCAATTGCATGACAGAATTCTACACACTCATAGCCAATAGAGACGTATACCTCAGAAGGTGGACATAACCCCAACGCTTCAATTCTCATTGTTTACAACCAACGTAACAATCTCTCTTTTTTTACTTTATTATTTTCAGCTTTTGTTTACATTACTTGCAAGACAAGAATCCCCCTTTCTTACGAGACTTGCACCAAAAGTTTAGTAATTTTACTTACTTGTTGGCCAAGCTATTCCCTGTGGGATCGACACCCAACCCAGGTTGGGTTCTATATTTGCTAACGACCGCTTTACACTCAAACGAGAGCTGTAGATTGAGCGTTATCACCTACCATAGAGAGCTTCGAATGGAGCCATATGAATACTGGAATGATAGCTGTTGTTGTATGCAAACACAATCAAAGGCAAGTGGTCATCCCAACTTTCCTTGAAATCAATTGCACACGCCCTTAGCATATCTTCTAACGTCTGAATGGTCCTTTCTGCTTGACCATCTATCTGAGGATGAAAAGCTATACTGAGATGAACTTGGGTACCAAGACCCTTTTGGAATGCTTTCCAAAAATGAGAGGTGAACTGGGTACCTCTGTCTGAGATAATAGACAACGGAACACCGTGCAATCTGACTAGTTCCTTGATGTAGAGCTTGGCATAATCCTCGGCTGAATAAGAGGTATAACTGGAAGAAAAAGAGCTGATTTGGTCATTCTGTCTACAATGACCCAGACTGAATCATGCTGACGACTAGTTCGAGGCAAACCCATCACGAAGTCCATGTTTATAACTTCCCACTTCTAAGTAGGAATACTGAACTCCTGTATAGGACCACTAGGATTCTGATGCTCTATCTTAACCTGCTAACATATGGAGCACTTAGCCATAAATTTTGCAATATCTCTCTTCATCCCACTCCACCAACAGATCTCCCGTAAGTTACGGTACATCTTAGTGACCCCTGGATGAATAGAGTAATGCGCACCATGCGTTTCTGCAAGAATTCACTGCCTTATGTCATTTATGTCTGGAACACAGAGACGACCCTGACAACGAAGAACACCATCTCCCCTTTGGAAAAAAACCTCTATTTTCTGATTTTGAACTGATTCTTTCAACTTGACTAGGCTAGGATCTCTATCTTGTTTTTCTTTCACCTCGGAAACTAGAGATGATTCTGAACTACTCTAAACACATACACCGCCCTCTGAAGAATCGACTAAGCGAACGCCTAGTCTAGCAAGCTGGTGTACTTCTTGAGCTAACTTCTTCTTACTATCCTCAATATGAGAAACACTACCCATAGAGAGTCTACTGAGAGCGTTTTCCACTACATTGGCCTTGCCCGGATGATAAAGCACACTCATGTCATAATCTTTTAAGAGCTCTAACCACCTTCTCTGACGAAGATTGAGATCTTTTTGAGAAAAGATATACTGAAGGCTCTTATGATCTGTGAAGACGTCTACATGAACACCGTATAAATAGTGCCTTGAAATCTTCAAGGAAAATACTACGGCTGCTAATTCAAGATCATGAGTAGGATAATTCCTCTCATGGGGTTTAAGTTGTCTCGAGGCGTAGGCTATGACCTTACCATACTTAATGAGGACACAAACTAAACCTACTATGGATGCATCACAATACACTACGAACCCATCTGAACCATCTGGAAGAGCTAAGACTGGAGCTGAGGTGAGTCGAGTCTTCAATTCCTAAAAACTCTTCTCGCAAGGATCTGACCACTGGAACTTGACTTTCTTCTGAGTCAATCTGGACATAGGAGATGCAATAGAAGAAAATCCCTCAAAAAACCATCTGTAATAGCCAGCCAAACCCAAGAAACTCCTGATATCTGATGGAGAAACAGGGCAAGGCCAGTTTCTTACTGCTTCGGTCTTTTGAGGATCAACTCTAATGCCATCATCGGAAATGATATGACTAAGGAATGCTACAAACCTTAGCTAAAATTCAAACTTACTGAATTTGACGAATAACTGATGATCTCTGAGAGTCTGAAGTACTATTCTGAGATGGTCTGCATGATCTTGCTCAGTGCAGAAATAGACCAGAATATCATCTATGAAAACTATGACGAACATGTCCAAGTACTGCTTGAGCACGCGGTTCATCAAGTCCATAAAAGCTATTAGGGCATTGGTAAGACCAAATGAAATGACTAGAAATTCAAAGTGACCATACCGCATACGGAAAGTTGTCTTCGGGATGTCACATTCTCTAACTCTAAGCTGATGATAGCCGGATCTGAGGTCTGTCTTAGAGAAATAACTGGCACCCTGAAGTTGGTCAAACCAGTCATCGATTCTGGGAAGAGGATACTTGTTCTTGATCGTAACCTTATTGAGTTGACGGTAATCTATACACATTCTGAGTGAACCATCTTTCTTGCGCACGAATAAGACTGGTGCGCCCCACGGGGAAATATTGGGTCTGATGAATCCCTTATCTAAGAGATCCTTCAACTGTTATTTTAGTTTTTTGAGTTCTGCTGGTACTATCCTATATGGCGGAATAGAGATAGGCTGAATGTCTGAAAGAAGATCAATACCAAAGTCTATTTCCCTTTCGGGAGGAATTCCTAGAAGATCTTCTAGAAAGACATCTGAATATTCATTCACTACTGGGACTGATTCAAGATTGGGAGCCTCGGAACTGGAATCTCTAGCATTAACTAGATGATAAATACATCCCTGAGATATCATTTTCTTTGCCCGAAGGTAGAAAATAAGTTGACCCCTGAACACTGAAGTACTACCCCTCCACTCAAGGACGGGTTCATTCGAGAACTAAAACCGAACTATTCTATTTCTGCAGTCGACTATGGCATAGCAGGAATTAAGTCAATCCCTGCCGAGAATAATATCAAAATCAGTCATCTCTAACTCGACTAAATCTGCTGACGTGACTTTCTAAAATATCATAATTGGGCAGTTCCTGTATACCTGCCGAGCTATTATGGTTTTACCCACTGGGGTAGATACTGAAAAGGGTTCTGCTAGAATTTCGGGACTGACTCCGAAATCAACTGCTATATAAGGAGTAACAAAAGACAAGGAAGCTCCTGGATCTAGAAAAGCGTAAACATGCACATCAAAGATTTGTAACATACCAGTAACTACATTAGGAGAATTTTCCTAATCCTGTCGGGTATGAAGAGCATAGAGACGATTTGGGTGTTGCCTGCTAGTAGCACTGGAAGTGGCACCCTGCTGATTTGGGCAACCGAAATGAGCTAAGGAGTGATTCTGTTGACCCTGAGGACCTAGCTGCGGATATTCTCTAACTCTATGACCTGGCTTGCCACAACCAAAACAAATGCCACTACCTGCTCTACACACGCCCTGATGGTGCTTACCATAAGTCTGGTAAAGAGGATAGTTGCGGGCACTGCTAACACTGCCCTGGGTCTTAGAACCTGGCGCTCTATCTTTGTTACCCTCTCTGAACTTAGGAACTGGAGCACTGGCTGTAGAGGGGGCTGGAACTGATGACTTAGGACGACACTGGGAATGGTTTCCTCCTTCTGACTTAGGCTGAGCGAAGTTGAAACTACCTGTCTTCGCTCTCTTATTTTAGTTCTCCCTCTGCTTAATCTTCTGCTCCTCTATCTACTGAGCATGGGTCATAAGTTTAGCTAAGGTCATGTCACTATTCAGCATGGAGGATCTACACCCATTAACCACGTTGTCGTTCACCCCTAAAGTGAACTTACTCATCTTGGATCTACTGTCTGCAACCACATGAAGGGCATATCTGGCTAATTGAGTATAATTTAGAGAATACTCTTTCACCGTCATATTGCTCTGCCTGAGGTTGATGAACTCTAGCACCTTAGCTTCTCTAAGCTCTTGTGGAAAGAATACGTCTAAGAATGCAATGAAAAACTCCTCCCACTCTATAGGACCTGCATCATCTGATCTTTCAGACTTCAACTGTTTGAACCAAGCATGAGCCATATCCTGCAACTGGTATGCAGCTAGCTCAGCACTATCAACAGTAGTCACCCCCATGGAGTTTGTCACTTTCTGAACTTGATCTAAGAATTCCTGAGGGTCTTCATCTACCTTAGAACCAAGAAAGGTTGGAGGATTAATTCGGGTAAAGTCCCGAATTCTAGTTGCGGCTGAGTTGGCCACTGGGTTGGCCGGAATGACGATTAGCCGTTCATTATGAGCAGTGACTGATTGAGCAAGAGTGGTAAATGCGGTCCTGAACTTCGGATGAGAAACATGATCGCCCAATGGTTCTTCGGGTTGAGGGACTGACTGATTTCTTCTCTTAGGAGACATGTTCTGAAATAAAGAGAAGAAGCAGATTAGACTGAGATACTGACTTGTGATTATACTCACTGGCACGATATGAATATTGAACGAGGGGAAACCATTCTTAAAACATCTCATTGCCTCTTACACATAAATATGGCCCGTAACACACGCATGTACAAGACTCTACTAGATGCGACTTTTAGACTTCCTAGGACTCTATTGAACCTGGCTCTGATATCAAGTTTGTAATGAACCAATTTCCTAAAGCGGAATGCTATACGGTGCTTATGACCCCAAGGGACCACAAGATAACCTATGACTGATATCTGTACCTGTATACTACATAAGATAACTTAATAATATGGAAACATGCACTGAAAGGCTATAAGGTTCAATACTGAACATAACTAAATGATTTAACATCTGTGTGGGGTAATAGAATACCCAAAACAAAACTGAAATTACTGAATTCTGAACATGATAGTCTGTATCTAGTCTGCATCTAGTCTGAAAGCCTCTACTGTCTGAAGAATCTGAATAAGGAGTAGATGGGACATGTCCCCAACTAACTCCAACTAATAAGCTAATTGATGAGATACTAGAAAATCATTATATCCTTAAAAGATGAGGACTCACTTCTACTCTGACTGCTGAAACTAGAATCTACTGCTGATTTGAAACTCGTGTCTCTGAACCTATGGTGTAACATAAAAAGAAGGCACCATAGAGCGAATGCGTCAGTACATATGTACTGAGTATATATGTGAGGTAGGCTAAATTCAAGGGTTCACATGCATGCTAATGCTAACTGACTGTATAACATGAACGGGAAAATGGATATATAATTACGTAATTGTAACTGTCAATGTGATATCGTGATTACTGAATCTGAATACTGATAATGTGACATGCTAGTAACTGATTTGACTGATAAGATGAAGGACTATATCTGAATAATGCTAATAACATGGGTGACTGTATCTGAGTATAACTGATAACGTGGGTGACTATAGCTGACAGTCCTGAATATGATGGAACTATCTGAGTTTCGTACTGTATCTGAGTTGACTGTATCTAATAGTCCTGAAATCTGAAGAACTATCTGAGTTTTATTACTGAGACTGATTGACTGTATCTGGCAGTCCTGATTTTGTAACATGAAACTGTGGGAAGTAGTATCTAACCGACATACCCCAAAGGTGCTATAATAGCTGAGCTGGGGTCCAATCTATGCCCTGATTGGAAAGGTGTCAATACCGCGCCACTGGTAAGGACAACATGTGAGTAACCCTCATATAACAGGTAACTCTAGCGAGAATGGTGGGAACCCTCATATAACAGGTTAAGCGACCTCATCTATCCTCATATAGTCGGCTACGATGTCTCAACCTATGCTGGCTAAATAGTTCTGGAACACAAGGATTACTTCTAAGAATCACACCCTCGTATAACAGGTGAGTCCCCATCCTTGGGTTCACTCGGTGCTAATTCCTACTCCCATCTGAATGGACACTGAACATGATTTACTGAACTGAACTGAGCATGGACTGAGTTACTGAATTTCTGTGGCTGATGAAATACTACTGATATCTGTCAACTGACTGAGTCATGAGATCATGGAGATTTTTCCTGAGTCGTAAGACTATCTGAAGTCTAAGAGTTCATAGCTTGACTGAGAGTATCGTGAAAACATGAAATGGATCTAGGAACACAATTAATATTTCGGGTACAAGTACCCCCAAGACTTGATGGAAGGAAACTGACATGACTTAATATTCTTGAATACATGATAATCACCACAATACGTTTATTGAAGCATTTCATCAAATGTCTAATAGGCATAAACTTGTACATTTATGGGGATTTTCTTGATATCATGCTAGTTAGGCAAATTTCCTTTATCTAGGCATTTTATCAAACATGTGGCAGGCATAGTACATGTAAACATCATGGTATAACAATTAAACATCATGGTTCAATTCCAATTTCATCATACAAGGTTTTAGTCATGAGATTTCGTAAATCTTTATCTATACTAATCAACCCACATGGAATTTATGATCAAATCATGGAATAGAAATCGATTCCTCATTTATCAACATGAAAGAGAACATACAAAGTATGAACACATGAAGAAAATCCATAACTTGTAGTTGAAAAGGGATTCTTGGACTTCATGGGCGAAAGAAGCCCATGAATGAACACTATGCATACCTTAGTTCGTGATTTCGTGAAGATTGATGGTGAAACCTTCTTGAAATTGGAACTTCTATGAAAACCCTAGCTTGAGTTCTTGAGAGTATTTGAGAAAAACATCAATGTTTTGGATGAATAAGGGCTAAATCCTGTGTTTGAAAGCTTATACGGGGGGGGGGGGGGGGGGGGAATTGAACCTTTAAACCCTGGATACGTAATTTAATTTTTCAGTAAAATTTCCCGAATTGGACCCTTGGCGCGACGCGGCGTTATCACGCCGTGTCACCAAAAATTGACAATTGGGAAACTGCACGGTAGCGCGATGCAGAGCTATCGCGTTGCCACCTTGTCTAAGACCTGGAAGTTTGGCGCGATACGCCAGCATCACGAAGCAACACTAGAAATTGACAATTGTCATTTGAGTTATCTCCGCGACGCGCTGAAGGCTCAGGTCAAACACTGTCTCACTAAAAAGGCTCCAACTCTTCGCCCGGGTGTCAGATTTTGGCGAATTGTATATCGATGGAAAGCTTATTCAATTTCCCACATGATAGGAAGTGAAAATTATGGAAAATACTACGTGTATAAGAATAGATTCTTATTTCAAAGAAAGTTCTAACATTCTTGAGATGATTTTCGAGCTAAGAAAAAGCACGGGTATTACAATATGGGACTCCTAAAATATAAGGAAGGATAATCAATTAATATTTTCCTAATACTCCTAAAATATGATAGAAAAATACTCCTGAAATAGAAATCTATTAAGGAAATACTTCTATAAATATTGAGATACACGTTAAACAGTAGAAGAAACTGGTTTACTTATTGAAAAAATATGATTTATGCTCATCTAACTTGATCAGGTTGCATGTCTAGATTGGTGGATGCTTAATTTTTTAACCCTCAACTTCTTCACTATTTTCTTCAACATAATAGAATTCAACGCGTGTGTGTATATATTTTCTTTATTTTCATTCAAGTCATTCTTTAGTGTCAAAATTTTCGCTCAGACAAGAATTATTTTCATCAAAACTAAAACTCTGTGATCACTATTGTATTGTTTTGTTGTAGTTTACAGGTCGTAGATGAATTTACAGGCGGTAGATGAATGTTGGTCGGCTTTGAGAATTTTTTTTAGGTAAATGTTAGGTTTAATCGTATTTTTTTATATCTTTGTTTTGAGGATTTTTTAATATAAAGGTAAAGTTTAGTTGTATTATTTTGATATCTCTATTGTCGTACTATTTTGTTATAGTTTACAGGTGGTAGATGAGTGTCAGACGACTTTGAGGAAATTTTTGTGTAAAGGTTAGATTTAATTATATTGTTTGATGTTTCTATCTTCGTATTATTTTGTTGCAGTTTGTAGGAGGTAGATGAATGTCGATCGGCTTTAAGATTTTTTTTTGGTAAAGGTCAGGTTTAATTAAATTAATTCTCCAAAAGATGTTGAATTTAATTATTGTATTCATATTTATTATTTAACCAAAACTGTCTTTTCACTATTTTCTTCAATTTATTATTTAATTATATTTATTTTATTAATTAGACTCCTAAAATATATGGAAGGAGAATCAATTAATATTTTTTTGTACTGATCAATTAAAAAAATACTCCTAAAATAGGATAGAAAAAAACTCTTAAAATAGGACTCTATTAAGAAAATACTTCTATAATATTGAGATGCTTGTTAAACTAGAGAAGAAACCGATTTACTTATTGAAAAAATATGATTGATTCTTATCTAACTTGATTCGGTTGCATGTCTCGATTGGTGGATGCTTAATTTTCTAACCCTCAACTTCTTCACTGTTTTTATCAACATAATAGAATTCAACGTGTGTGTGTGTGTGTGTGTGTATATATATTATTTATTTTCATTCAAGTCATTCTTTAGGGTCAAATTTTTAGTTCAGACAAGAATTATTTTCATCAAAATTGAAGCTTTGTGATCGCTATTATATTATTTTGTTGTAGTTTACAAATCGTAGAAGAATTTATAGGAGGTAGATGAATGTCAATCGGCTTTGAATTTTTTTTTAGATAAAGGTTAGGTTTAATTGTATTGTATTTATATCTCTATTTTGAAAATATTTTTATGTAAAGGTTAAGTTTAGTTGAATTTTTTTTGATATCTCTATTATAGAATTATTTTATTATACTTTACAGGTGGTAGATGAATGTCGATCGGCTTAACAATTTTTTTGATAAAGGTTAGGTTTAATTAAATAAATTCTCCAAAAAATGTTGAATTTAATTATTGTATTCATCTTTATTATTTAAATAAATATCTTATTTAATATAACATTTGAACTCAATAAAGTGAGGTACACGCGCGAGGTGCGTACACCTAAACTAGTAATATTAGTAGTGTGAAGGGCCTTAGAAATATTGTTTGAACTTTTTGCCCTTCATTAAAAGTTCTTGCTTTAGAGAAAATCATCTTTTCACTATTTTTTCCTAATATTTAAGAGTTTAAAATTAATTAAATATATTTATGATAAAAATCTTTCCTTATTAGAAGTCATCAGAATTTCAATATTTTTTCTTAATTTAAGAATTGAAAATTAATTAAATATATTTATGGTAAAATCTTTTTTTATTAGAAGCCATCAAAATTAATAACAGTGGATACTTTTTCCATTAGTTTAATAATTCTAAATCAACTAAATTAGATTTTAAGTAGATTTAAAAAATCTAAAAATAAATATAAAACTATTCGAATAAGAAAAAATTAAGAAGTACCAGATTTTAAAAATTTTAAGCATGTAATAAGATTGTAAGCAATAATTTTGTAAATATTTAACTTTAAAAATAAGGAAAGATTTTAAATATATATAAAAATAATCGTAAAATAAATATGATTCAAATTGATGCGTCTTTCTTAGCCTGTGGCAACAAGGGAAAGAGGTACGCAAACGCAAAAGTGATAATCCATCAACCACTTAAAACTGGTAAAACATTTATGTGTATGTGTTTATGTTTACATCTTTATATTAAAGTATGAAAGATTTTTGAAAAGTGAGTTGAACTTTTACACTTTATTAAAAATCTCCGCAATATACAAAATCATTTAATTTTAAATAATCGATCATTACACGTGCGAGACACGTGCGGTTAAGCTAGTATATATATATGTAGATAAATTTACTACTATATATAAGAGAGAACGCGAGATTTTGATAGTCCTTACATTAAATTTTTTGACAATTTTATCCCTAATTTAAATTTTAGTTACTCTACAAATTTTCACTCATTTTGATAAATTTGAACAATTATATGGGCTTAATATGTGTCTGTATATATATATATACACACACACACACATCTCTCTCTCTCTCTCTCTCTCTCTCTCTCTCTATATATATATATATATATATATATATATATATTACTTTACTACTATATATAAGAGAGAACGTGAGATTTTGATAATCTTTACATGAATTTTTTTTGATAATTTTATTCCTAATTTAAATTTTACTTACTATACAAATTTTTGTTCATTTTGATAAATTTGAACAATTATATGGACTTAACTATTTATACAATTAGATTCAAAATTGATCCAAGGGTTTATTGTCTTTGTTTTTTGTAATCATTAATCTTACTTTAAATTTTTATTTTTCCTAAAAAAATTATCATGGACAAGTAATTAAAGCATCTTGACATTCCCTTTCTAACCTACAGCATGATTAATTATTAAATAAACAAATTATTTTTTATATATAGCTAAACATGTTTGAAAATTTATTTATTTTTAAAAATACAATTCAACTTTTCAAATATTAATGATACTAAATAATGTAAGATGAGAGTAATTCTTTTTCACATTTTTTGATGATGAATCTTTTTTTTAAAACAAATGGGATTATCAGCATTTTATAGAATTTAAGACAAAATAAGTAATTTAACATGAAATATTAAGCTAAATAAGGCGAAGGGTATTTTCGTAAACAAACTATCTATTCTTAGAAAGGATATAATGCCTATCTTTTTTAGTACCACAAACAAACAATCACTAAAAAATAATACCAGAATAGCTTATCTCTGGACAACTAATCTCAATATAACTAATCTTAATATAACTAATCCAGCATAACTTATTCCCCAACCAAACGACCCCTCAGATTATATATAAGATCATCATGATTTTGTAACTTTTAATTTATTTTAATGATGTGCCTATTCCAGATGTACTCATGCTCAGTGAGCGTTACGCTCTCAAAGAGATCTTCATGGTGTCTTGGTGCTCAATGTATTAAAATATAAGTATCAATCACTTTAAGTTTGTGCGCCATAGGAAGCTTGGCTTAAGTTCAACACAGTTGAGGTTAGTATGTCAACTGAACTCTATTTATCTATAATTAGTTTACTAATTGTCTTTTTAATATTGTTGTAGCTCTTCTTCAATTCTGGTGTTGTTTGTTTTATTGTAACCAAAAGAAAAGTGGAGATAAAAGTAAGTCAAGAAAATATTTTTTTCTTTTTGAATCTATGGTAGATAATTTAAATATTAACATTGTTATTTTTTCGTTCTTTTGCCTCCCTTTGCTCTGACCTTATTCAACACCTTATCAGATATATACACATTATTTTCAAATACATGATTACTGATTCAAATATTAACTTTAATTTTATGTTCTGCTCTTGATCTTCTAGATCATTATAACCTTATTCATTATATTATTATTAATTGTTTAGATTTCACACCTATATTCTACTTAAGGAGATTAATCTCTCCAATCACTTCTTTTCGTGGTAGTGTAAGATTGGGAGTCTTTTACTTTGAAGACTCTGTGGTTAAGGAAAAAAAAAGTCAGAAAGTATATTGAGAGAGAAAAGAATTGAGCCCTTTGAATTCCAGATTTAAACCATAGTTTCATGTACCTTTTCATCCATTAAGTTTTTCTTCAGGCAAAAAACGACATCGTGAATAGTTAATGTTGTTGGGACTTTATTGGTGATAGTATTCCCAGATGAGGTTAAATTAGTTGATAGGTTGAAGATCTTTCTTTATATTAAATCAAAACATCCAAATATTTTTCACGATATATATCTTACATGGCTCTCTAATTGTAGATCTCATGCATAATTAGATATTTCTCTTTGGCATCTTGGATCGATATTGAGATTCATTGTCAATCGCGCAAAAGACATGGCCCCAAAAGTCGCTACGAAAGATAAAATGAGTCACAAGGCTATGTCTTAGTCCGATCGATAAGAAACATCTAAATGTGTCCCTTATAAATTTCGTATCTGCATTTTGTGTATCCTGAAATGCATGATATCATAGCCTTCTCAATTAGCACTCTTTGGGTGTGCTACTTCTAATTATTTTTGTGTTCAGTGAAAGTTAGGGAAAAAAAAAAGGTATAGGGAAGATAACAGTTTCATCAATCTTTTCTTGGATGGTTTTTCGACTGTGCACACATATTAGATGATTTAGTTCATTATACTTATTCATGCTCAAGGAGATTCTATGTTGTGTGATTATCTGCCCTTCATCTCCTTTGCTTTTTCTTCCTAGCCCCACTCAAAAATAAATGATCAGAAAAATAGTATATATGAGGGTTCAAATTTTGATATGAATGAGTTGAAACCATTGTGGAAAAGTTTTAGAAGTTCAACCCCTAAACAGTTTAGGATTCCCTTATATATATGTGTAATGGATTTTCATCATCAATATGAAAGTACTTGCCACACGTCCCTTCTTTCGGCATCTTTATACTCTTTATAGGTAACATATTTCAATACTAATTCTGTCTTCTTATGTATGTATTCAGGCACCATTATGTGTGAAAAGATCGGGATAAAGCATTCCATGACATAGAGAAACAATCATATGAGACAACCCTTTCCCTAGAAAAGGCAACAACACTGCTAAAAACAGTTGAAAGTTTACCAGTTTTGGTGATTGAGGGAGCTGAAGATGCAGTTGTTCCTTCAAAGTCTGTTCAAGCTATGGCTTTTAAAAGTCTTTACTTTAAACAAAATCGTCTTTTCACTACTTTCCTAATATTTAACGTTGAAAATTAATTAATTAAATTTATGGGAAAACCTTTCCTTACTAGAAGTCATCAAAATTAATGACAACTAATACTTTTTTCATTAGTTTAAGAATTCTAAATTAACTAAATTTGATTTTAAGAAGATTTTTACCACAAATATGGTTCAAATTAATGCATCTCTCTTAGCCTTTGGCAGTAAAGGAAAGAGATATTGCATGACAAACGCAAAAATAATGATGTAAAAATATTTATGTGCTTACACTAAAATAATATGTTTATATTTACAATATATTATATTAAAGTGTGGAGAATCTTTGAAAAGTGATTTAAACTTTTACACTTCATTGAAAATCTCTGCAATAGATAAAATTATTTAATTTTAAATAATCAAATATTACATGTGCGAATCACGTGTAGCTAGACTAGTAATTCTAATGAGATAACAAAATTAGACCAAGAATGAAAATTTCTTGATTATTGAAAAGACTACTAAAATAGAGCAAACTTTCTAATAGCTTAGTGCGCGTGCTTTTACAACCAGAGTACAGTTACACTAACATCATTTAGTATCAATTTCCACTATATAACCTCCGTAATCATCGTAAGGGTCCTAGACTTGGATTCCGCTCCTCTCTATTTTCACTTTCTACATTTTTTCTAAGTTCCTATCTTAATTGGCGATATATGACATAGTTTAAATTAAATGGGTAAAATTTAATTATTCTAAAATAAATTTCTAACTATAGTTTAGATAATAAATACATTATATATTTAGTTTTAAAAAATATTATATTCCCAAAATCTTAGCAACATGTCCATAAATAAAGCAACAAAAGGTTTTCTCTTCCTACTTTCTTTTCCTAAGCAAGAATTCCACCTTTTAATTTCTTTGTAAATTATTTTTTTTATTATCTATTTTTTTTAACAATTAGCTATTTTTTTTAAAAAAATAGTTGAAATAAAGTAGGAGAAATAATCAGCTCTTCTATTTTAGATTAATTTTTTTATCACCTTTCTTGGAATTTATTTTTAAAAATTAGATGTTTTAGTTTCTTTAAAATAGGTGAAATAAAATGGGGAGAAAATGAAAGAAATATTCATCTCTCATATTTTAAATTAATTTTTTTATTGTCTTTTTTTTGTGAAACTTTTTCTTTAACATTGTCTATTTTATTTTCTTTAAAATAGATGAAATAAAATAAGAGGAAAATAGATGAAATAAAATAGGAGAAATTATTGACTCTTTTATTTTATTTTGCCTATTTTAAAGAAAATAAAATAACTAGTAATTATTAAAGAGAAAGTCCCTAAAATGCAATAAAAAAGTTAATTTGTTATGAATGTATTTACATTATAGTGAATGTCTATTAAGAATATATAAAATCCATCAAGATCTATTTGATATCTAATAGGATATGAAGTATCTATCTTTTAGAGAGAAACTAGGAGTATTTTTACCTATAAATAAAGGAGTTTTGTTCATTGTATTCTTAAGAATCTTATGATCTCTCATCCTCAAGAGAAATAAAGAAGCCTCCTTTCTTCTCTCTATTTATTCTTGCTTTATATTTCATAACACGTTATCATCCTCTCTTCTCTGTATTTATTCTTGCTTTATATTTTTAACACGTTATCAGCGCGAGACTCTGCCAAATAAGGTGAGATTATAAATATAAAGGTACTTTCAAGGTTAATAATTCCTTATGTTATCTGTCTTTTTCTATTAATAATACAATTATTGTTGGATTTGAGAAAAATAATTGATTTGGAACCATTTATGCTTTACATTAATTCCTGAAGAACAATATTTTCAAAAGAGATGATAATATGTTGGTCTTAAGTCCCATCGATTTATGCCTAAGACGCCTTTATATGAGTAAGACGTTGAGTTTGAATCTCAATGCACCATATTAATGATATTATGATGGCTAAGTCAAAATAATGTGTTTTTAATGAAAAGTCATGAAATATGTCTCATTGAACATGCTCCATTCTCTGAAGTGAATGTGGTAGCAGTGCATAATATATCTGAAAGAAGACAAGTGATTGAATGCACGAATATACGCGTGGAGGAACAATGATAATGATCATCAAAAGTGATGATATTTTCACACACATATTATGATCATAAGATATGTTAGAGAAAAAGTCTCTAGATCATATGTATGCCTCGATTTGCTCCTGAAGTAGCAATATCATGAAAAATGTTATAAGCTATCATAATTTGATAGGCTTAAGGTACGATTATATTCCATTCCTGGGAAATGAAAAGATTTTTAATTCAAACGTGTACTTGATTGCGATGGTATCACAACTCATCTCCGAAAGAGCCAAAATAACTGAGAAAAGTTATTTTAAAATCTACTTCTGAATTAGTGAATTCGAAAATTTATTCATGTAATAGTAAATCTAAAATTTACTAAAGTAAAAAGACACACGTCATGGTAAACTTGGAGTTTACTAGTATAAAAGTTCATAAATTGACATAAACGATTGCTACATTCCAAAAATATGCATATTGAGTATTAGACATATGTTGAAGAAATAGAAGATTATTCAAGAATTTTTTATGTTTGCTTGTTCTCATGACATGTTGGTTGGACCAACTAATATTGGGATTGAATCCCTTCAAATCTGGAAAGTATAAAAGGTGAATAAGAGCCCGTTTACCTATCATGTGATCTATTAAGATGCATCAATATAAGATGATCACATGTGCATTTATTATCAACCTGCAGTTTGACATTCATAAAGTTGTTTGTTCAATAAAATTGAGATAAGAGCATAATTTTCAGATTGTATAATCAAGACAATTTATCTTGATGACGATGGTCTGGCATTGAATGCTTTTGATAAATAGCTAAACCATTGCTAATGAGAACAAAACTTCATGTGTTGGTCTGAAGTATGATATATTGCATACAATAACACTTGTTTACATTATACCAATAAATTATGATTATTTCTTCTCTTTCAATTGGTTCAAGGTCAGGAACCAACTATTCCATCTAATAGGATTGATGTGCGGTATACGATTAATGAATATACCATGATGAACAAAGATAGAATCCTCAAAGAAGATGGAGGATGTATGTTAGTTTTCCTAACATAAGTGGGAGATTATAAGCAGCTATGAAATATGTTAAGAATTATCATCAGATCCATATTCAAAAGATAATTCAAGTGAAATGCCGAAAGCATCTCATATTTAAGCTGCAAGTGCTCCTATTTTGTGTTCCTAAAGGACAAAGTCTACACATACGTAAAACGTGGTAGACCAATCGATTCCAAATGAAATAATCCTTGAAAAGGATAATGAACAAATAATCATAATAAGAAAACAATATGCTCTTGAAGAGTCTACGATATAACACTTCATAAAACCTTATGAGAGATTAAGATACCTGAATATAATGAAGTGATGAGATCTCAAAATGTTATGTCACATTGTGAATCGATAAAAAATAATATATCATCGATAATTTCTTTAATATAATATTGGCGCAATATTATACAAGATTACGAGGATCTGAATTCTACGTTTATTTAAGCATGCTGACGTAGAAACATTTATCAAGTGACATGAAAGGATGCATCTTGGTAAGTGTAAAAATTATTTAATTTGCAGTCCAGGCACTTGAAGATATCACAGATATTGATATTGTCACTTGATAAAAATCTATATGAAAATCTCTAAAGAATTTAAAATGGCTGAAGGCTATAAAGTTTTTGGGAAACTTGTTTATTATCCTTAGGGATAAATTGATGGTTTGAATATTATTGAAACTCTTGGAGAGTTTTCAAATGCAATAGATTATTTGTTGAAATGAGAAATATGAAGTATCATATCTTAGTGCAATTGGTGCACAACACTAATGTATCTTGCAAATGCTGCAAGGCTTGATATAGCCTTTTCAATCAATTTGTTAGTAGAGTATATTTTTGCTCCTATTAGGAGACATCGAAATGGGATAAAAAATATGAGCTTATTTTATTCTAAAGATTACAGTCTCGATCTTGTTGATTATGCATGATGCTGGGTATTTATTTAACCCGCATAAATCTCGATCTAAAACATGCAATATGTTCACATGTGGGGATACTGTCATATCTTGGAGATATACAAAGCAGTCTATCTAGCCACTTCATTGAACCATGATGAGATAATAACTATTCATGAAGCTAGCCGAAAATATGCATGGTTGAGGTCCATGATACATCTCATTAGAGAAAAATATGGTTTGAAATGTGACAATGTACTCACAGTTTTATATATAGATAATGCAACATGCATAGCATATCTTAATGGAGGATCCATAAAAGGAGAAAGAACGAAGCACACTTCATCAAGGCTTTTCAATACATGAGCTCAAAAGAATAGTGATATTAACGTGCAACAGATTCGTTCAATTGCTAATGTGACTGATTTATTCACCAAGTCTCTTTCACCTATAACTTTCAAGAAGATGATGCACAAGATGGGAATGCAAATGTTCATTGATGTTCTTGTCAGGGAGAGCAAATACGCGTTGTACTCTTTTTTCCTTTCAAGGTTTCGTCCCACTGGTTTTTCGTTGTAAGTTTTTTAATGAGGCAACTGAAATGCGTATTATTAGAGATGTGTACTCTTTTTCCTTCACTAGATTTTTTTCACTGTTTTTTTTCTAGTAAGGTTTTAACGAGGCACATTACCTATCAATTAGACATTCAAGAGAGAGTGTTATGAATGTATTTACATTATAGTGAATGTCTATTAAAAATATAAATAAGATCTATCAAGATCTATTTGATATCTATTAGGATATGAAGTATCTATCTTTTAGAGAGAAACTAGGAGTATTTTCCCCTATAAATAGAGGAGTTTTGTTCATTATATTCTTAAGAATCTTATGATCTCTCATCCTCAAGAGAAATAAAGAAGCCTCCTTTCTTCTCTCTATTTATTCTTGCTTTATATTTCATAACACATTATCATCCTTTCTTCTCTCTATTTATTCTTGCTTTATATTTCATAACATAATTTAAATAGAAACTAAAAGATGGACCATGGGTAGGAAAAATTTAGGAAGAAAAGATTTTTGTTGTTATTTCTATGAACCAGATAATATGTTGTTAAACTAAATATATAATGTATTTATTATCTAAATTATGGTTAGAGATTTATTTTAGAATAATTAAATCTTATCCATTCTTTTGATCTATGACATATGTCATCAAACAAGATAAAAACTTAGGGAAAATGTAGAGGAGCCAAATCCCCTGTTTTATTCCATTTAGCGAACCAACTTGTCATATGAATGTGATGCCAATTTTTTAGCCTTAATTCGTCTTCCCTTCTCCGCAACCGTGCCATCATTTCCAGCAAGAGCACGATACTTGTCCTTCCTGGTAAAATTAGTGCACTCGTAAGAAAGAGTTGTAGCAATGGCCCTTTGTATGTAGTTAGCAACTTCATGACTTGGCTTCCCAAACTTGCAAATGAGCTCAGGGGACAACTTGTTCAAGAATGTAACTTTATAAATCGGACTAGGGTCCATGAAAAAGTAAAACGAGTCCATCCCTTTCCAACCTCTTGCTGTAGTGGGATGGAACATGCTCGTCTTACTCTCTAGTGCCACTGGCACGATCTCGTCTGTTAACTCAGCAAACAATGATGAAAACCTAAGAAGAAATGGTTCGCGACAAGTAGTCCCCTCTGGGCAAATTGCAAGATCACCTTCTTTTAACAATTTTTTTATTATGGAAGCATCCGATGCTCGATCTCTAGTGAGTCTAATTGTTTTAATAGGTGAAATAATCTCAGATATTCGTGAAAGAGAGTATGAAACAGTTGAGATATGGCGACGTAGCGCTACAGAGAGAAAAAAAGGGTCAAGAAGTGTCCTGTGACAGCAAACAAATAGTATGCCTGTTTTGTCTTTAGATTTCTTGATAGGAGGTGGTGGGACTCCTTTAATGATGAAACGAATACCAGAAAGCCAACATACGTAATAGTGAAGAGAAATAGGGAGAAGTAATCCTATGCTGATCCGCATGCAAGCAAGCAGAAAGCCAAATGGGATCCAAAGAATGATGAGAAGAGCCATTAGGGGTGTTGGCTTTTGTACGAGGCGACCATCGTGGAAGATAATGGGCTTGGGAAGCTTATCTGCAGTTAGAGCCTTTACTTTTGGTTTTGACGGCACAAAGTAGCCTTCCTTGCACAATGTCATGAAAGGAATATCAGTATCACGATCACCCAAGCCAATCTCAGGTTGACTTTCTCCAAAAGTTTTTCGAAGAGCATCAGCCTTTTTCTTTCCAATAAGAACTCCTGGTGACCTAACAAAGCCGGTTGCTCTACCTTTATATGTTTCAATCTCAGTACCAATGACAATATCTGCCCCCAAGTAATCCTTCAAAAATGGTTCCACCATAATCCTAGGGTTTGCTGTCAAAACACAACGTTTCCCACATGAGGAGAACACTCTCCAAGACTCAGGATGAAGGTCCTCGGAATAGTACTTTGGCAACACAACACGTGCAGTCGATTCTGTATCAGAAACTCCCATCCCTGCAAAAGTTGCAAAGATAATACCTCGGATTCCAGCAGACTCCGAGATGAAATAGTAAAGGAATCCGATAAGAGGTGAAACTAAGAGAAGAAACATCAACCTCAAGACCCCACAAACATCGAAAGCTACCAATGCAAAATAACCAAAGGAGGTTCTACTACGTAATAAAGTTCCATCCAAGTCAGCTACTACTGTATCTTTTTCTCGCCCTTCCAATGTGCACTTCTCAATAGTGGGAAATGTTGGTATCCCCATTTTAATTTGCTATAATATGCTTGAAATTTGCTTTTTGTGTTTAGTCAAGCTTGACTATGTAAGCTGAGAACAATGGCTTAAAACAAAGAAGGCATGTAAGATTTATAGGTCTCTAAGGAGAATGACTTCAGGAGATTCAAAAGTAAGTTAGTAACAACCTTGTAGCATAATTGACACAAATTGTTGAATTAAATTACCCTTATTAATGCTTCGAATAATTTTAATGAAGCAGCACAAGGCAGGTTAGTTAAGCCTAGGAAAAGAGAATTAACAATTGTGAACTCTTACTCTAATTCATTAAACTAACAAGTTTATATTTCAATGGAAGAGAGAACTAAATTAGCGTTATTTCCTTTGACTAGTCCGCGTACCGCAAAAAAAACAAAAGGGATAATTTACAAATTGACTTCGTTGGTTTTACTAAATAAAATATCTTAATTCCACCACCCGCTATATGTACTTTAATTTAAGTGGCTCATACCTCTATTTTTGACTAATTATCTTATATTTGTTGTAGTACATTAATTAACGAAGCCCCAGTGTGAATGAGTGAATTATATATTATTAGAATTATTTATTTTATGTGGACTTAATATTAATTTTTTATTACGTTAAAGTAAAACAGACTGATGTTATTAGTTGGTGGACAAGACACAAGTCGTGTATTCATGCGGATTCCATATGGTCCTGTATACATTGCATGTTATTGGTGTGGGCTGACAATAGTGTAGGCCTGCAGTAGACTTGTGAGCCCATAATGAGGGTGCACTAAGTTAAGGCTTTTAAGCCTATAAATATAAGGCTAGGTCCCCTCTCCTGACTTTAATATAAGACGTATTCCCATAAGCTGCCAGTGGTCATAAGCAAAGGAGAGGAAGACTCAGCCTAATTCGTCTTCGATTACGCATTTCAATGGCGGGCAAAGGTACGCACCTTATTTCTCGCATATTTCGTTACTTTATAGGTGTTCTTGGTTTATGTGAATCTGTGGTGTGTTTCTATGTTAATTTAACACTTGATATCAAGAGCTTTTCACATAGATCTTGAACCCTATGACTTAATACTATATGATGTATTTTTCGAGAACCTCAATATGATTGTAATTTAATTTTCTTTTCCACTGTATTTTTCAATGATAAAGTGTCGAAATAGAGGTGTTAATTGATGTTATGACTAAGCAAATACGACGTGATCTATTAAAGTTGAAAATCGATACAGCTCGTAGATTGATTTGGATCGAATTTATATGAATCTTCATTATCCCTTGCTTAATAGACTGCAATATTTGAAAGACAACTTGTTTAGTATTGAGATGGTTACTAGATAGATTATTTGGAATGTCTATGGATCTTTTTTTTTTTTTTTTTTTGGATTATAATCTGCTCTTAATGCAACTTCTTTTCAAATTTTGTTGGTTCTTTGAATAATTGGCAAAACCGTGAAAGATGAAATAAGTGAAAGTTGTTGATATCATCAGAAATTTATTTTACTAGAAAAAACATGTGTTTGAGAAATTGTAGGAATTCATTGTTGTTGAGTTCAATTGTAGCTTGAGTCGTGCAAAAATTTTATAAGCCAAGTTTCGGCATACCTTTAAGCTCATGTGATAACACATGTAGCTTGAACATATAAAGCTTGTTAATACCTTTACTTGCGACTATTCGATTAACAATTGCACTGACTTAACATAAGTTGTAGATAGAGTACCAGATTAGACATAGATTGTTAAACAAAATATTTATTTGTAGGCTCCACAATGTCATAAGATATCAAGCTCTTCTCAAGTTTACCGCTAAAATTATTTTGTGACAATATTCGTTTTCCATTTGGTCTAACTGACTTGGAACATCTTAAAAGGTGTACAAATGATTAAGAGTCAGGCGATAGCCTAATCAATTGAATTTGAGAAAGTGGATGAAATCAAATCAATTGGATTTGATTTTTAGAAATTGTGTCGTATTTTTCGGATTTTGAGGATTATTATTGTGGGTAATGGAATATTTATTTCTGTTTGATGTGAAAATATGGAAATTAATCTACGGAGTGCTGTTATTTTAAAAGAAAATTGTCTGAATCTGTAATTTCAATAAAAAAGGTTCTCGTAGGAATTTGATGGAATTTCGAATTAGACTTTGGTAATATTATTGCACAGTAAAGTGTGCTTTCTGTAAGGTAATGAGAGGATTTAATTCGGATTTTATAGTATGATTAATAAATGAATCACTATTTCTTATGGGCCAATAGAAAAATCAGTTTAAATCATTTTTGAGTTTGGAGATGTCCTGCGGAGGTAAAAATATATAACCCTTAAGAAAAGAAAACTGAACCTAGAACCTCGCGTTGCTTTTTTATTGGCTATCCAGCTCATTCTAAAGTATACAGGTTCTACTGTGTTATAAGGGGAACCAGAATAGTTGAATCTTAAAATGCAAAATTTCTTGTATGTGGGACTATCCTAAACTCCGTGGACATAAATTTATCAATTAAACAAGCATTTAAGGTATTTAATTTCGTACATGAGATGAATTTCGAAATTGTTGAAGAGCATGCATTGTAAGTCCCATTTTATGATGAAATCTTATATAAACTATGAAGTTCTTTTTCCTAAACTTGAATTGTTTTCATGTGTACATGTGTTATTAGTTTGAAAAGTTATATGAGAGCATGATTTGAGTGATAATATCTCTTGTTATGAAATTCATTATCCTAACAATGTTATGGATTGTTATTATTTTATGAAAGAATGAGAGGGTTTTTTTCTTGATTTACAAATGCTCATATTTTCTAATAAAGAATTTGCATGTGATTGAAAGAGATGATCACATAATGTATTTAAAAGGAGTAGTTTACATAAGTTTTCATGTGTTTTAAAACAAGAACTCCTCATGTGATGTTTAAATATTTTGGGTGGTCATTATCATGCTTTTGAATAACATATGAATATGATGTGGTATGAAATGAATGACTTGCAAGTGTGGTATGAAATAAATGACTTGAATTTGGGATTGTTGCATGAAACTAAGCATTCATTGAACAAAGTGTTTGATATGAAAGATCTAAGAGAGGCATCATTTGAAAAGATTTCAGATGAAAAATTATAAGTCCGGAGATGTCCTGTGGTGGAAGGTGATAAGCTAATCTTACACTTGTGTCCCAAAAATGATCTTGATAAAGATTCTATTAAAGATGTACATTATCCAGGTGTTTTTCCATTGCATTTCTTGTTTACATAGTGTTAATTTTATTTATATTTCTATATTGACTGAAGTAAAGTCGGCTAAACTAAAATCTTCTTAAGAATATTTTCTGGTGGCTATGTAATTAAATATTATTCATTTATTTAGTTCTATATAATTAGATTAAATAATATAAAAAGGTATTTATTTTATAATTTTTTTTAAAAAAAATCTAAGCTATTGTTTATAAATGATGTCGAATTGTTATTTGTTTATTTATTCTATTTGAATTTGATTTCATTTGAATTGTAACTAAATCAAATTTATAATATTTTTAATTGTGCGGTTACTTACTGTGTCACATGAGCAAATTAAGCCATGACATTGAATCCCTGAGATTGAATTTGTTTTGTAAATTGGGGTAAATAGTGTACACCAAAGTGACCTATTTGCTTTACGAGACTTGTTTAATTCATTTCGAGAGATATCACTAAGTTAAAACGTACAATGATCTGCCCAAAAGAGATTTATTGTGTGTTTTAAATTAGTATTGTGATGAGCCCTATTATGTAAAAATATTTTAATTTTAGTAAATTTATCTGCCCAAAGGGGATAGGTTAATATTTTAATTTTAGTAAATTTATCTGCCCAAAGGGGATAGGTTCCTAATATTCAAAATATTTTCTTACCCTGCCTAAAGGTGGGCTACTTGTTGATGTTGCGGGACTCATTGTTGTGATAAGATTATTATTCTTATGTCTTACTATTTTGATAAATTCATTCATGCTATGTTGTGAAAAGTTACTATTTATTTGAACAACAACAATACTGAGGCTATGGTTCTGCCGATCTCTAACTTTAAGTGATGAAAAGAAGATATTGAATTTGCTTAGGGCATGGCTGACATAGATCAACCCTTGCATGAGGATGAGCCTCCAACTCTCACTGATTTTAGTATAGCTGCTGAAAAAGAATTTTATACTAAGTGGGAGAGATCTAATAGGTTATGCATCCTTGCCTTTAGGAGGTCGATTGTTGAACACCTCAAAAAATAACTTGCCTGAAACTATCGATGTCAAAAAATTTCTTGCCCAAGTGAAAGAAAAGTATCTTGTATCCAAAAAGTCTGAAACTGGGGGTCTAATGAATAAATTTAATTTGGTTATGATTTTAATTCTCTTAATGAAAAAGTTAATTTACTTTTGAACTCTCGAGTTGTTGGTATGGAATCCTATCTGATGGTTTGTTTAAAATTTTCTTTTTGTTGACTTTTGATTTTGAATACAACTTTTTTAATTCTGAAATTATTGGGTCTAAACAATTAATTTTAAACGAAAAATCGAGCATATGATGGCATAGGCGTTTAGGTCATATCCCTAAGGATAGAGTTAATAAATTGGTTAAGTCTAATATTTTACCTTCTCTTTATTTTGGGGACATAAAAACATGTATTGATTGCATTAGAGGAAAGTTGACAAAAAAAAAAAGAAATGCTACTCGTAGTTCTGGTTTGTTGAAAATCATTCACACAGATATAAGTGGTTTGTATTCTACTACAATATGTGGTTCAAGTTATTTTATCATCTTTATTGATGACTTTCCTCGATATGATTATTTTTTTTTATTAAAGAAAAATCAGATTCTCTTGAAATATTCAAAGTATTTAAAACTGAAGTAGAGAAACAACTGGGAAACGTCATTAAAAAGGTGAGGTCTGATCGAAGGGGTGAGTACTATAGTAGATACGGAGAGACTAGGCAACACATGGGATTCTTTAATCTTGAGCTACATCAGATAGATGTAAAAACAGCCTTTTGAATGGTGATCTTACTGAAGAAGTTTACATGCAACAACCTCATAGTTTTTTTTTGGTAAAGACAGTGAGCATCTCGTGTGTAAGTTGAAGAAATACATCTATGACTTGAAGCAAGCTTTTTGATAGTGGTACTTGAAGTTCGAGAAAATTATCACTTTTATGAGATTTGTGGAGAACAAGATTGATCATTGCATCTATCTCAAGATCAGTGGGAGTAAGTTCATCTCACTCTTTATGTTGTTGATTATTATTGTGCACACTTTAATATTGTTTTATTATATTAAGGTTTTTGCCTTACGTGTTAGCTATGTCTCATATTGATAAGATCATATTGTTATTTTATTGGATCTTTCTTTTGGAGATATATATGGTATATCATTCTACCTTGTGAATTTTTTGGTTGTTGCATCATGTAATATGTTGCACATGTTGAACCTTGAAAATCAAGATTTTCTGGTGGAACACAAGTTGTTTTAGTGCTCACACATGTTGTAACAGAAAATCGCAGTGATAATTTTTTTATGGTACGCATGTTGATTTTAAGCGTACATATTGATATGAAAAATCATTTGAAGGACTAACAATGAAATAGCCTCGATTTGGAGTCCATGTTAGTTATTTCTTGCTACACTATCACATCATTTTGTTTATGTCTACAAAACTTCAGTGTTAGTAATTATGAACTGGTCATGTGTCTTTGGTTGATGCAAGTACTGCTGCAGTTCAATAGTGATGTTTTGCTTGCCTGAACTATGTTGGAGATAGCGTTCCACCACTAAATGTTTATGGCCACTGTCTATTAAGCCTGAGAGTCATTTTCATAAAAATAAGTTTTTCAAAATTTTTCTTTAAAAGTTAACATTGTCCAAGTGGGAGAATGTTGGAATTATTTATTTTATGTGGACTTAACATTAACTTTTTATTACGTTAAAGTAAAACAGAATGATGTTATTAGTTGGTGGACAAGACACAAACCGTGTATTCATGCGGATTCCATATGAGCCTGTATCCATTTCTTCTTATTGGTGTGGACTGACAATAGTGTAGGCCTGTAGTAGACTTGTGAGCCCATAATGGGGGTGCACTAGGTTAAGGTTTTTAAGCCTATAAATATAAGGTTAGATCCCTTCTCCTAACTTTAATATAAGATGTATTCCCATAAGCTGCCAGCGATCATAAACAAAGGAGAGGAAGACTCAGCCTCATTCGTCTTCGATTACGTGTTTCAATGGCGGCCAAAAGTATGCACCTTATTTCTTGCATATTTCGTTACTTTAAAGGTGTTCTTGGTTTATGTGAATCTGTAGTGTGTTTCTATGTTAATTTATCATATATGTCATGCATTGATAAAATGGTTTGGATTTACCCTTCTACTTTTAATATGATTAATCTTTTGTGCAAGAGGGATGCTTTTAACTGCTTTTTTCCAAAATATAACACCAAAAACGGAACGAGCGAAACTAGGTACGTAGTTGCAAGGCTTAACGTGCACAACCTTAGCAAAAACCTCTCTTAACCGTTGTTTGATTGCTAAATAAGGGATTTATAACAATTTCCAGATAAAGTGCATATTATTTTGTTTTGTGTCAAGTTATGGATATTATTAATTAATCCTATGATACATTTTATACTAAATTTAGAGTTAATAACTTAAACGATCACTCAACTTTGGATTTCTATCCCACAAAGTCACTTAATTTTGAACTTTACTCAGAAAGTCACTCAACTTTAGATGTTTTACTCAGAAAATCACCTAACCCATTTTATTATTTTTTAACTAATTTTTACTTATGTGAAATTTTTTTTAATAACAGAATTCTGAAAAATATAAAATATTCATTTAACGACCCTTTTACCCTTTCTTTCATTCCCTTTTCTTTCATTTGAAACTCAACTGTTTGCTAGGGTTTTTTAATATATAAAAAAATATTATTAAAGGGATCATATCCTTTTCGTAAAGTCCAGACTTGTTCATTACTCCCTTCATTTTTTTATATGCTCCATACGTATTTCGTGAGTCAATTTAACTAAATTTCAAAGCTAAATTATATTAGATTAATTTAGTTCTTTAAAATTAAAATTTAGATATTAAAAAACTATATGAAAAACACAATAGATTGCAATTTTTTATTTTTTTGATTAGATTAAGAAATATATCTTAAAATATTGATCAAAATTTATATCGTTTGCCTTTAAAAAGGAAAGAAAACATATAAAAAGAAATGAAGGAAATAATATTTAAACGATAACCTTTGTACTAGTACCTTTTAACAAATAGGAGCTTCTAATTACTATCTAGCTGGATGCGAGATGTAAGAAATAAAATAATACTATTAAAACATGTGGTTTCAAAATTAAGTATAGATATTTATGTGTTTTAAATAAATTATAGTGCAAATTTGTGACTATAAATTATCTTTTGGAATATAAAATGGGCACTTCAACGTTAATTTTTTTTTCGGTTTCAATTTATTTGCTTTAATTTGATTTGCATGTAGTTTAAAAAGTACAGGATTTTTTTAAAAAATTTTATGATCTTAAATTCTTTTAAATGTAGGTATCAAATGAAAGAAAGGGTAAAAGGATCATTAAATGAGTATTTTATATCTTTCAGAATTTTGTTATTAAAAAAAATTTACATAAGCAAAAGTTAGTTTAAAAAATAATAAAATGGGTTGGGTGACTTTTTGAGTAAAACATCTAAATTTGTGTGACTTTCTAAGTAAAGTTCAAAGTTAAGTGACTTTCTGGGGTGAAAGTCCAAAGTTAAGTGATCGTTTAAGTTATTAGCTCACTAAATTTACTTATCTACTCTATATATAGAGGGTGAGATAGCCAAAACGAAGTTTTTTTTTTTAATTACATAGGAAAAATCGGCAGCTGTAGATTAACGTAGAATGGCTTAGATTGTTTGGCAGCATGTATACTAAATGTTTGGCGTAATTAAAACGTTGTATGATCACAAATTTCATATTTCAACAAACAAAAAAAAAGTACTATTTCAAAATATTTTATGCAATATAAGAAAATAGGACAAACCATAAAAATATAGGAGCGTTAGACCCAACATAAGTTTTAAAAAATTATAGTATATGTTATGTGTCTCACATGCTTTAGATACACGTTCTATAAAAGAAAAAAGAATGTGTATCTTCAGTTATCATGATACGCGACATATTTTATATACAAGAAAAAAAAATGTCTATCTTCAGATTTTGCACGGATATTTATTATGTTGGGTATTGTTAAAACTTCTTCAGATACCTGTACATCTAAAGATACACGTTGACACGTAATTTCTTTTAAAGTTAGGTTTGGTTATGCCATTTAAGCACTGATGTTTGTCTAATTCTGTAATTCTGAGGAAGAATTGTTCACATACTCGAACAAGAAAATTCAGCTTTGTTTTGTTAAGCTAATACATTTTTAATGGATACAAATTTTAAGCGTTGGAATAGCAACAAAAAGAAATTAGCTTTATACCTAAATTACATGAAACCAAAAAAAAAAAAAAAAATAGCTGCTACGGATAGCACACCTAATGGCATAGTCCCACAATGGTGGATTTATTATATTATTGGTTCATGACTTCATGTACATTTGATAGAACTAAACTACCATCTTCAATTTTCAAATTCTAAATGTGAAAATAAGTAAAAGTGTATATAAAATAAAATAAAAATTGTGTACATTGTTTACTCAAAATTTATATCATTTTAATGCTAAATCTATTACGGAAGTTTTCAATTGGTAAAATGAACTTCTTTCATTTTTCCACTTGAAAATCTTTTATAACATCTTGAATTTCTAAGGACTACACGTACTTGGTGGGTGAAGGAACATCAAAGTATAAATTACTTGAATTTTTATCCTATGATAAGTGACAATGAATCGGTTGAAGCAGGTTATCCATGGTCGACATGCCTGATTCAGCTCTTACAATCATGATTTTACTATATCACCTTCAATTAATTATCTTAAGTCATTTAAACATTACAAAATTTAATAAAAAGGGTAAAATAGACACAAAATGATAAATTAACTATTGATTTTTTAAACTAAATAAATAAAGTTATAAACAACTATTTTAAATATATTGAATAAGTAAATATAAACGTATGTAGTACTTTTGAATGTTTATGTTTGTGTGAAAAAGGAAGTATTTTTTTCAAAAGTATAATAGAAAATAAGTTTTTTTTTTTTTTTACCTTTAATGAGTTGATTTATTACATAAATGTATTACTTATTTTAAAGCATAAGTTTAAAAATCAAGACAGAACGTAAAAGTGCAGAAATCAATAACAGTATAAGAAATTATAATTCCACATATCGCCTATTTTTTGTAAGTACAATAAAAATATTATTACAAAAAAATAAAAAGAATGTTAGATCATGCATCGCCTGAAAACTAATATCTAGTAGAATATAGATCAGAAGTTTAGAATTAAAATTAGTGGTGGTACCTATGAAACTATGATTTGATAAATTCTGCCTGAATTTTAATGGATTAATTACTCGCATATTAATTTGTTAAGATTTCTTACATAATTGTACAGGTGAATAAATTTTTCTAAATAAAATAGCTACATGCATCTATAATGTATATGTAGTATATCCATATTATATAAATAGTTATATTATATATATGTTATGTATCAATATTGTAAAAATATTATGCAATCTTTTATTGTGATGTATAACTATATATCAGAGATATATATACATTCATAAATATTTTAATATAATATTTATACATTGCAACAATTCATCTTCCTCAACAACCTGATTCTCTTTTTCAATCTCGACCAATTCAGATTCCCTCTAAATATCCCAAAATTTAAATATGAGATCTTCTCAATGTTTTTCGATATATAATTTGGCCAAAATGATCGTATTTATGGCATGTCAAAATTTTAAGTTTGAACCTTTAAAGAAGCTTTGATGGTTGAGCATCGAAGAAGAAAGAGAAGGAAGAAGAGAAGGATCTCTTACTCTCACCAACATCCCGATCTCTATTTTAGGCCCTTTTTCTGCTAAATCTCCTATAATTCAAGCATCTTTCATGCTTTATTTCTTATGTCACGCCAGTTGTTTCTTAATTGATAGCTAGATTAATTTTTGGATGATTTAAAGGTGCTATCTTTAATTCCTACCTTTACCTCTAACTCTATGTCATGATATAATTGATATCTTTAATCCCTATCGCTACCTCTATTTCTTTCTCTCTCTTTCTCTTCTAAAGCTACAAGCGGTATTGAACAAAATTTCACATACTAGAGTTCTATATACTAGATATTTATGAACAAAATCTTACCAATTTTAAGGATGAACTTTAAACTTCCCTTTCAGATAACTTTATATAAAAATTTAAAGTGCTAGTAAATCTGTGAAAAAATGAAAACTGATTATGATTTAAAATGGAAGAAAATTAAAAATCGCATAAACATTCTAGATTAAAAATTTGAATGAAAAAAATACAGAAGATGAAGGATGCTTACAGTAATGAGATTCTAAATCCATAAATGAATTTAAATTTGAAGAGCCTTCAATTAACGATGAATTTGAAAGTGGATTTGATTTCATGGTAGAAGGCAAAGAAATTAATGATATATGCTTGACCAATTGTGTTTTATGTATGAGAAATTCCATGACACAAATTGATACGACAAAGTATATCTATGTACAATATTGTAGCAATTGTTTTTTTGAACAGAGTAATAGGCATTTACTTGTTTTTATGACTTTTTATATTACCATAAACGAATAAATACTCACAACCTAAAGAGTCCTCTTACTCTTATTTCCCTTTAAAAGGTATTAAGCAACAAGAGACTCCAATAATGAAACGGTACTAATTATAATATTTCTGTCAAAATATATATGTTCTCTCTTTGTAGTTTGTATTGCTAAAAACTCTATTCTTTTACAACCTCTCTTGTAAATCGTCGAATTGTTTCTTAGTGTTGACTTTACACCTATCTGAATTGTTGTCAGTTTCTTGTCTTCCAAATATAGTAAGTCATTCCTTCCTATAAAGCAGCTACAACTTCTTTCTGGAATCTCTTTTAGTGTTTTCTTTTAAAAAAATTTTAGTGTATGCTTCAAATATTCTGATGGTAGGTTAATATTTATCCATTCCATAAGCTCGGCTCTAGTTGTCACTGCATAAATACACTCTTCAAACAAATGCCTGCTTTTTTTCACCCAATACTGTACAAGAAAAGTCGAAGTCACACCTAAACTATCTAAGTGATCTATTACACACCTTAATTATATAAAAGTGATATTATTACCTCCCCGCGACCCCCATTCTAAGGCGCATATATTACACTTGTTTTAGGCGCGTCCAACCTATTAAATAACAAAAGTAAACGGCTAAAAACATTAAAAGTACATCATCTTTAATTTCCAACGGATCTATTCTTATTTAAGCCTATTCGGGGCTCAAAACTAGGAAACCCTAATTCCCAAATTTGTCTCTCAAAATCGAAATTGAAGAGCATTTGTTTGAAGAATTGGTAACTAAATCTTTTTAATACTTCGATTTCTTGCTATATTGATGATTATCTTGTCTTAATTTTGTTGTCATTTTCATAATTTTTTCTTCCCTCAAGTGTTGTTCAACCTCTCTTTAACCTTATTTTCTTAATCAAGGTACTTTAATGGCTAAGATAAGTTTGAGTAGACTTTGTAAGCAAGAAGAAGATCATGAGTGGGTCGAGGTTCAATGCAAACATGGACATCTTTTGCCTTTGATGACTTCATGGACCTCAAGAAATCCGGGTAGACGCTATTGGACTTGTCCTTACTATGGAGTAAGTGAGTTTTTTCTTCAAACATTGATCTTGAATAGTGTATACGAATCTAATTGCTTTCATTTTACAATGCTAGATCATGCGATTTTTGGCTTTGGAAGGATGATTTTATTGATGAACGATCGAAATTTTTTATTCCTAAATTATTGAGAAGAATTGGGGAGCTTGAGGAAAGAGTTGAATCTTCGATAAATTGTGCATTTTATGAACACAAAATAGTTGATGACAAGACTACTAGGACAACCAAATCTGTGGAGAGAAAAATAGACATGAACAAAATAGAGTTGCAAATGGACAATTTTCAGGATGATTTGAAGATGATAAAGGCAAATGAGAAGAAATGGAAGATCAAGTTGGCTAAGTCCAAGAAAAGAAGAAAACAACTATGGACTACTCTAATTTGTGTATGTATTTTGGGTGTTAGTGTTCTATTTCAATTCATGTTCTTGAAAGGAGCTCCAAGAAGGCTTCCCTAAACTAAGTTGCTTTGTTTTTGTTATGTTTTAAGGGATGAAATTTGTATCAATTATTAGGTGATACCTTTGACAAAACTGTCAGGATGTGTAATTAAATTATTGTGTAATGAAATTGTAAGATTGAACTTAACAGTTTTGACTTTATTTTCAGTGGTTCTTTGTGTTGCAATTTGTATACAACATCACAACACTAAATGCAGTCACAGCTGCTACGCAAGCACGAACATAAATTTCAGCAACATCACAACATAAATTTAACATTAATAAATGCAGTCATAACTGTTGCACAAGCACAAACACAAATTTCAGCAACAATGAAATTACAACTGCATAATCATTAACCAAAAATAAGTGTCAATTACATATTGTTGATAAATACATTTACAAAAAGATCAGTACTGTTAAACTAATCACAGTTACAAAATGCAGTCAAAGTTGACACCAATATCAGTGAATATTACAGTTACAAAAAGCAGTCACAACTGCGAACATCAGTGAACTACTAAAAAACAGTCTTAAATGCATTTCCAGCTGCCAACATCAGTGAATTATCAAAAACATAGTCTTAAATGCAGTCACAACTGTCAAACTTTATACAAAGAAATGCAGTCACATCGATAAATGCAGTCTTAAATGTAGTCTACACCAACTTCTCATAGAGATTGAACATTGGAGCTTTCTTGACTCAAGTGTGCAGCCTTGGATCTTGTTTGCATTTGTTTTTTGCCTCTCATTTCTTGTAGTTGCCTGGAGGTCATAGCTTTTTTTCCTTTTCATTTTACACTAATTTTTGGTGTATATCCGAGATTTTCAGTCACAAATGCTAAAGACTTGGCAGTTTTGAATCTCTCACTTGGCATTTCTGGCTGCTCAAATGAAGAAAGTATTAAACTTTAGTAAATAAAATTGTAGTAAATAAAATTTAGATAGTAAACTTACATTAAGAATTGTGCATCCACTTTGTGTGTGAAGTAATTCCATTCCAACCACCTTAATCTACCAGCACACTAAAAAGAAAGAAAAGAAGATATTTAGTATAAGGTAAGCATAATTAGTTCACAATACTGTCAAATTAAATGAAATACCTTTTCTGTTGAATTCTTTGGTGGTCTACCCCTTCTTCTTCCAGTTGAACCTCTCTTTTTTCCAACAGTAGGTGCTGCACTTGGGACTACACTTGGACCTGCACTTGGGTCTCCACCAGAAGATGAACTTGGGCCAGGATTTGCATTAGTGTCAGTAGCAGGTGCACCTTTTGGACATCTTATTTTGTTGTGACCCTTACTATGACAAGTGCCACATGAAATCTCAATCCCCCTCTTGGACAACTTTTCAATTTTCTTTTTGATTTCAGCTTCTTCTTTCTTCCTATTTTTTTCAGCTACCTGGCATCTTCCTAACAGGAGGTGGCATAACAGAGATATTCTGTGATTGTGGCCACATCTTCATATTCAAAACTAGTTGAATGAAGAAACTCTATGTGTTCATGTAAGTTTCTCTATTGTACCAGTGAGAGATGTAGTTTATTGGTTCCTATTTTTTGTGGTGAAGAGCAGCCACTTCATGAGGACAAGATATACCCTTCAACATGCATGCTCTACAACTACAATATTGTTTAGAAAGATCCACAATATGCATATATCCTCTATCAAGAACCTCATACCCTGTATCAGAATTTCATTCTATGCTGCACTTCATAGACCTTACTGTATTATCATTTAGTACTTTCATAGCCACTGGAGAAATGTCACTGATCCAAGTTTCATAAAAATTTCTCATCTGTCCCGCTCTTTTCATCATTTTTATCCTTATCTCCTCTAACATTGTAATTATAGTCTTGTGCCTAGATCTTAAAATTCATGCATTAAAATATTCTGTCATGTTGTTGTCTAGAACATCATATTTTGTTTCAAAGCTAAAGTAAACCTTGCTCCATCTCTCTGAATTAAAATAAATCAACTTATTTAGTATTTCTACCCCCCCCCCCCCCAACATCTTCAAATAACTAATGTTGTCCCTAAGTTCAGCCTCAAATATAGACCTTGCACACCTTCAAAAGTATTTTTTTTCTTCTCAATACCTCTACATATAGAATCTTTGACCAGTTTGCAAGGACATGCCTTGCACACATTCTATGTTCAGCATTTGGTAAATATTCAGTTACATTAATTTCTATTCCCTATAACAAAAATAGAAACAAAAAACAGTTACAACACAAACAGAAATAGAAACAAAAACAAAAACAGATGCAAAAACAATAATTCTTTACCTTTTGCATATCTGTTATCACTGTCAAATCTGTCTCATCTCCCAGCTGAAGATCTTCTTTTACAATCATGATAAACCAACTTCAAGTGGTCCTGTTTTAATCTCAACCACTGTCCATGTCAGTGACAACATTTGATTGTTACCATCTTTACACACAACAACTTGATAAGTATAAATTATACATAAATTTTCATATGTAAATAAATAAAGATTTTAAATAAACCCATGAATAATATATATCTATTATCCCATATTTACTAATAATCTTGAAGGAAAGGAATATTGAAAGAATAAGAGAACAAAAAAAAAAACATATTGTGAAAATATGAAAATACGGAGAAATAAAGCCTCAACAAAAATTTGTGTCGTAATAATGAAAAAATGAAAAAATAATCTTTAAAGTGGCAACATCATTTGATGTCTCCACAAAGTTATGAGACCTGTATTATATTTTCTATAAATAGAAATTCAACAAGGAAGAAAAGGGCATCAGAGAAAAGAAAGAGTTGAAGCAACTACTTAAAAAGTCTCTTTAAAGTTTTCTTTTACTAGTTAGTTATTTAATGTTGAAAATTATTCTAAATCCTGCTTTTAACTAAATAGCGAAATTCTTCTTCTTGAATATTTCTTCTATTTTCTTATTTAATGGAGAAGAATATTTTCGTTAGTAGTACCTATTCTAGTATGGAGTAATTTTCTTTTGTGTTGAAAAAATGATGAATCTTGATATTTCTATATAACAATAAGTATTATTCCAAAATTTCACATACTTGAGTTGAAGCTTTCTATTTAATTTTATCAGATTTACTGTTAGATGTTATTTTATTTATTAAATCTATCTATTTTGTACTTCAAATTAACATGTTATTAATTCTATAATCAAGAGAGACGGAAGAAATAATACCGTTAATTGAAGTATTGATAGATTGTTAATATTTATTTAGTGACATCTATCTAATTTATGTTATAATTAATTTCACTCATTTGTAATCGAAAGAGGCGAATAATGTATTAATTAGTTATAACAAGTAAGGTAACCGAAAGGGACTTACTATAAAAAGAGCATGCTTTAGTTCAAGTATATATTTCTGGGTCTTTAATATTACTATTTTGATGATTAAATTGTATAACCGAGAGGAATGCATTTAATTGTTTAAGTTTAGTAATAAAACATAAATATAATCGTGAGAGGTATTTATACATTTTTGAGAAAAAGAAATTGAGGAATAAAGAGTTTACTTTTTAAAGAAATATTGAGTGAAGTCATAATCCCAACACCTTTAACATATTTGAATATATATATATATATATATATATATATATATATATATATATATATATATATATATATATACTATTTCTGATTTTCTCAAATAGTAATTAAAACAAGAAACATTCGTAGAATAGATAAAATCAATCTCTATGGGTTCGACATCTTTCTATATTATTATTTGACAGAGTGCGAGTAAAAAAATATATATATGTCATTGACTCATCAAATTTTTGACGCCGTTATTGAAGATTGATAAAGTCTACTGCAGATTAATTGTTTTACTACTACTTTGAGTTTTTTCTTTCATACTATATCTTTGAGTATTTGGTATACTAATACTTGACAAGTTACAGGAAACAAGACTTGGAGATATTATATTATTTGTATTGTATTGTATTGTGTTGTATTGTGTTGTATTGTGTTGTATTGTGTTGTATTGTGTTGTATTGTATTATGTTGTATTGTGTTGTATTGTGTTGTGTTGTGTTGTGTTGTGTTGTGTTGTGTTGTATTATATTGTATTGTATTGTATTATATTATATTATATTATATTGTATTATATTGTATTGTATTATATTATATTGTATTATATTATATTGTATTATATTATATTATATTATATTGTATTATATTATATAATATTATATTATATTATATTATATTATATTATATTATATTATATTATATTATATTATATTATATTATATTATATTATATTATATTATATTATATTATATTATATTATATTATATTATATTATTATTTTTATATATTTTTTTCAAGTATTTTGATTTGTAGCACTTAATTAGTGCTAGAAAGCAGGAAAAAAAAAACGAGTTCACTTTATGCACTTCAAATAATATGAATTTCAACCAACCAAGTGAAAGTATTATTGAGTTGCTAGAAAAATATTGTCAAAAGACTATCACCTGTGGCTATTGTGGTGGCGATCACTAAAGCTTTGAATGTCAAACAAGTAATACATTCTTTTATACGGATTATGAAGTAATAATTGATCTTGAAGGATCAATTGATAAAATTAGTAAAAATTATATTACTTGAGACTGTTGTGGAGGAGGTCACCCTGGTCATGAATGTCAAACAGGTATTTCAGATTTCTTTGATTTTTCTCATGAACAATCTTACGTTGTTTCTAGTTCTTTCAGGTACATTGATTCTAGTGAATATAATTCAGAATGCAATCAATATTCACAAGAGAATCAGAATATTGAAAGTGAATAATTCCAAGAAGAGAGTGTTACTTGAAGAAAACTATGCTTAATTTCATGAAAAATATAGATGAAAAGTATGCGCAGAATCATCACGTCATTACTGATCTAGCAATGCAATTAAATGAACTAATAAGTATGGTAATCTCCTTTAATAATGGTGAACTTTCAAATGAAACTACGTCTTGTAAGGATGAAACAATTGATAGAATAAAAGATACTTGTGAAGAAGAATCTACTGCTCATGATGAAAAGACTAATCTTGTGAAACAGGATGACAATATAGGTTTGATTGAATTCAACTCAATAAGTAATGAATGCATATATAATTTTTCTTATCCACAAAAATTGAATAATTTTGAAGTAATTGAGAATGAAGAGGTCACAAGTACAGAAGCAATATTATTTGACCATTATTCTTCATTTTCTTTTCATCATTATGATTTTGTGGATTTTGTTATTGGAGATTTTCAGAAAAGTGCATGGAATGATCTTCGTGAAAAAAATAAATGAAGTTAAAGATCATTATACATAATTATTTTTTTACTCGAGACAGGTTCAACAAAAAGCGGGTGATGCCAAAAAAGAAACTACATTATGATGGTATTGACCAAATGGGATTCAAGAGGAACCTCACGAATCGAAAACAAAATTTTGATTCAGAATATGGAGTGGAGTTCACAAGCTCCCGCAAAAAAAAAATCTCTATATATAATTATATTTCAGTATATTTTATATGAATAATTTTTTTTTGGAGCATAACTCCTTTTATACACTTTAATGAATTTCTTTGTTCAGTTCTTTGTCATGGTCCTACTATTTTGAACTGAACACTTTTTATGTTATTTAAAAATAAATTAGTCGGCTAAAATTTAATTTTGTTAGAATGAGATTTTGAAAAAAAATTCATTGAGCATGATTCATGAGTTGTATGAATGTCTTTCCAAACTCATACTTACTTATTGATGATCGAAATTAATATATATATTCACTAGTTCCAAATGTATTGTGTGATTAGTATATATTACCTAGTTCGTATGTTTATTTGAAAATCTAGAACTTGCCTTGAATGTGGGTCGAGGCGAAATTTTAGGTAGATTTTGAGTTGAGAAATGAAAGTAGGTCATCCTTGTTAAATAAATAGCTAAAATAAATCTACCTTGATGATTTTATCCCTAGCTAACCCCGTTGAGCATAAAATAAAATATTCTTATTTTATTATTCACCGGGCTTTAATCCTTAGCCAATTATTTTTTCAACCTAATTCCTTTTGGGCATTTCGAAAGTTAAGTTTTACAAAATTAAAAAAAATAAATATACATATACAACAAGATATTAGCAATTTAATTCATAAAGAAGAGTTTTAGAAAAAGAGGAAGAGAGAGATAGGTTGATGTATTATAAGGGAGTAGAAGTCAATTGTGCCCAAGCAATAAAGTAAAATGAAGTGTCAAAAAAAAAAATTGAGTTACTACTATCCATATGTATCGCACCTGCCCCTAAGCCTATATTACAACCTTGAAAAAGTCCTACATGATCTCAACTCAAATGACTCCTATATTAGTGGAGAACTACATGATAGGCAAGCTTATGGTATTTTCGGTAACATGACATACTTTTTTGCTGAGAGTGAGTGAGAAACTTTCTTTGAATAAGCCCCTCTTGTTCTATCGATATATTGTGTGATATATGGGCATTCTCTTTAGTGAGACACACGTGAAATTAGAAAATATTGTTATTTCAAATTTCAATAAGTGAATATGAGTACGGTTAAAAACCATTTGAACTCATGATTGATCTTAATTGATTTTTTTCCTCCGAGATTTCTCATGAATTTATTTATTTATTTTAGAAAAAAAAATTAGCCACTTTAACTGTTAATTATTTTTGCTTGAGGACAAACAAATATTTAAGTATGGAAGAATTTGATAAGTATAAATTATTCATATATTTTCATATGTAAATAAATAAAGATTTTAAATAAATTCATGAATAATATATATATATATATTATCTCATATTTACTAACAATCTTGCAGGAAAGGAATATTGAAAGAATAAGCGAACAAAAAGAAAGACATATTGTGAAAAAATGAAAATACGGAGAAATAAAGTCTCAACAAAAATTGGTGTCGCAACAATGAACAAATGAAAAAATAATCTTTAAAATGGCAACACCATTTGATGTCTCCACAAAGTCATGAGACCTGCATTATATTTCTTATAAATAGGAATTCAACAAGGAAGGAAAGGGCATCGAAGAAAAGAAAGAGTTAAAGCAACTACTTAAAAATTCTCTATAAAGTTTTCTTTTACTACTTGTTAGTTATTTAATGTTGAAAATTATTCTAGATCCTGCTTTTAACTAAATAGCGAAATTCTTCTTCTTGAATATTTCTTCTATTTTCTTATTTAATGGAGAAGAATATTTTCGTTAGTAGTACCTATTCTAGTATGGAGTAATTTTCTTTTGTGTTGGAAAAATGATGAATCTTGATATTTCTATATAACAGTAAGTATTATTTCAAAATTTCACATACTTGAGATGAAGCTTTCTATTTAATTTGATCAGCTTTACTGTTAGATGTTACTTTATTTATTAAATTTATCTATTTTGTACTTCAAATTAACATGTTATTAATTCTGTAATCGAGAGAGACGGAAGAAATAATACCGTTAATTGAAGTATTGATAGATTGTTAATATTTATTTAGTGACATCTGTTTAATTTATGTTATAATTAATTTCACTCATTTGTAATCGAAAGAGGCGAATAGTGTATTAATTAGTTATAACAAGTAAGGTAATCGAAAGGGACTTACTACAAAAAGAGCATGATTTAGTTCAAGTATATATTTCTGGGTCTTTAATATTACTATTTTGATGAGTAAATTGTATAACCGAGAGGAGTACATTTAATTTCTCAAGTTTAGTAATAAAACATAAATATAATCGTGAGAGGTATTTAAAATTTTTTGAGAAAAAGAAATTGAGGAATAAAGAGTTTACTTTATATAGAAATATTGAGTGAAGTCAAAATCCCAACACCTTTAACATATTAGAAAATATATATATATATATTTATTTATTTATTTTCTACCATTTGTTTATGTACTAACAATTAGTTAATTCACCATTCAACTATTTCTGATTTTCTCAAATAGTAATTAAAACAAGAAACATCTGTAGAATAGATAAAACAAATCTTTGTGGGTTCGATATATTTCTATACTATTATTTGACAGAGTGCGAGTAAAAAAATATATATATGCCATTGACTCATCACAATTGATAACTGCTCTTTTGTCACTCTTTTTAAAAAAACATCCATCCAAACCAATGCACTTCCTACAACCATCTAGGAAGGACTTCTTCATTGCATCAAAACATATGTAGAAGCCTTGAAACAATTTTCTACCATCTTCAAATATTTTATCATGAAGCTTCACTACACATGTACTTCTTGAATTTGATCTTAACAACTCATCTCTATAATCTAAAATTCTCTCAAATTTCAGTTTATAGTCACCCATCAGTTCTGCAATCACCTTATTTTTTGCTCTCCTACACACTGTTCTTCCAACATATAAATTCAATTCCTTCTTAATAAGCAGGTGAAACTCAAAAATTCTAATATCCGATTGTTCCTTTATCCTCTTATTGAAGTGGCAGGCTAAGAACTTGGTATTACAAAGTTTGTTCCGATTGATAGGATCACACTTATGAACTGAATTGTAGGTCTTCACAACAAATTTCATGGACCTAGAATCAATGCTAGCATAAAGAAGCCATGGAGTTGTACACCTAAACCTTACCCTTGTAGGTTCATTAACATATTTCTTAATTGCAACATGTTCAACAACAACATATTTAGTAACAGCAGCTCTAAATTCATTAACACTTTCAAAAATAAGTCCTAACTCCCACACAACTTTCTGACAGTCTGAACTATATGCAACTCTCTTACCTTTTTTTCTCCTTCTAACCTTATTTCTATGTTCAACCTGTTCAACTTCATCTTCTTCATCCGTTACATCATCTGAATCAGTTTCAAAGCTGACAGCTTCATTAGATGGGTAAAAAGGTTCATCACCAACTAACTTATCCTCCAAACTATTTCTATCACCCCCTACAGATTCATCATAGCCAATATTTGATCCCTTTTTTCCAGTTCCTAACTTAATATGTTCAGGAATCACTGATCTCTCTCCCCTTTTTTTTTCTTTTCCTCTTTTCTTCTGTAAGACCTCTTAACTCTTCATCTACATAACTCCCTATATCTACACCTCCATCAATAGATTCTACATCTGAATCTACAACAGAATCAGGTGGTGCAACATGTGAATTAGTAGGAGCAACAGTAGAACTACCAGGAGCAGCAACTATAGGAAAAACGGCATGAGCATTAGGTTGGTCAGTAGGAAGAGAAGAGATATGAGAATTTTATTGGATAAAAGAAGGAGAAGTATGAACAGTAGGTTGGACAGTAGGAAGAGAAGAAGTATGAGCAGTAGGTTGGTCAAAAGGAGGGGCATCCTCACTATTTTTAGATGCCCTGTCAACACTCCTAATGTCATTTTCAGTGTTTTTATTAAAAGATACCATTTTCCCCCTCCATATTCCTTTCCCCATCACTTACAAATTTCAAAAGTAGGGCCAACTCAGGTTCACCAACCATGTGACACACAAAAGCTTTCAAAACTTGCACATTACCCAATTTCTTTGAAATGTCAATTGTGTCCTTGTCTGACCTAATTTCTTTTAAATTAGAACACTTAGGCAATCTAACATATAGTACACACTGTTTGGGAATATAACCTAAATACCTTACATAATCCCTAAATTCAAATAAAGACAGCCTATCTACATCAACATCTAAAAATTCAGTAACTTGTCCACCCTCATATCTTTTTTCTCTTTTTCCCTTCACCTTACCCTTATTAAGTTCTCCACCATGGTATAATCTCAAAGTGATCAGTTCAAAATTTATTTTATAAACCTGAAATCATTGACCACAAAAACACAATAAAGATACAAGTCTCACAGTACACAAAAACCAAAAAGATACAAGTCTCACAGTACACAAAAATAAAAAAATTATAGTATTTATGAAACAATTACAAGTATCATAGGTTACTTATCACATATTGAACCTCACAGCTCATATTGTTACAGATTGAAGCACATAAACAAACTATAACAGATCAATTTTGAAGATAAATTAAAGATAGCAAAAACCCCTAATTCAAAATCCTAGTCAAAACCCTAGTAAAATCAAACAATTATAAATGTCAAGGGTTATATTATCACATATTGAGCATCTAAATGGAAATAAAATAAATTAATTTGGACAAATTAAAGATGGCAAAACCCTAACTCAAAAAATCCTAGATCTAATTTAGGAACGAAAATAAATCCTAGATCTACTATATTTAGGAAAGAAAAAATCTAACCTTTGAACTGAAAATCAGTAGTTCCTACATAAACGATCGTAACCCTTAGTTTTTATCCTAGGTCGTACCACCTCTGTTGAAATCAACCCATTCAACTTCAACTGAAAAGAGATAAAAAATAATTTTTACTTGTCAACAACGAAAAACACAGCAAAATTATTGTTTATCTCTTCTATCGATTTTAAATTTGATAAAGGGTTGAAAACAAATGGTGGTGAATCTTCTATCGAATTTTTGCTCTCATCAGATGACTTTTCGTTTGGATGGATGAATGAATGTTTTAATTGGGTTAGGGTTAGGGTAAAATATGAGAGTTGGGCCGGGTCGGATGGTTTAAAAGAGTAATGGGTTGGGTTAGATTTTTAATAAAATAGAAAAATAAGATTAGACACGTGGCACCACAAGAGGGCAAGTGGAGGGCACTCCACTCATTAAAATTGGACATGGGGGTCGCGGGAAGGTAATAATATCACTTTTATATAGTTAAGGTGTGTAATAGGTCACTTAGATAGTTTAAGTGTGGCTTCGACTTTTCTTGTATAGTATGGGGTGGAGACAATGCCTTTTCCCTTTTCAAAAGTCTAATAGAAAATAAATATTTTTTTTTTACCTTTAATGAGTTGATTTATTACATAAATATATTATTTATTTTAAAGCATAAGTTTAAAAATCAAGACAGAACGTAAAAGTGCATAAATCAATAACAGTATAAGAAATTATAATTCCACATATCGCCTATTTTTGGTAAGTACTGTAGACACGTAATTTTGTCCCTTCGAAAGATATTTTTTGCCTATTTACCTTATTCTACCGTCTACCCTCGTCCGTGTGATAATCCCTCCACAAAATTACAAAAAATAACAACCCCCTAGCTAATTTTATCTTATCCTAACATCCTACCCAATCAAAATATACCACATCACACCCTACCCCCACCTCACTACCCCACCTAACCTATACCCCACCCCCACTACCCATCCACGTGACCCTCGGGATATTTCTTCTTCACAAAGGAAATGGAGGCGGAGATTTTTCGGGAAGGGGGGAGATACATAGAAAGGAACATACGAGAGAAAAATGGAAAGGATTTTCACTCTTTTGCTTAATAGAATAATCCATACACAAAAAATACAAAAGAACATCAATCTTCTTCTCCATAGAAGACACAGAGAACCAATACATAGACACACAATTTGACTACCTCATATACAGATACTCAAAAATTACACTTCTTTATTTTCTTTTTCTTGGACTATTCACCTCACAAATCGAACACACACAGGAGACGCACAACTCGCTCTCGTGCTCACGCACACACGCACAGATCAGGAGAGAAGAGAGAAGATTGAGTGACCATAGAGAGGGGGGTTTGAGCGAGAAATCAAAGTAGGGAGAGATTGGGGAGGCAAACGGAGAAGGAATAACAGTATAAACCCAGCGTCTCAACTATTTTTCGGTGAACCTTCTCGCCGGAATTGGTTTACAGGTTGTCTCGCTGATCGGCCAAGCTTGAAACTTAAAAAAAATATTCTTGGTTTTTGTTGTTCAGTTTCCTGTCGTGATCGACAGTTTCGGGTTCAACTATTTCCGCATCTCCTTGTCGAAATTGGGTTGCGGGTTCATCGGTTTTTGCTTCGGGTTTGGAATTTGGTTTTGCTTTTCGTGTCAATCAGTCTATCAAGACCGGTTTTGGGATTTCAAATCTCTCAATATTGAATTTTGAGTTGGTCGCTACTGAGGTTCTATTAGGAATTCTAAGTTCGGGTTTTCCTAACTTTATTATCAATGAAATCGGCTCTTCAAAGGTTCATCTCTTAACTCTATTTTTTTATTATATCGAAGTTGGTTAATATCGTGATTTTGTGGTGTGGTTTCGAATATTTTGAACAAATGTTAATTGTTGTTGCGGATATGAATGATTGGTATACTTAAATGTTTGAATCTTTGTTCGGGTATGGGTTTGATGTTGGTTTCAGATTTTGAAAAGGGATTTGATAGTCGAATTGGTTTAATCACGTGGTTAAAGATGGATTTGGGGGTGAGAATTGAAAACTTAATAAAATTGGAGAATTTTGTTTAGTTTGACTCATTGGTTGTTTGATTTGAAATGAACATTTACTCAAATTCGATAACATCATGTTTAGGTCGATATTGAATAAGGCAAATAGTAGGTTCGGGTAAGCAAAAGTAGGACTGGTAATTTTAAATGTAAAAATGTTTGTTGAATGGTTTTGATTTTATGAATTTGATTCAAGTGTATTCATTTGCCGGGGAATGCCCCAAAGTAATTGTACTTATTTACCGGGGAATGCCTCGACGTATCATGTACTCAGAGGACGCCCGTGATGAAGGCCCGAAGCATTGGGTAAGTCATTGGAGCACATTTTGGTGTAGGTTAGCGTAGGTTTACTTTTCAGTACCTTTTTCATTTCGGGTTGTAATAATTGGACTGTATACTATATTTTGGGATTCGTTTGTTTTGTTTGTTTGATTGATTATTTTACATATTTTTGTGATTTATTCATTCGTTGTGTCAAATTAGCTGATATACTCCGTCAAGCGACCGTGGTCGAACCACGGGATCGGGGGGTGCCTAACACCTTCCCCTCGGTCAACAGAATTCCTTGATCGGAATCTCTGTTCGCAAACCACTTTTTAAAGAGTCAAAAATAGTTTTGAAAAAGGATTTCCAAAGGTGACTTGGCACACCCGATTATGTCAAGTGGCGACTCTGAGTTTTGAATATAAAAGTCCTTTTCGAAACAAATTTTCATTTTTTGGTCACTTTAATAATAAAAATCCTTTCGAACTTAAAATCCAATCTTTTTTTGGAGTTAAAAAAGGGGGTGTGACAGCTCTGGCGACTCTGCTGGGGAGATTTTCAGAATTCGAGCTTATTTTGGAGTTGTATCGGCTTAGTTTGGCACTATAGGTGTATAGATATTTTGTTTGTGTTGTTTTGTGTTATTGTTTATCATTGTTGAGTGTCTACGTGCTCTTTGTTTACAGTTTTTACTTTATGTGTTACCGTTTTATATCTGGCATCATGTGCATAACCCGAGTCATTCTTTCTGCGACAAGTCCGTAGTAAACGTGTGTACACGACCTATAGTTGAGTCACCCTTATTTTAGGGGGGAACCGTTGGGTTGTATGGAGTAGGTGGCCAGCTAAAGCAAGCCACTATCAACCATACGCTTCCCCGAACAGCCTTGTTAGTGGACCCCAACGTAGGTCAGCCTTTAGGTCATGTTTATTTGTATCATATTGAGACCTAGCGGGACTCATGTGGCCCTTTATAGGAGACTCACCTCTAAAAGCATCCCTACGTGCTAAATGTTGCATCTTTGAAGGTAATGTGGTCATTTGGCAGACTAATTTGGAGAAAGCATGTATTAGAAGTAAGGTGCGTAGGCAAGAAATGTTGAAAAAAAATATAGAAAAAAAGTGAGTTGAAAAGAAAAAAAGAGTGTTTCGTAATTTTTTAGAATTCTTTATGACTTTTGATTTTCTTTCACAATCCAAAAATTCAAAAACATTTTTTTTACCTTTCGCACTCATTTTTCTCAAAAACGTCAAAAAGATTTTCCTTTTATTCCTTTATCATGCATTCATAATTCGAAAATTTCAAAAAAAGATTTTTCTTTCATAGTTGTTGGTGTCATTTTTGTATGAAGTGTCAAATTAAAAACCCAAAAAGATTTTATTTTCATCGTGCAGTCGTGTCTCTCAAGTCAAGGTTTTGTTTGTTCTATAATCCTTAATTGTCCAATCTGGACAAACTACGCACCCCTGATTCTCCTCTCTCGGGAGTGAGCTACGTAGACAGCCTATTGGTGGTTTGGGGATCTTATTTCAAAAATCCAAAAATATTTTTCTTCACACTTTATTTAGAGTAGGTGTCATATGCATCAATAAAAGAAAAGTATAAAATGATTTTCCTTTAATAGGTTCAAGTTTCATTTTCGTATGAAATGCAAAATTGAAAACCCCAAAAAAAAAATCTTTCTCTGGTAATCATAGATTTTATTTTGTATAGGGATGTTAAAGCTGAAAAAATTCAAAAAAGATTTTCGTCAATTCTTTTGACAAATTGTTATTTTCTTTTCTTCTTGAAGTTTCAACGAATAGAAAAAGAGTTTAATTGGCCATTTTGGAAAGACTTCATGAACTACGCACACCTGATTCTCCTCCCTCGAGAGTGAGATACGTAGGCGCCCTTCTTGGGTTCGGTGATATTTTCAAAAAAAAAAGGAAAAAGAAAAAGGTTTTGAGAAAGTGTTGAACTCTAACGCATTTGCTATCTCTTGTCCAGTTAGTTTAAGGTGGTTGGTTTGTGGCATTTTGGATGTGCTCCATATCACTCCAAGTCACAGAGAAAGTTATGGACAACAAGGATACCGAGTTAGTTGTCACTAATCAGATAGGGAGTTCGGGGAATGAGAATGTAGGAGCTAATGAAGAGATTCAAAAATTAAGGCAACAAATGATAGAAATGCATCGAGCTTGGGCTAATGGGTTGCCGCCTCCTCTATTTCCCGATGATAATCTGGAATATCTTTCTAGTTTGCCTCCAGTGTCACATGCACAATTCCCTATTTTGGTCGACATGCCACAACATGCATCAGGACCTACTCCGGGGCAACAGTATCCAAACACTTCCAATATTCATTTCCTCACTCCTCAATACAAAATTACCACATGCTCGGCTTTGCCTGCTATTCATGCTTTTGCAGCCCCAATCTCGTCTGAAGCTCCTACTTTTAATGTCAATCCAACGGTTGTGATTCCTCACTCTACAAGCGACCCTGTATTGAATATTTTTAGTGATCAACATTATGCTCCCGAGCCCATATTTAAGTCAACTGGTCCTTACGATTGTACTCAACTGCCTGAATTTCCTCCTAACACTGAGAAGCCTATTATAACAGAAGAAAAAGAGGAAATGGCCAAAAAATTGAGAAGTTTGGAACTGACTATGAAAAACTTGCAAGGACTTGGGGGGTACAAAAGTGTCTCATATAAAGATCTGTGCATGTTTCCTGGTGTTTATCTTCCTCTTGGTTTTAAAATGCCAAAGTTTGAGAAGTATGATGGACATGGCGATCCTGTAGCGCATTTGAGACGCTATTGCAACCAACTAAGGGGCGCTGGAGGGAATGAAGAATTACCCATGGTTTATTTCGGTTAGAGTCTTTCAGGTCTAGCTTCAGAATGGGTTGTTGACCAAGACATCGACAAGTGGAATAGATGGGATGACCTGGCTAATAAATTCGTGTAACAATTTCAATACAATATGGATTTGATTCCTGACGAGAAATCCCTGAATAATATGAAGAAAAAAAGTACTGAAACTTTCAGAGAGTATGCGATTAGATGGCGTGAAAAAGCTGCTAGGGTGAAACCGCCAATGAAAGAAAGTAAGATAGTGGAGGAGTTTATTCAAGCATAGGATGAAACATATTATCAACAGTTGTTACCTGCATTAGGTAAGCCATTTATTGAGGTCCTCAAAATGAGGGAGATAATAGAGGATGGAATTAAGACTGGTCGCATTGTGAGTTTTGCAATGTTGAAAGCGACTACTCAAACAATTCAAAAAGGTTCGGGAAGTGTGGGAGGAAAGAATAATGAGGAAGATATATCTTCCATTGTAATTGGACAATAGGAACGGGCAAGAGGACTACACTATCATTACCCACAGGTTCAAACCCAAGTTTATGCCCAAGCTCCACAAAATCTTTCCCGAAATCCATTATACTCTATTCCCCCACCTCCATATCCAATATACAATGCACAAACCTATGGTCAATTTCCTTCTTACCCATAATGGCGTGTACCAACTCTTCAGAGTCTTCCTCAAACTCCACAAACATACCAAAGCCCTTCTAGGCCAGATTTTTGGTCCAAGCCAAACAATGAAATGAGGCAGAAGTTGAAGGATAGCTTCACACCAATTGGAGAGTCGTATGCAAGTTTATTCCAGAGATTGGTACAGTAGGGCATGATCACTCCTCTCCTTGGGTATACTCCTGACCCATATTTAAGAAGTTTTGATCCTAATGTACGATGTGCATATCATTCTGATGTTCAGGGTCACAATATTGAAGATTGTCGTGCTTTCAAAAGAGAAATTGAAAAGATGATTCAAGATAAATCAATCATGGTGCAGAACATTGACAGTGAAGAAAGCTCTAGTCATGCTGATATGCAAACCAGTGGCTAAGATGTCAGGCTGACCAATAGAGAAGTCACCCCTCTCTTTACTAGGAAGGGGTTTGGTAGCTTGTTTTGTTTTATTTTCTGTTGTCTGAATTATTTCAGGGTTGTAGTTTGGGATCTATCTTGTTTTGTCCTTTTGTTGTTTATGTTCAAACCCTTCTATCTTTTGTTTAAACTAAATGAAGTGTCCCATTTTCTTTGTGTTTTAATTATGTGTTGTTTGTTTGTTTTCTTTACATAGTACATTTTATGTTGACTCTAGTGATATGACATGCTAGTGAAATTTTCAGCCAGATCTTAAAATCCAGTTTAAGCATGAGCTTTGAATCAGAGGGTTAAAGTTAGAAAAAGAGAGCGTCTGAGAAAATAGATAGAGTGGTAGGGCATTTGGTGATCAAGTTGAAGCCTTCTTTGAAAATTAAGGCAATTATTTTGAGAATCGTGAGAATAACTTGGTCAGCATTAGAAAGACATGTCTCAATTAGGTCAAATAGTGGATGTGTGATCCTACATCAAAAGGAATAGAAAAATTAGCTCCACGAAAGCATAAGGAATGTATAATAAAGATGGAGTTTGTAGAAGAAGTAGCGACGCACAGTTCTCAGTTAAAATTAGTGCTATAAAAATGTCACTAATGATCTTCATCTCTCACTTTCATATTGCATGATACCTACTTGCATTATTTCAAGGATTGATATGACGAAGGCATTTCATTCTGCTATTCAAACATCGTGTCATCCTTTGTTTACCCCATTTGAGCTTTAGTCCTATTTTCTTTCATACTCCTCTTTTGGAATCAATATAGTCAACAAAGCTTAGAAGAAAAGTGTCGAGCAAAACAATAGAGTCAGAAAAATTTCAAAAAAAAAGTGAAGAAAAAGAAAATATGTCCAAAAAAAAAAAAAAAAAAAAGGTGTCAAGACAAATAGAGTCAGAAAAATCCAAAGAGAAAAAGAGTCAACAAAAGAAAAATTAGAATCAAGTGAAAGAACAAGCTGTCAGAACTATGCATGACCTGATTCTCCTCTCCCGGGGGTGAGATATGTAGGCTGCCCTACTCTGGGCTCAGTCCAACCAAATAAACAATTTAGAATGGCCCAGTCAAAAGAAACTGGGGAATGAGTTAATCTTCATTGTTTGAGTCGATTTCAAAAGTTGTAAGTCCCACCCCATTTCAAGTGTCATTTGGGACTCATGCCATCCTTTCTTTCTAACCCTATCCAAAAGCCAAGTTACAACCAAAGAAAGACCTTCAATAAATCTTTGAGAATGTTAAGGCTAAGAATGCAATGAATGTGATGACGCATTTTGGGAACTACTTGTCTTTCTCAGCATAAGGAATCAGGAGGGAAAGGAAAATGAGAGTCTTATTGGTGACAAACCTCATGGGCACCGTAAGACGACAGTGAGTTGAGAGAAGTGAAAATAAAAGTCTCAATGGTGAAAAACCCTCACAGACACCATAATGTAATAGTGAACTGAGAAAAATAAAATGAGAGAGGCTTATTGGAAAAAAACCTTCAATGTGCCACTAGCCAAATGAGCTTTTCGAATGTAAAGGTTCAAGCAAGTAACTTAGTTTCAGAGCCATTAACTCAACAACAATTGGTAGAAAGTTTGGAGGGAACGATCAGGCAGATTAATTCAAAATGCATGGCATAATCATTAGAGTTGACTATCATTTTTAGATAAATTTTTCATTTCTTTGTTTCAAATGGGGACATTTATGGTCTTTTCTGTCCTTTCTTTATTTTATTTTTATTTTATTTTCTTGAGTCATTTATCCAAAAAATCATTGTCATTCTTTTTCTTGTCTTTAAGTTAAGTCTATGCCAAAACAAGTGAGAAAAGATCTCAAAACTGACTACCAGCTTCTTCAATTGGACAAAGTAAGACAAAAGGCCAGAACATGAAAGAGACATGATTGTGAGCCAAAATAAGGCATGCATAAAGTTTTGTCAACAAAATATACTGGAAATTCATGGAAATACCAAGGTTTTTCAAAGGGTTTAGTTGAGAAGCATGGCAAAGCAGAGATACTGTGTTTAGAGGAACTCTTAATAATTTGAGTTTGGGACAATGATGCAACAATTCAATGATATATTCTAATGGTTGGAAGCAAGGTTAAATGTGACTGGGGCAAGAGAAATAGCTAAATCCACAAACCAGCCACCATATTTTTAAACTAACAAGTTTTCTTTATATGAAACAGGAACACATGTTACCTTCGAATCAAGAATTTCAAAGCCTAAACATCAAAGGCCGTAATATTCTCACTTCTACAAATGCAAGAGGCAATGTTGCTGAACAAATTTGGTATTCAAAGCCATGGTAAAACTCATAATCCAATATCTCTAGGAGACACACTTCCTTATTTGGGTAATTCAAGCAATATTCGTAAGGAGACACACTTCCTTGTTTGGGTAATTCAAACAACATTTGTTAGGGGACGCACTTCCTTGTTTGGACAATTCAAGCAACACTTGTAAGGAGATACACTTCCTTATTTTGATAATTCAAGCGACATTTGTAAGGAGATGCACTTCCTTGTTTGGGTAATTCAAGAGACATTTGTCAGGAGACGCACTTCTTGGTTTGGACAATTCAAGCAACACTTGTAAGGAGATGCACTTTCTTATTTTGGTAATTCAAGTGGTATTTGTAAGGAGACACATTTCCTTGTATGGATAATTTAAGTGATGTTTGTAAGGAGACACATTTCCTTGAAAAATTCATGAAACATTTGTAAGGAGACGCACTTCCTTGTTTGGTAATTTAAGCCCCATTTGTAAGGAGACTCACCTTCTTGTTCGGGTAATTCAAGAAACACTTGTAAGGAGACACACTTTCTTGTTTGGACAATTCAAGCTACATTTGTAAGGAGACGCACTTCCTTATTTGGAAATTCAAGCACCATTTGTAAGGAGACGCATTTCTTTGTTTGGGTAATTCAAGCAACATTTGTAAGGAGACGCAAATCCTTGTTTGGGTAATTCAAGCAACACTTGTAAGGAGACGCACTTCCTTGATTGGTAATTCAAGCAACATTTGTAAGGAGACACGCTTCCCTGTTTTGTAATTCAAGCGGTATTTGTAAGGAAATGCACTTCCTTATTTGGGAAATTCAAGCAACATTGGTAAGGAGACACACTTCTTTATTTTGGTAATTCAAGCGGCATTGGTAAGGAGATGCACTTCCATATTTTAATAATTCAAGCAACATTGGTAAGGAGACACACTTCCTTATGTTGGTAATTCAAGCGGCATTGGTAAGGAGATGCACTTCCTTGCTTTAATAATTCAAGCAACATTGGTAAGGAGATACACTTCCTTGATTGGGTAATTCGAATTTTTCTTTTTAGGTAATGCACTTCCTAGCTTAAATTTTGATTCCTATAAGACGTACCTTTTAGTCGAGTCTTTTCCATTGATTCCTATAAGACGTACCTTTTAGTCGAGTCATTCTCCTTGATTCCTATAATTACGTGACATTCAGAAAATTCCTTTGATGATAAACTGGGGCAAAATTTAATTTTTGTTTTTGGAACTTTACTTTTCTGGCAAACGAAATTTCTCTTTATAACAATCTTTGTTTGGGATAATTTTCTTTTTAGTTTTGATGTAATTTCAGGAGCCCGACTGAAGAACAGGGTGATGACATAGCAAGTCAGGAGTCCGCCTGAATAACAGGGTGAATAAATGGAAAGTCAAGCAACAAGGTGAAGTAATTGAAAACCAAGCAACAAGTGATGAAATTACAAGTCAGGAGCCTGCCTGAAGAATAGGATGATGAAACTCAAGTCAAGAGTCCAAAAGAAGCTGTGTAGATAGGATTTTGTAATTTCATTTATGTTTTAACTTGTAATTTTTATTTTTGATGTAATGACAGAGCCGCGGACTGGAACCTCGATGGAACCTCACTCGACTCTCCAACTCGGTATAGTCTTTCTCTCTCCAATCCCTTGAGATACCCGTGACTTGATTCCTTCATAACATGGGTAGGTAGGATGTCCTAAATCAAGACTTAGTTTCCCTCCTTCTTTTTGTTTCATTTTTGAATAAGGGTCGGGACAAAATTCTGTCTCGTTGTCTACTTCTTTGTCTGAAAACACTGTGTGTTTACATTCAAAGGGGGCATGATGTAGACACATAATTTTGTCCCTCTGAAAGATATTTTTCTCCTATTTACCTTATTCTACCGTATACCCTCGTCCATGTGATAATCCCTCCACAAAATGACAAAAAATAACAACCCCAAGCTAATTTTATCTTATCCTAACAACCTACCCAATCAAAATAAACCACATCACACCTTACCCCTACCCACCTCACTACCCCACCTATCCTATACCGCACCCCCACTACCCATCCACGTGGCCCCCGGGATATTTCTTCTTCACAAAGAAAAAAAAGGCGAGGATTTTTCGGAAAGGGGGAGATACACAGAAAGGACCATGAGAGAGAAAAATGGACAGGCTTTTCACTCTTTTTCTTAATAGAATAATCCACATACACAAAAAATAAAAAAGAACATCAATCTTCTTCTCCATAGAAGACACAGAGAACCAATACATAGACACACAATTTGAATACCTCATATACAGATACTCAAAAATTACACTTCTTTATTTTTTTTCTTGGAATATTCACCTCACAAATCGAACACACACAGGAGACGCACAACTCGCTCTCGTGCTCACGCACACACGCACAGATCGGGAGAGAAGACAGAAGATTTAATGATCATAGAGAGGGGGGTTTGAGCGAGAAATCAAAGTAGGGAGAGATTGGGGAGGCAAACGGAGAAGGAATAACGGTATAAACCCAGCGTCTCAACTGTTTTTCGGTGAACCTTCTCGCCGGAATTGGTTTACTGGTTGTCTCGCTGATCGGCCAAGCTTGAAACTTAAAAAAAAATTCTTGGTTTTTGTTGTTCAGTTCCCTGTTGTGATCGATAGTTTCGGGTTCAGCTATTTCCGCATCTCCTTGTCGAAATCAGGTTGCCGGTTTATCGGTTTTTGCTTTGGGTTTGGAATTTGGTTTTGCTTTTCGTGTCAATCAGTCCATCAAGACCAGTTTCGGGGTTTCAAATCTCTCAATATTGAATTTGTAGTTTGTCACTGCTGAGGTTCTATTGGGAATTCTAAGTCCGGGTTTTCCTAACTTTATCATTAATGAAATCGGCTTTTCAAAGGTCCATCTCTTAACTCTATTTTTTTACTATATCGAAGTTGGTTAATATCGTGATTTTGTAGTGTGGTTTTGAATATTTTGAAAAAATGTTAATTGTTGTTGCGGATATGAATGATTGGTATACTTAAATGTTTGAATCTTTGTTCGGGTATGGGTTTGATGTTGGTTTCAGATTTTGAAAAGGGATTTGATAGTCGAATTGGTTCAATCACGGGTTAAAGATGGATTCGGGGGTGAGAATTGAAAACATAATAAAATTGGAGAATTTTGTTTAGTTTGACTCATTGGTTGTTTGATTTGAAATAAACATTTACTCGAATTTGATAACATCATGTTTAGGTCGATATTGAATAAGGCAAAGAGTAGGTTCGGGTAAGCAAAAGTAGGACTGGTGATTTTGAATGTAAAAATGTTTGTTGAATGGTTTGATTTTATGAATTTGGTTCAAGTGTATTCATTTGCCGGGAAATGCCCCGAAGGAATTGTATTTATTCACCGGGGAATGCCCCGACGTATCATGTACTCGGAGGACGCCTGTGATGAAGGACCGAAGCATTGGGTAAGGCATTGGAGCGTAGTTTGGCGTAGGTTAGCATAGGTTTACTTTTCAGTACCTTTTTCATTTCGGGTTGTAATAATTGGACTGTATACTATATTTTGGGATTCGTTTGTTTTGTTTGTTTGATTGATTGCTTTACGTGTTTTGTGTGGTTTATACATTCGTAGTGTCAAATTAGCCGATATACTCCACCAAGAAACCGTAGTCGAACCACGGGATCGAGGAGTGCCTAACACCTTCCCCTCGGTCAACAGAATCCCTTGACCGGAATCTCTGTTTGCAAACCAGTTTTTAATGAGTCAAAAACAGTTTTGAAAAAGGATTTCCAAAGGTGACTTGGCACACCCGATTATGTCAAGTGGCGACTCTGAGTTTTGAATATAAAAGTCCTTTTCGAAATAAATTTTCATTTTTTGGTCACTTTAATAATAAAAATCCTTTCGAACTTAAAATCCAATCTTTCTTTGGAGTTAAAAAAGGAGGTGTGACAAGGACAATAAAAATATTACTACAAAAAAATTAAAAGAATGTTAGATCATGCATCGCCTGAAAACTAACATCTAGTAGAATATACTTCAGAAGTATAGAATTAAAATTAGTGGTGGTACCTATGAAAATATGATTAAATAATTCTGCCTGAATTTTAATGGATTAATTACTCGCATATTAATTAGTTAAGATTTCTTACATAATTGTACAGGTGAATAAATTTTTTTAAATAAAATAGCTACATGTATCTATAATGTATATGTAGTATATCCATATTATATAAATAGTTATATAATAAATATGTTATGTATCAATATTGGAAAAACATTATGCAATCTTTTATTATGATGTATAAAAATATATCAGAGATGTATATACATTCATAAATATTTTAATACAATATTTATACATTGCAACAATTCATCTTCCTCAACAATCTGATTCTCTTTTTCAATCTTGACCAATTCAGATTCCCTCTAAATATCTCAAAATTTAAATATGAGATCTTCTCAATTTTTTTCGATATATAATTTGGCCAAAATGATCGTATTTGTGGCATGTCAAATTTTTAAGTTTGATCTTTTAAAGAAGCTTTGATGGTTGTACATCGAAGAAGAAAGGGAAGGAAGAAGAGAAGGATCTCTTACCTTCACCAACATCCCGATCTCTATTTTAGGCCCTTTTTCTGCTAAATCTCCTATAATTCATGCATCTTTCATGCTTTATTTCTTATGTCACGCCAATTGTTTCTTAATTGATAGCTAGATGAATTTTTGGATGATTTAAAGGTGCTATCTTTAATTCCTACCTTTACCTCTAACTCTATGTCATGATATAAGTTGTTGACACCTAATTTTTGCCTTCCACGATTAAATTTAATCTCGAGTTTCTTCGATTTTCAATAAAATCACGACATTTATTTTATCGAATGAAGAAACTTTTCAAAAGTATTTACCTTGGTAAGTTCTTCATTTAAGTAGCAATTATATATTATTGTATTCAATTATACGAAATTATATAATTTTGTTGTTTAAAAAACTATTTTTTTGGAATATCAAATTTTAATCAAGATCTGTTCGGAAATAAATTTTGATTAAAATCTTAGTTTAATATAATTTAATCTCAAGAATAATTTATTTGGATAAATATGTGTTTAATTTTTAGTGAATCAAGGAGCTCGGGATTAAATCGGTTGGTAAATCATATGGGATTTTGATTTAATTTAGCGAATTCATTGAATTGGGTCAATTGACTAATTAATCCTCAATTGGCCAAAATTGAATGAAAAGGGTCAGATCTTATGGCAGATTGGCAATTTTTGTAAGAATAGTTCAGTGACCCTATCTCCTAATCTGCCTAGCCCAGCCTGACAATAAACATTTTAAGTTAACCAAACCAGCCCTCCATTACCATCAGTGGCCCATTCCAACATTACCAGCCCAATCCAAATCACTTCCGACCTGGCCCATCTTCTAAAATCCCCTTCTCTTCATATGGGTGAAGCACAACAGCTTCAAGAATAGAACAATCTTTAACGACCTATCCTGACCCAACATCGGCGAACAGCTCAGTCAATCGATCAACGTCAAATGCCACTAATCCGATTCCCCCAGCAACAATCGATGTACAAACAGCCAAAAATAGCGTATAACTCTAGCGAACCATCGACCAAATTCCGACCCAGCTCACCCAACCCGATCCGATTTTAGACCCGGGATCGACCCCAAACCGCTTCTTTTCCCTCTTGTACGCGCCACTTGACTCTCACGTGAGTACATATAAGGAAAATTTGAGACCCTTCTAGAATTCATGTACGTGTCCTCCCCAACGACTAAATTTGATTTTTCTTGGATAAGATGGTACGAATTTGTACATACCTGGTGGTTTTTAATTGGTTTTGGATTGGAATCTGTTTGGCTCAATTTTAATTGGTCCACTATTTCCAAATTGGTACAGACTGATGAAACGCCAAGCTGGAAAAAGGATTTCAAATTTGAAATCCCAGAAGACCCTTTCTTCCACCTTCTATGTATAGGAGGGCCTTTGTTTCTTGAAAGGGAGAAAAGGGGGGGGGGGGGTTGAAGAAGGAGAGTATAGAAAATTAGGGGCTTTTTCTTTTCTTTTGGATGGGAAATTCTGGGGTCAAAAATTAAGGTTTCAAAAAGAGGGAAATCTTCTGAGTAAGTTTCTGATTTCGAAAACAGAGAAAGGAATTTTTTTTGGATTTTCTGAATTCAGGTTGAAAGTCTTAGTTGAAAATCTGGGGGTTTCCAAATTTCAAAGAGGAAAAAGCAAAAGGATGCTCTATTGGTGGTCGACATCGCGAGATTTTGGTAGCGACAAGTTTGCTGATAGCTCGTCGTCCCGTCTGCTGCCTCGAAAGAGGTAAATGCACGTTCGTCCCTCTTTCTGCTTCATTTTGATGTTTCCTACTTCACCCCTCTTTCTTCGTAGAATGTAGTTACCCGTGTATCGTGAATGAGGCTGGGTTCGTCTGTTGTAGATGGCTGTGAGGGCCTTAGGGGTTGTTTCGTGATTGTTGTTATGCAATTTCGCTGAAGCAGTGCTCATGTTTTAACTTTAAATGCCATTATGTCGAATATACTGTCTTTTAATTGGCACTGTTGGTTATCTGAGGGTTATGGTATGAATAAACATTTATATCATCAAGACTGCATTTTTTTGTTTCTAGTTTCCCTTTTGATGTAGCGTTTCCTGATATGCTAGGTTAACTGTTATTATAATCTTTTGATCTGTGATTGTAGCGTTGTTCTGCTTCCCCCGATTTCGCAATCTATTGTTTAAACTTTACTATCGTTAATTAGTTATTTAATCATGGTTTTCACTTTTGAGTGTTGCTTTGATTAAACAAGTTTGCCTAGATGTTACAACTTGCTTAATTACATCCTAGTTTGAAAAATGTCTAGCCTTTCCCTACATCATTTGCTCCCTTGGTTTTGATAGTTAGATGCACGATAGATTTTTGCCTTATCTATCTTCAGAATCAGATTCCTATGGTTAATTTTATGTTTTCCTTGGTAGTCGTTGTTTATTCAAGTTGCTTTCCCTTTTCTTACTTTGCTTTTGATTCAATTTTGGTTCGATTGTCTAGAACTTCTAGATTTCTGTAAGGCGTTTTCGGACTATCGAATAATGCTTGAGTGTAACTGTTTTCTTACAATATGCTTGTGTAGTATAACTGTTTATGTGCTTATACGTGTTGTGTTGATTCGAATCAAAGGCGAAATGATCCAATCCCATTTTTCATAGAACATCTCTAGGCAAAAATATACCCCGCTATACAAAAGTCCGACCAAAAGTACTCCAAGTCTCCCAAGTTTCTCAGAAAAGTCCGTAGTTATTCTCAAAACTTCCAAAATGATCGCTACCATTTTAGGAAAGTTGACTTTAGAATCAGAAAATGCCATTATAGTTCGAACTACGCAGGGCCTGATTTCTCCTCCGTGAGATACATAGGCAGCCTTTCGGTCCGGCCCATATCTCCAAAAGCTCTGTTGTCCTCCACTTTCTTGAAGGAAGAAGAAGAGTTGAATCTTCCCGACAAATTCCACCTATCCATATCATTGAGCAATATCCTGTTCATTAAAATCCCCAAGTCATCATTACTTCTTGGATCAATTCGCATGAGATGAGAAACAACTCTACGTGTTTACTTCCTACCTTATCATCTTGCTTTACTTATTACTAACGGAATCTAACACGTCAGCATTTGAGTTGTTTTTACTTTGCAGGCAATAGAAACTACTCTGTGTTGGCACAAAATGGTCCTACTTCACCCGATCAAAATGAATAAGAGATCTCCTTCTTGACTATAACTTTATTATAGGAAGAGAAAAATGACTAGTAGTAAAACTGGATTCTACCAATCATTTTTCAAACATGTAAGAAATGGTCTCGAGGATGGAACAAGGAAAATATAAGGGAAGAATTTCCCAAGACAATCAGGATCATGAAAGATTATTAGAGGAAATATTGTTGAATTGGACCTCCACTCCACTCATGACTCATCTCCCATCGTATAACAGTAACTTAAAATCTTCTATTATCATGTCATGTCAAGAAGCAAAATAATGATAGCCCTAGAACAGTCAACAGAAGAGTCAAAGAGTTTGAGAATCAAAGAAGCCTAATCTAGAGGAAACCGGGGTGGTTAACTAGGAAGGCGATGACTCCATTGGACATTTGATCCTTTGTTCTATCAAGACAAATGCAATACAAACATCATATCATCCATAGAAGTACTTATTTATATCTAGTAAGGTGGATAAGAGTATTTTTAGGGCCATTATGAGTTTATCTACGAACTACGTTTGACCTGAATTCCCAAGAAAGGGATACGTAGGTGGCCTATGTCGGCTTCGGTCAACCCATTAATTTCTAAGTGTAGTCTTAAACTACGTTTGACCTGATTCCTGCTTTAACGGGATACGTACACGCCCCAACGACTCGGTCATATAACCCCAGGAAATGGAAACTAGGGCAGAATTTTTGAGAAGGAATCTCAAAAATTCACAAGAAAAGATCGACATCCAACAAAGAGAATGAAGATAAGCAAAGACTTCAGATCAACTCGGATTGGTATCATCTCAAACAACTTTAAACTGGAGCAGAAATTTTGAGGAAGACCTCAAAATTTCTACCAAATGTCGGAACATATTCCAAATTCCCCAGCACCAGAGGTTAAAGTCAAGATTTGGAATCCATCATCTGTAACAAAGTCTGGGTAGACTCAATTTTTGGCTATGATAGAACTACTTGAAGAAACCCTCCAACAATGATCATGAGTTTTGGAAACCATCCGTCGAATATAGTCAAAATCATGAGGAAGACTTTCGTTGAGCTAGTACAAGACATGACTGGCAGAGATTTTCTGAAGTTTTACAGAAGTTTTTGAAATTATTTTCAAAAATTTAAGACTATTTTCAAAATCATTCATTTAGTACTTTCCTAGACATCAATTGGGATGGAGTGTCAGGGTGAAAGTCCCAACATGGCTGAATGCCCAAGAGATGGAAAGGACAAAATTGAGGATCAAAGAAGGTCAACACGGAGTAATTTTATTCAAACTAATCATTTTTTGTGGATGCAGGGATCGATACACAAAAATGAGGGTCTCATTCAAAAATCCCCAAGCAAAGTGGGAGCCACAATAGAGCATTAATACCCAAGAACGGTATTTTAGGGCAGCCCTAAAAATAGGTTTAATGCCCATTTATTGAGGACCTTTTGATTTGTCCATCTCATTTCTTGAGATCGTAGGCGACACACAAAATCTCTTTGTCTTCTTTACACATATCGTATTTAGAAGTTTCCTAAAAATAGTCGCTAGTAAAAGCGACTTTGTGTCTACTAATCGTCTACCTTGAGTACAGGTACATGTAGAAAATAGGACGCTGACAAATGAAGTCAGGTAAAATTACGCATCATATCCGCAAGGCATTGCCTCAAGAGCTATTTCATATCATTGCCCCAAGGGCCATTACATATCATAGACGCAAGGCATTTCCTCAAGAGCTATTGCATATCATTGCCCCAAGGGCTATTGCATATCATTGCCCCAAGGGCCATTACACATCATAGCCGCAAGGCATTGCCTCAAGAGTTATTGCATATCATTGGCCCAAGGGCTATTACATATCATTGCCCCAAGGGCCATTACACATCATAGCCATAAGGCATTGCCTCAAGAGCTATTGCATATCATTGCCCCAAAGGCTATTACATATCATTGCCCCAAGGGCCATTACACATCATAGCCATAAGACATTGCCTCAAGAGCTATTGCATATCATTGTAAGGGCTATTGCATATCATTTCCCCAAGGGCCATTACATATCATAGCCGCAAGGCATTGCCTCAAGAGCTATTGCATATCATTTCCCCAAGGGCTATTGCATATCATTGCCCCAAGTGTCATTACACATCATAGACGCAAGGCATTGCCTCAAGAGCTATTGCATATCATTGCCTCAAGATCTATTGTATATCATTGCCCCAAGGGCCATTACATATCTTTGTCGCAAGTCATTGCCCCAAGGGTCATTACATATCATTTCCGCAAGGCGTTTCCCCAAGGGCCATTGCATATTATTTCCACAAGGCGTTGCCCCAAGGGCCATTACATATCCTTTCCACAAGACGTTTCCCCAAGGTCCATTACATATCATTGCCGCAAGGCGTTTTCCCAAGAGCCATTACCATTACATATCATTGCCGAAAGGCGTAGCCCCAAGCGCCATTACATATCATTGCCGCAAGGCATTGCCCCAAGGGCCATTGCATATCATTGCCGCAAGGCATTTCCCCAAGGGCCATTACATATTATTGCCGCCAGGCGTTTCCCCAAGGGCCATTATATATCATTGCCGCAAGGCGTTGCCCCAAGGGCCATTATATATCATTTCTGCAAAGGCCATCTCATACTATCGCCCCAGAAGGCATTCAATATTTGTTGACGCGCTAGACAGAAATGCTAGCGTCAAGGATATCTCATTATTTTATGAATCAACATCTGAATGCATTGAGAGCACACGATTTAAAGTGATGCCTTTAAGTCGCTATCTGAGGATGAATGATATATAATATTTCCTAAAGATTAACAATTTGAGGGATTATCTATAAGTCATATTGTATCCAAGGTCGGATGATGCGCAGGAACACTTGAAAGCTAGCGATTAGAGGGATATCTGTAAGCCATCTCTTAACCAAAGTCAGATAGTGTGCAGGATTATCTAAAATCTAGCAATTCAAAGGATATTTATAAGTCGCCTCGTATCCAACAATCAAATAATACTCAAGATTATCCAAAGATTAACAATTTAAGGAAAACTTATAAATCGATCATCGGTTATAACCGGAGAGGTTATCATTCCACATACAACAAATGATATTGGTAACCAAAAGGGTTGCCACTCCAACACAAGATTAAACATTTGTAGGGACCGTTCGGCATAAAGTATCGCCGTATTCAAAAGGGTCACCCCACTTGGAAGACATATTCAACTGACAATGTCATAATTATACAACAACCAAGAGGGTTGTTGAGTTTGTTATTGCCAGTTATTTCATTCCAAACAGCATTGTCGAGAGCATCCGAGAGGATGAAAATCTCAAATCAAAACCACAAGTGCGGACGACTTCAAATAGGACGCAGCACAACGTGGAACTCTTTCTTAGCAGCAAAATGGGACATAGTCTGGGGAGGGATGTCAAACTCTCTAGACGCGAGCTAAATGATGATCACCACCACCATCTAACCACGCCTCTATTAGAAGGCATTTGGATATTTTTGGATGTTCTGGTCTCAGCTTTACCTCTGGGATATTTTCTTAACTCATACCGAGGGAAACTTTTGTTTTTCTCTTTTTTTTCTTTTTTCTTTCAAATTCAGGTGACAACATACTTAGAGTTTTGAAAATTATGTTCGGGTAAGTTCTTGTCTATGGGTGTGAAGGATCCCACATTCATGATTAAGAGGTTACAAGCCTTTTTTCCGCAACTCGATCAACTTGTCACTCATACTGATCCAAAGATTGTCTGAAAATAGAAGACTATCTTTTCTACTGATAGAGTCGAACTACAAGCAGTCTGATTCCCTGAGTCTCAGGGATATGTAGGCTGGGATCTATGTAAAAAACTCGACTGCATTTCGACCTTCCCCCAAATCCCTTCATTCCCCCAGCTTCTCGGTTCCATTAAAAACTCCAAAACTGAGATAGCTGGCGAATTTTCTAAAAATCATGCTTTAAATCAAGCTTTATGAACTACAAGTGGCCTGAATTCTCATGTAACCTGAGATATGTAGGAAACCTGATACTGAGGTTCGGCCATAACTCAAAAACTTATGCGAAAATCAAGTTCTTTCAGAAATGAATTTGTGGTCGGACAAAAATTAAGAACGTCAACCTCCCTTTGTCCAGGGTTACTTGCATCCACCCTACCCAAAGGGAGGGGGCAGTTGTTGACACCTAATTTTTGCCCTCCACAACTAAATTTAATCTCAAGTTTCTTCGATTTTCAATAAAATCACGACATTTATTTTATCGAATGAAGAAACTTTTCAAAAGTATTTACCTTGGTAAGTTCTTCATTTAAGTAGCAATTATATATTATTGTATTCAATTATACGAAATTATATAATTTTGTTGCTTAAAAAACTATTTTTTGTGGAATATCAAATTTTAATCAAGGTCTGTCCGGAAATAAATTTTGATTAAAATCTTAGTTTAAATATAATTTAATCTCAAGAATAATTTATTTGGATAAATATGTGTTTAGTTTTTAGTGAATCAAGGAGCTCGGGATTAAATCGGTTGGTAAATCATATGGGATCTTGATTTAATTTAGCGAATTCATTGAATTGGGTCCTAATTGAAATTAATTAGGCCACAATTGCAAGACAATTGACTAATTAATCCTCAATTGGCCAAAATTAAATGAAAAGAGTCAGATCTAATGGAAGATTGACTATTTTTGTAAGAATAGTTCAGTGACCCAATCTCTTAATCTGCCTAGCCCAGCCCAACAATAAACATTTCAAGTTAACCAAACCAGCCCTCTATTACCATCAGTGGCCCATTCCAACATTACCAGCACAATCCAAATCACTTTCGACCCGGCCCATCTTCTAAAATCCCTTTCTCTTCATACGGGTGAAGCACAACAGCTTCAAGAATAGAACAATTTTAACGACCTATCCTAACCCACATCGGCGAACAGCTCGGTCAATCGATCAACGTCAAATGCCACTAATTCGATTCCCCCAGCAACAATCGACGTACAAACAGCCAAAAATGGCGTATAACTCCAGCGAACCATCGCCAAATTCTGACCCAACTCACCCAACCCGATCCGATTTCAGACCCGAGATTGACCCCAAACCGCTCATTTTCCCTCTTGTACGCGCCACTTGACTCTCACGCGAGTCCGTATAAGGAATATTTGAGAGCCTTCTAGAATTCATGTACGTGTCCTCCTCAACATCTAAGTTTGATTTTTCTTGGATAAGATGGTACGAATTCGTACATACCTGGTGGTTTTTAATTGGTTTTGGATTGGAATCTGTTTGGCTCAATTTTAATTGGTTCATCATTCCCAAATTGGTACAGACTGATGAAACGCCAAGCTGGAAAAGGGATTTCAAATTTGAAATCCCAGAAGACCCTTTCTTTCACCTTCTATATATAAGAGGGCCTTTGTTTCTTGAAAGGGAGAAAAAAAGGGGGAGGGTTAAAGAAGGAGAGTATAGAAAATTGGGGGATTTTTCTTTTTATTTGGATGGGAAATTCTGGGGTCAAAAATTAAGGTTTCAAAAAGAGGGAAATCTTTTGAGTAAGTTTCTGATTTCGAAAACAGAGAAAGGAAAAATATTTGGATTTTCTGAATTCAGGTTGAAAGTCTTAGTTGAAAATCTGGGGGTTTCCAAATTTCTAAGAGGTAAATGCACGGTCGTCCCTCTTTCTGCTTTTTTTTTATGTTTCCTACTTCACCCCTCTTTCTTCGTAGAATGTAGTTACCCGTGTATCATGAATGAGGCTGGGTTCGTCTGCTGTAGATGGCCGTGAGGGCCTTAGGGGTTGTTTCATGATTGTTGTTATGTAATTTCGCTGAAGCAGTGCTCATGTTGTAACTTTAAATGTGATTATGTCGAATATACTGTCTTTTAATTGGCACTGTTGGTTATCTGAGGGTTATGGTATGAATAAACATTTATATCATCAAGACTATATTTTTTTGTTTCTAGTTTCCCTTTTGATGTAGCGTTTCCTGATATGCTAGGTTAACTGTTATTATAATCGTTTGATCTGTAATTATTTAATCATGGTTTTCACTTTTGAGTGTTGCTTTGATTAAACAAGTTTTCCTAGATGTTACAACTTGCTTAATTACATCCTAGTTTGAAAAATGTCTAGCCTTTCCCTACATCATTTGCTCCCTTGGTTTTGATAGTTAGACGCACATTAGATTTTCGCCTTATCTATCTTCAGAATCAGATTCCTATGGTTAATTTTACGTTTTCCTAGGCAGTCGTTGTTTATTCAAGTTGCTTTCCCTTTTCTTACTTTTCTTTTGATTCAATTTTGGTTCGTTTGTCTAGAACTTCTAGATTTCTGTAAGGCGTTTTCGTACTATCGAATAATGCTTGAGTGTTTTACTATTTTTTCCCTTTAAATCTGTTAAAGTTCTATGTTCCGTTGATGTCGACCTTTCTCGATGTATCAGCATGAGTGTTGTATATATTTTTTTAGTATGAAAAGTTAGATAATAATAAGTTTAGATGGTTGCCCCTGGAATTCAGTTTTAGTGAAGATTAGAAATCTAGGGAATATTTTTTTGTTATTCTACCCTTGATTGATCATCTTGTGTCATCATGTTCGTTCGTCGAAGTTCAGACTTTCTTCGACTGCTCTTTATTCCAAAATTACCGTAGCAGTCATTGAATCTTTTAAAAATATGTGAAATCTATTCTTTAGCAGTCATTTTTCATGTAGTCTGATTACTTTCCTCAGTTGAACACTTTCTTCACTTTAATCCCAATCTTTTAGCCTGTTATTTGCAGTATAGTATGACAAGATTGGACTTTTATCTTGTTTCTCCTGACTATTGATGAATCATTGCTTGCTGTAATTTTAAATCTCCAGTCTTGCACCTGCAATTGCTTGTGTTAGCTTAAGTCCATGATGAAATATTTCCTGTTGTAGTTCTTTAACTTATCATTTTGACAGTATAAAGATGTTTAGCATAGTTCGACTCGTAATTTTTGTTAAATCTAACTTGGACGAATGTATTCCCCCCGGCTCAATCTAACTAAATTGTAGTTTATTCGATAAACAGCGTAGCTTTGTAACATGTTTAGTTTAGTTCAGTTATAATTTTCTTTGCAAAAGCAATGCTTCATTCTTTCTTGGAAAAGCTGTGATATTGTGATGCTCTTGGTTTCAATTTTATTCTGATGGAGTATGTTGTGTGCTATTATATTGCATGACTCTGACCTATTTGAATTACTGTCTTGCAGTCCGTTTGATGACACTACAGTTGACTTTTTGTTTATAAATTTGTTATACTATTTCTCCATGTAGCAATTCGTATTTTGGGTGTGCATTAATTTAGTTTCTTTTCTTCTTTTGCATGGCAATTCGTTGGAGTCCAAACGGACTCTTTGCATTCCCTAATGGGCCAATCAGGCCCATCCGTTTAGTCAAGTCCGGAAGTGAGTCCAAGGTTCCAATGCATACGAATACAAGGATTCAAGAGAGGAGGAATGGGTTAAAATCCCATCTTCGAAGCGAAAAAGGGTCTAAAAAGTCTCCCTTTTGTTCATTCGCTCATATTTTTTACTTGTCGTCTTTATCTATCTTATTTATTTTATTTATGGGATTATTCATGTATTTTGGGCCACGAAGCCAAAGTTGTATCTAATACAGGTGGAGCAAGAATCGAGCCAAAGGCCCAAAAAATAGTTTAGGACAGGTGAAATGGGTCGGAAGCCCAACTAGACTAGGACAGGTCTCGTTGATTTGGGTCCAATGGTCTAAATCCTTTACTTTCTCCTCCCTTCCCCTTTTATGTGTTTATTTGTTCATTAGTTTTGTTTAGACTTAGTTAAAATCCCTACTAAGTCGCCTAAATCTATTTTACACAAGTCTTTAAAAAATCAAATCACTATTTCAACAAGTTAATCTTTTCAGAATTTAATCAAAAGATGTTTTCAAACAATCCGGATAACCGCAAGTTAGCGGACGTTTTAGGTGCCTAACACCTTCCTAAAACGTTAATAGGAACCACTTACTCGGAATCTCTAACTTAAAATGATTTTCCTGTTTTGAATCGTTTTAAGTAACTATCTAAAAGTTTCTTAATTCTTTTTCAAAATTAAGTGGCGACTCTCTCAAAAGTCAAAATTTCCGCAAAACATAAGTGATATCTTTAATCCCTATCACTACCTCTATTTCTTTCTCTCTTTCTCTCTTTCTCTCTCTTTCTCTTCTAAAGCTACAAGTGGTATTGAACAAAATTTCACATACTAGAGTTCTATATACTAGATATTTATGAACAAAATCTTACCAATTTTAAGGATGAACTTTAAACTTCCCTTTCAGATAACTTTATATAAAAATTTAAAGTGCTAGTAAATCTGTAAAAAAATGAAAACTGATTATGATTTAAAATGGAAGAAAATTAAAAATCGCATAAACATTCTAGATTAAAAAATTGAATGAAAAAAATACAGAAGATGAAGGATGCTTACAGTAATGAGATTCTAAATCCATAAATGAATTTAAATTTGAAGAGCCTTCAATTAACGATGAATTTGAAAGTGGATTTGATTTCATGGTAGAAGGCAAAGAAATTAAGGATATACGCTTGACCAATTGTGTTTTATGTATGAGAAATTCCATGACACATATTGATACGACAAAGTATATCTATGTACAATATTGTAGCAATTGTTTTTTTGAACAGAGTAATAGGCATTTACTTGTTTTTATGACTTTTTTTGACAATCAATGTGAATATTACCATAAACGAATAAATACTTACAACTTAAAGGGTCCTCTTACTCTTATTTCCCTTTAAAAGGTATTAAGCAACAAGAGTCTCTAATGAAACGATACTAATTATAATATTTCTGTCAAAAACATATATGTTCTCTCTTTGTACTGCTAAAAACTCTATTCTTTTACAATCTCTCTTGTAAATCGTCCAATTGTTTCTTAGTGTTGACTGTACACCTATCTGAATTGTTGTCAGTTTCTTGTCTTCCAAATATAGTAAGTCATTCCTTCCTATAAAGCAGCTACAACTTCTTTCTGGAATTGGAATCTCTTTTAGTGTTTTCTTTTAAATTTTTTTTAGTGTATGCTTCAAATATTCTGATGGTAGGTTAATATTTATCCATTCCATAAGCTCGGCTGTAGTTGTCACTGCATAAATACACTCTTCAAATAAATGTCTGTTTTTTTTTCACCCAATACTATACAAGAAAAGTCGAAGTCACACCTAAACTATCTAAGTGATCTATTACACACCTTAATTATATAAAAGTGATATTATTACCTCCCCGCGACCCCCATTCTAAGACGCATATATTACACTTGTTTTAGGCGCGTCCAACCTATTAAATAACAAAAGTAAACGGCTAAAAACATTAAAAGTACATCATCTTTAATTTCCAACGATCTATTCTTATTTAAGCCTATTTGGGGCTCAAAACTAGGAAACCCTGATTCCCAAATTTGTCTCTCAAAATCGAAATTGAAGAGCATTTGTTTGAAGAATTGGTAACTAAATCTTTTTAATACTTCGATTTCTTGCTATATTGATGATTATCTTGTCTTAATTTTGTTGTCATTTTCATAATTTTTTCTTCCCTCAAGTGTTGTTCAACCTCTCTTAAACCTTATTTTCTTAATCAAGGTACTTTAATGGCTAAGATAAGTTTGAGTAGACTTTGTAAGCAAGAAGAAGATCATGAGTTGGTCGAGGTTCGATGCAAACATGGACATCTTTTGCCTTTGATGACTTCATGGACCTCAAGAAATCCGGGTAGACGCTATTGGACTTGTCCTTACTATGGAGTAAGTGAGTTTTTTCTTCAAACATTGATCTTGAATAGTGTATACGAATCTAATTGCTTTCATTTTACAATGCTAGATCATGCGATTTTTGGCTTTGGAAGGATGATTTTATTGATGAACGATCGAAATTTTTTATTCCTAAATTATTGAGAAGAATTGGGGAGCTTGAGGAAAGAGTTGAATCTTCGATAAATTGTGCATTTTATGAACACAAAATAGTTGATGACAAGACTACTAGGACAACCAAATCTGTGGAGAGCAAAATAGACATGAACAAAATAGAGTTGCAAATGGACAATTTTCAGGATGATTTGAAGATGATAAAGGCAAATGAGAAGAAATGGAAGATCAAGTTGGCTAAGTCCAAGAAAAGAAAAAAATAACTATGGACTACTCTAATTTGTGTATGTATTTTGGGTGTTAGTGTTCTATTTCAATTCATGTTCTTGAAAGGAGCTCCAAGAAGACTTCCCTAAACTAAGTTGCTTTGTTTTTGTTATGTTTTAAGGGATGAACTTTGTATCAATTATTAGGTGATACCTTTGACAAAACTGTCAGGTTGTGTAATTAAATTGTTGTGTAATAAAATTGTAAGATTGAACTTAACAGTTTTGACTTTATTTTCAGTGGTTCTTTGTGTTGCAATTTGTATACAACATCACAACACTAAATGCAGTCACAGCTGTTGCACAAGCACGAACATAAATTTCAACAACATCACAACATAAATTTAACATTAATAAATGCAGCCACAACTGTTGCACAAGCACAAACACAAATTTCAGCAACAATGAAATTACAACTGCATAATCATTAACCAAAAATAAGTATCAATTACATATTGTTGCCAAATACATTTACAAAAAGATCAGTACTGTTAAACTAATCACAGTTACAAAATGCAGTCAAAGTTGACACCAATATCAGTGAATAATTACAGTTACAAAAAGCAGTCACAACTGCGAACATCAGTGAACTACTAAAAAACAGTCTTAAATGCATTTCCAGCTGCCAACATCAGTGAATTATCAAAAACATAGTCTTAAATGCAGTCACAACTGTCAAACTTTATACAAAGAAATGCAGTCACATCGTTAAATGCAGTCTTAAATGTAGTCTACACCAACTTCTCATAGAGATTGAACATTGGAGCTTTCTTGACTCAAGTGTGCAGCCTTGGATCTTGTTTGCATTTGTTTTTTGCCTCTCATTTCTTGTAGTTGCCTGGAGGTCATAACTTTTTTTTCTTTTCATTTTACACCAATTTTTTGTGTATATCCGAGATTTTCAGTCACAAATGCTGAAGACTTGGCAGTTTTGAATCTCTCACTTGACATTTCTGGCTGCTCAAATGAAGAAAGTATTAAACTTTAGTAAATAAAATTGTAGTAAATAAAATTTAGATAGTTAATACAGTAGTAAACTTACATTAAGAATTGTGCATCCACTTTGTGTGTGAAGTAATCCACAATACTGTCAAATTAAATGAAATACCTTTTCTGTAGAATTCTTTGGTGGTCTACCCCTTCTTCTTCCAGTTGAACCTCTCTTTTTTCCAACAGTAGGTGTTGCACTTGGAACTACACTTGGACCTGCACTTGGGTCTCCACCAGAAGATGAACTTGGGCCAGGATTTGCATTAGTGTCAGTAGCAGGTGCACCTTTTGGACATCTTATTTTGTTGTGACCCTTTCTATGACAAGTGCCACATGAAATCTCAATCCCCCTCTTGGACAACTTTTCAATTTTCTTTTTGATTTCAGCTTCTTCTTTCTTCCTATTCTTTTCAGCTACCTGGCATCTTCCTAACAGGAGGTGGCATAACAGAGATATTCTATGATTGTGGCCGCATCTTCATATTCAAAACTAGTTGAATGAAGAAACTCTATGTGTTCATGTAAGTTTCTCTATTGTACCAGTGAGAGATGTAGTTTATTGGTTCCTATTTTTTGTGGTGAAGAGCAGCCACTTCATGAGGACAAGGTATACCCTTCAACATGCATGCTCTACAACTACAATATTGTTTAGAAAGATCCACAATATGCATATATCCTCTATCAAGCACCTCATACCCTGTATCAGAATTCCATTCTATGTTGCACTTCATAGACCTTACTGTATTATCATTTAGTACTTTCATAGCCACTGGAGAAATGTCACTGATCCAAGTTTTATAAAAATTCCTCATCTATCCCACTCTTTTCATCATTTTTACCCTTATCTTCTCTAACATTGTAATTATAGTCTTGTGCCTAGATCTTAAAATTCATGCATTAAAACATTCTGCCATGTTGTTGTCTAGAACATCATATTTTGTTTCAAAGCTAAAGTAAACCTTGCTCCATCTCTCTGAATTAAAATAAATCAACTTATTTAGTATTTCTGCCCCCCCCCCAACATCTTCAAATAACTAATGTTGTCCCTAAGCTCAGCCTCAAATGTAGATCTTGCACACCTCCAAAAGTATTTTTTTCTTCTCAATACCTCTACATATAGAATCTTTTGACCAGTTTGCAAGGACATGCCTTGCACACATTCTATGTTCAGCATTTGGTAAATATTCAGTTACATCAATTTCTAATCCCTATAACAAAAACAGAAACAAAAACAATTACAACACAAACAGAAATAGAAACAAAAACAAAAACAGAAGCAAAAACAATAATTCTTTACCTTTTGCATATTTGTTATCACTGTCAAATCTGTCTCATCTCCCAGCTGAAGATCTTCTTTTACAATCATGATAAACCAACTCCAAGTGGTCCTGTTTTAATCTCAACCACTGTCCATGCCAGTGGCAACATTTGATTGTTACCATCTTTACACACAACAACTTGATAAGTATAAATTATACATAAATTTTCATATGTAAATAAATAAAGATTTTAAATAAATCCATGAATAATATATATCTATTATCCCATATTTACTAATAATCTTGCAGGAAAGGAATATTGAAAGAATAAAAGAACAAAAAGAAAAACATATTGTGAAAATATAAAAATACGGAGAAATAAAGCCTCAACAAAAATTGATGTCGTAATAATGAAAAAATGAAAAAAATAATCTTTAAAGTGGCAACACCATTTGATGTCTCCACAAAGTTATGAGACCTGCATTATATTTTCTATAAATAGAAAATCAACAAGGAAGAAAAGGGCATCAGAGAAAAGAAAGAGTTGAAGCAACTACTTAAAAAATCTCTTTAAAGTTTTCTGTTACTACTTGTTAGTTATTTAATGTTGAAAATTATTCTAAATCCTGTTTTTAACTAAATAGCGAAATTCTTCTTCTTGAATATTTCTTCTATTTTCTTATTTAATGGAGAAGAATATTTTCGTTAGTAGTACCTATTCTAGTATGGAGTAATTTTCTTTTGTGTTGAAAAAATGATGAATCTTGATATTTCTATATAACAATAAGTATTATTCCAAAATTTCACATACTTGAGCTGAAGCTTTCTATTTAATTTTATTAGATTTACTGTTAGATGTTACTTTATTTATTAAATCTATCTATTTTGTACTTCAAATTAACATGTTATTAATTCTGTAATCAAGAGAGACGGAAGAAATAATACCGTTAATTGAAGTATTGATAGATTGTTAATATTTATTTAGTGACATCTATCTAATTTATGTTATAATTAATTTCACTCATTTGTAATCGAAAGAGGCGAATAATGTATTAATTAGTTATAACAAGTAAGGTAACCGAAAGGGACTTACTATAAAAAGAGCATGCTTTAGTTCAAGTATATATTTCTGGGTCTTTAATATTACTATTTTGATGATTAAATTGTATAACCGAGAGGAATGCATTTAATTGTTTAAGTTTAGTAATAAAACATAAATATAATCGTGAGAGGTATTTATACATTTTTGAGAAAAAGAAATTGAGGAATAAAGAGTTTACTTTATAAAGAAATATTGAGTGAAGTCATAATCCCAACACCTTTAACATATTTGAATATATATATATATATATATATATATATATATATATATATATTTGTTTTCTACCATTTTTTTATGTACTAACAATTAGTTAATTCACCATTCAACTATTTCTGATTTTCTCAAATAGTAATTAAAACAAGAAACATCCGTAGAATAGATAAAATCAATCTCTATGGGTTCGACATATTTCTATATTATTATTTGACAGAGTGCGAGTAAAAAAATATATATATGTCATTGACTCATCAAATTTTTGACGCCGTTATTGAAGATTGATAAAGTCTACTGCAGATTAATTGTTTTACTACTACTTTGAGTTTTTTCTTTCATACTATATCTTTGAGTATTTGGTATACTAATACTTGACAAGTTACAGGAAACAAGACTTGGAGATATTATATTATTTGTATTGTATTGTATTGTGTTGTATTGTGTTGTATTGTGTTGTATTGTGTTGTGGTTGTATTGTGTTGTATTGTGTTGTATTGTGTTGTGTTGTGTTGTGTTGTGTTGTGTTGTGTTGTGTTGTGTTGTGTTGTGTTGTGTTGTATTATATTATATTATATTATATTATATTATATTGTATTATATTGTATTATATTGTATTATATTGTATTATATTGTATTATATTGTATTATATTGTATTATATTGTATTATATTGTATTATATTGTATTATATTATATTATATTGTATTATATTGTATTATATTGTATTATATTATATTATATTATATTGTATTATATTATATTATATTGTATTATATTATATTATATTATATTATATTATATTATATTATATTATATTATATTATATTATATTATATTATATTATATTATATTATATTATATTATATTATACTATATTATACTATATTATACTATATTATATTATATTATATTATATTATATTATATTATTATTTTTATTTTTCAAGTATTTTGATTTGTAGCACTTAATTAGTGCTAGAAAGCAGGAAAAAAAAGAGAGTCACTTTATGCACTTCAAATAATATGAATTTCAACCAACCAAGTGAAAGTATTATTGAGTTGCTAGAAAAATATTGTCAAAAGACTATCACCTGTGGCTATTGTGGTGGCGATCACTAAAGCTTTGAATGTCAAACAAGTAATACATTCTTTTATACGGATTATGAAATAATAATTGATCTTGAAGGATCAATTGATAAAATTAGTAAAAATTATATTACTTGAGGCTGTTGTGGAGGAGGTCACCCTGGTCATGAATGTCAAACAGGTATTTCAGATTTCTTTGATTTTTCTCATGAACAATCTTACGTTGTTTCTAGTTCTTTCAGGTACATTGATTCTAGTGAATATAATTCAGAATGCAATCAATATTCACAAGAGAATCAGAATATTGAAAGTGAATCATTCCAAGAAGAGAGTGTTACTTGAAGAAAACTATGCTTAATTTCATGAAAAATATAGATGAAAAGTATGCGCAAAATCATCACGTCATTACTGATCTAGCAATGCAATTAAATGAACTAATAAGTATGGTAATCTCCTTTAATAATGGTGAACTTCCAAATGAAACTACGTCTTGTAAGGATGAAACAATTGATAGAATAAAAGATACTTGTGAAGAAGAATCTACTGCTCATGATGAAAAGACTAATCTTGTGAAACAGGATGACAATATAGGTTTGATTGAATTCAACTCAATAAGTAATGAATGCATATATAATTTTTCTTATCCACAAAAATTGAATAATTTTGAAGTAATTGAGAATGAAGAGGTCACAAGTACAGAAGCAATATTATTTGACCATTATTCTTCATTTTCTTTTCATCATTATGATTTTGTGGATTTTGTTATTGGAGATTTTCAGAAAAGTGCATGGAATGATCTTCGTGAAAAAAATAAATGAAGTTAAAGATTATTATACATAATTATTTTTTTACTCGAGACAGGTTCAACAAAAAGCGGGTGATGCCAAAAAAGAAACTACATTATGATGGTATTGACCAAATGGGATTCAAGAGGAACCTCACGAATCGAAAACAAAATTTTGATTCAGAATATGGGGTGGAGTTCACAAGCTCCCGCAAAAAAAAAATCTCTATATATAATTATATTTCAGTATATTTTATATGAATAATTTTTTTTGGAGCACAACTCCTTTTATACACTTTAATGGATTTCTTTGTTCAGTTCTTTGTCATGGTCCTACTATTTTGAACTGAACACTTTTTATGTTATTTAAAAATAAATTAATCGGCTAAAATTTAATTTTGTTAGAATGAGATTTTTAAAAAAAATTCATTGAGCATGATTCATGAGTTGTATGAATGTCTTTCCAAACTCATACTTACTTATTGATGATCGAAATTAATATATATATTCACTAGTTTCAAATGTATTCTGTGATTAGTATATATTACCTAGTTCTTATGTTTATTTGAAAATCTAGAACTTGCCTTGAATGTGGGTCGAGGCGAAATTTTAGGTAGATTTTGAGTTGAGAAATGAAAGTAGGTCATCCTTGTTAAATAAATAGCTAAAATAAACCTACCTTGATGATTTTATCCCTAGCTAACCCCGTTGAGCCTAAAATAAAATATTCTTATTTTATTATTCACCGGGCTTTAATCCTTAGCCAATTATTTTTTCAACCTAATTCCTTTTGGGCATTTCGAAAGTTAAGTTTTACAAAATAAAATAAAAAATAAAAATATATACATATACAACAAGATATTAGCAATTTAATTCATAAAGAAGAGTTTTAAAAAAACAAAAAGAGAGAGATAGGTTGATGTGTTATAAGGGAGTAGAAGTCAATTGTGCCCAAGCAATAAAGTAAAATGAAGTGTCAAAAAAGAATTTTGAGTTACTACTATCCATATGTATCACACCTGCCCCTAAGCCTATATTACAACCTTGAAAAAGTCCTACATGATCTCAACTCAAATGACTCCTATATTAGTGGAGAACTACATGATAGGCAAGCTTATGGTATTTTCGGTAACATGACATACTTTTTTGCTGAGAGTGAGTGAGAAACTTTCTTTGAATAAGCCCCTCTTGTTCTATTGATATATTGTGTGATATATGGGCATTCTCTTTAGTGAGACATACGTGGAATTAGAAAATATTGTTATTTCAAATTTCAATAAGTGAATATGAGTACGGTTAAAAACCATTTGAACTCATGATTGATCTTAATTGATTTTTTTCCTCCGAGATTTCTCATGAATTTATTTATTTATTTTAGAAAAAAAAAATTAGCCACTATAACTGTTAATTATTTTTGCTTGAGGACAAACAAATATTTAAGTATGGGAGAATTTGATAAGTATAAATTATTCATATATTTTCATATGTAAATAAATAAAGATTATAAATAAATTCATGAATAATATATATATATTATCCCATATTTACTAACAATCTTGCAGGAAAGGAATATTGAAAGAATAAGAGAACAAAAAAAAAGACATATTGTGAAAAAATAAAAATACGGAGAAATAAAGTCTCAACAAAAATTGGTGTCGCAACAATGAACAAATGAAAAAATAATTTTTAAAATGGCAACACCATTTGATGTCTCCACAAAGTCATGAGACCTGCATTATATTTCTTATAAATAGGAATTCAACAAGGAAGGAAAGGGCATCGAAGAAAAGAAAGAGTTGAAGCAACTACTTAAAAATTCTCTCTAAAGTTTTCTTTTACTACTTGTTAGTTATTTAATGTTGAAAATTATTCTAGATCCTGCTTTTAACTAAATAGCGAAATTCTTCTTCTTGAATATTTCTTCTATTTTCTTATTTAATGGAGAAGAATATTTTCGTTAGTAGTACCTATTCTAGTATGGAGTAATTTTCTTTTGTGTTGGAAAAATGATGAATCTTGATATTTCTATATAACAGTAAGTATTATTTCAAAATTTCACATACTTGAGATGAAGCTTTCTATTTAATTTGATCAGCTTTACTGTTAGATGTTACTTTATTTATTAAATTTATCTATTTTGTACTTCAAATTAACATGTTATTAATTCTGTAATCGAGAGAGACGGAAGAAATAATATCATTAATTGAAGTATTGATAGATTGTTAATATTTATTTAGTGACATCTATTTAATTTATGCTATAATTAATTTCACTCATTTGTAATCGAAAGAGGCGAATAGTGTATTAATTAGTTATAACAAGTAAGGTAATCGAAAAGGACTTACTACAAAAAGAGCATGATTTAGTTCAAGTATATATTTCTGGGTCTTTAATATTACTATTTTGATGAGTAAATTGTATAATCGAGAGGAGTGCATTTAATTGCTCAAGTTTAGTAATAAAACATAAATATAATTGTGAGAGGTATTTAAAAATTTTTGAGAAAAAGAAATTGAGGAATAAAGAGTTTACTTTATATAGAAATATTGAGTGAAGTCAAAATCCCAATACCTTTAACATATTAGAAAATATATATATATATATATATATATATATATATATATATTTATTTATTTTCTACCATTTGTTTATGTACTAACAATTAGTTAATTCACCATTCAACTATTTCTGATTTTCTCAAATAGTAATTAAAACAAGAAACATCTGTAGAATAGATAAAACAAATCTTTGTGGGTTCAATATATTTCTATACTATTATTTGACAGAGTGCGAGTAAAAAAATATATATATGCCATTGACTCATCACAACTAATAACTACTCTTTTGTCACTCTTTTTAAAAAACATCCATCCAAACCAATGCACTTCCTACAACCATCTAGGAAGGACTTCTTCATTGCATCAAAACATCAAAACATATGTAGAAGCCTTGAAACAATTTTCTACCATCTTCAAATATTTCATCATGAAGCTTCACTACACATGTACTTCTTGAATTTGATCTTAACAACTCATCTCTATAATCTAAAATTCTCTCAAATTTCAGTTTATAGTCACCCATCAGTTCTGCAATCACCTTATTTTTTGCTCTCCTACACACTGTTCTTCCAACATGTAAATTCAATTCCTTCTTAATAAGCAGGTGAAACTCAAAAATTCTAATATCCGGTTGTTCCTTTATCCTTTTATTGAAGTGGCAGGCTAAGAACTTGGTATTACAAAGTTTGTTCCTATTAATAGGATCACATTTATGAACTGAATTGTAGGTCTTCACAACAAATTTCATGGACCTAGAATCAATGCTAGCATAAAGAAGCCATGGAGTTGTACACCTAAACCTTACCCTTGTAGGTTCATTAACATATTTCTTAATTGCAACATGTTCAACAACAACATATTTAGTAACAACAACTCTAAATTCATTAACACTTTCAAAAATAAGTCCTAACTCCCACACAACTTTCTGACAGTCTGAACTATATGCAACTCTCTTACCTTTTTTTCTCCTTCTAGCCTTATTTCTATGTTCAACCTGTTCAACTTCATCTTCTTCATCCGTTACATAATCTAAATCAGTTTCAAAGCTGGCAGCATCATCAGATGGGTAAAAAGGTTCATCACCAGCTAACTTATACTCCAAACTATTTCTATCACCCCCTACAGATTCATCATAGCCAATATTTGATCTCTTTTTTCCAGTTCCTAACTTAATATGTTCAGGAATCACTGATCTCTCTCCTCTCTTTCTTTTTTTTCTTTTCCTCTTTTCTTCTCTAAGACCTCTTAACTCTTCATCCACATAACTCCCTATATCTACACCTCCATCAATAGATTCTACATCTGAATCTATAACAGAATCAGGTGGTGCAACATGTGAATTAGTAGGAGCAACAGTAGAACTACCAGGAGCAGCAACTATAGGAAAAACGGCATGAGCATTAGGTTGGTCAGTAGGAAGAGAAGAGATATGAGAAGTTTATTGGACAAAAGAAGGAGAAGTATGAACAGTAGGTTGGACAGTAGGAAGAGAAGAAGTATGAGCAGTAGGTTGCTCAAAAGGAGGGGCATCTGCACTATTTTTAGATGCCCTGTCAACACTCTTAATGTCATTTTCAGTGTTTTTATTAAAAGATACCATTTTCCCCCTCCTTATGCCTTTCCCCATCACTTACAAATTTCAAAAGTAGGGCCAACTCAGGTTCACCAACCATGTGACACACAAAAGCTTTCAAAACTTGCCCATTACCCAATTTCTTTGAAATGTCAATTGTGTCCTTGTATGACCTAATTTCTTTTAAATTAGAACACTTAGGCAATCTAACATATAGTACACACTGTTTGGGAATATAACCTAAATACCTTACATAAGCCCTAAATTCAAATAAAGACAGCCTATCTACATCAACATCTAAAAATTCAGTAACTTGTCCACCCTCATATCTTTTTTCTCTTTTTCCCTTCACCTTACCCTTATTAAGTTCTCAACCATGGTATAATCTCAAAGTGATCAGTTCAAAATTTATTTTATAAACCTGAAATCATTGACCACAAAAACACAATAAAGATACAAGTCTCACAGTACACAAAAACCAAAAAGATACAAGTCTCACAGTACACAAAAATAAAAAAATTATAGTATTTATGCAACAATTACAAGTATCATAGGTTACTTATCACATATTGAACCTCACAGCTCATATTGTTACAGATTGAAGAAAATAAACAAACTATAACAGATCAATTTTGAAAATATATTAAAGATAGCAAAAACCCCTAATTCAAAATCCTAGTCAAAACCCTACTAAAATCAAACAATTATAAATGTCAAGGGTTATATTATCACATATTGAGCATCTAAATGAAAATAAAATAAATTAATTTGGACAAATTAAAGATGGCAAAACCCTAACTCAAAAAATCTTAGATCTAATTTAGGAACGAAAATAAATCCTAGATCTACTATATTTAGGAAAGAAAAAATCTAACCTTTGAACTGAAAATAAGTAGTTCCTACATAAACAATCGTAACCTTTAGTTTTTATCCTAGATCGTACCACCTCCGTTGAAATCAACCCATTCAACTTCAACTGAAAAGAGATAAAAAATAATTTTTACTTTTCAACAACGAAAAACACAGCAAAATTATTGTTTTTCTCTTCTATCGGGTTTAAATTTGATAAAGGGTTGAAAACAAATGGTGGTGAATCTTCTATCGGGTTTTTGCTCTCATCAGATGACTTTTCGTTTGGATAGATGAATGAGTGTTTTAATTGGGTTAGGGTTAGGGTAAAATATGAGAGTTGGGCCGGGTCGGATGGTTTAAAAGAGTAATGGGTTGGGTTAGATTTTTAATAAAATAGAAAAATAAGATTAGACACGTGGCACCACAAGAGGGCAAGTAGAGGGCGCTCCACTCATTAAAATTTGACATGGGGGTCGCGGGGAGGTAATAATATCTCTTTTATATAGTTAAGGTGTGTAATAGGTCACTTAGATAGTTTAAGTGTGGCTTCGACTTTTCTTGTATAGTATGGGGTGGAAACAATGCCTTTTCCCTTTTCAAAAGTCTAATAGAAAATAAATATTTTTTTTTTACCTTTAATGAGTTGATTTATTACATAAATATATTATTTATTTTAAAGCATAAGTTTAAAAATCAAGACAGAACATAAAAGTGCATAAATCAATAACAGTATAAGAAATTATAATTCCACATATCGCCTATTTTTGGTAAGTACTGTAGACACGTAATTTTGTCCCTTCGAAAGATATTTTATGCCTATTTACCTTATTCTACCGTCTACCCCCGTCCGTGTGATAATCCCTCCACAAAATGACAAAAAATAACAACCCCTAGCTAATTTTATCTTATCCTAACATCCTACCCAATCAAAATAAACCACATCACACCCTACCCCTACCCCCACCTCACTACCCCACCTACCCTATACCCCACCCCCAATACCCATCCACGTGACCCTCGGGATATTTCTTCTTCACAAAGGAAATGGAGGCGGGGATTTTTCGGGAAGGGGGGAGATACACAGAAAGGAACATGCGAGAGAAAAATGGAAAGGATTTTCACTCTTTTGCTTAATAGAATAATCCATACACAAAAAATACAAAAGAACATCAATCTTCTTCTCCATAGAAGACACAGAGAACCAATACATAGACACACAATTTGAATACCTCATATACAGATACTCAAAAATTACACTTCTTTATTTTCTTTTTCTTGGACTATTCACCTCCCAAATCGAACACACACAGGAGACACACAACTCGCTTTCGTGCTCACGCACACACGCACAGATCGGGAGAGAAGAGAGAAGATTGAGTGACCATTGAGAGGGGGGTTTGAGCGAGAAATCAAAGTAGGGAGAGATTGGGGAGGCAAACGGAGAAGGAATAACAGTATAAACCCAGCGTCTCAACTATTTTTCGGTGAACCTTCTCGCCGGAATTAGTTTACAGGTTGTCTCGCTGATCGGCCAAGCTTGAAACTTAAAAAAAAAATCTTGGTTTTTGTTGTTCAGTTCCCTGTCGTGATCGACAGTTTCGGGTTCAACTATTTCCGCATCTCCTTGTCGAAATTGGGTTGCGGGTTCATCGGTTTTTGCTTCGGGTTTGGAATTTGGTTTTGCTTTTCGTGTCAATCAGTCCATCAAGACCGGTTTTGGGGTTTCAAATCTCTCAATATTGAATTTTGAGTTGGTCGCTACTGAGGTTCTATTAGGAATTCTAAGTTCGGGTTTTCCTAACTTTATTATCAATGAAATCGGCTTTTCAAAGGTTCATCTCTTAACTCTATTTTTTTATTATATCAAAGTTGGTTAATATCGTGATTTTGTGGTGTGGTTTCGAATATTTTGAACAAATGTTAATTGTTGTTGCGGATATGAATGATTGGTATACTTAAATGTTTGAATCTTTGTTCGGGTATGGGTTTGATGTTGGTTTCAGATTTTGAAAAGGGATTTGATAGTCGAATTGGTTTAATCACGTGGTTAAAGATGGATTTGGGGGTGAGAATTGAAAACTTAATAAAATTGGAGAATTTTGTTTAGTTTGACTCATTGGTTGTTTGATTTGAAATGAACATTTACTCGAATTCGATAACATCATGTTTAGGTCGATATTGAATAAGGCAAATAGTAGGTTCGGGTAAGCAAAAGTAGGACTGGTGATTTTAAATGTAAAAATGTTCGTTGAATGGTTTTGATTTTATGAATTTGATTCAAGTGTATTCATTTGCCGGGGAATGCCCCGAAGGAATTGTATTTATTTACCGGGGAATGTCTCGACGTATCATGTACTCGGAGGACGCTCGTGATGAAGGCCCGAAGCATTGGGTAAGTCATTGGAGCACATTTTGGCGTAGGTTAGTGTTGGTTTACTTTTCAGTATCTTTTTCATTTCGGGTTGTAATAATTGGACTGTATACTATATTTTTGGATTCGTTTGTTTTGTTTGTTTGATTGATTATTTTACATATTTTTGTGGTTTATACATTCGTAGTGTCAAATTAGCTAATATACTCCGCCAAGCGACCGTGGTCGAACCACGGGATCGGGGGGTGCCTAACACCTTCCCCTCGGTCAACAGAATTCCTTGATCGGAATCTCTGTTCGCAAACCAGTTTTTAAAGAGTCAAAAATAGTTTTGAAAAAGGATTTCCAAAGATGACTTGGCACACCCCATTATGTCAAGTGACGACTCTGAGTTTTGAATATAAAAGTCCTTTTCGAAACAAATTTTCATTTTTTGGTCACTTTAATAATAAAAATCCTTTCGAACTTAAAATCCAATCTTTTTTTGGAGTTAAAAAAGGGGGTGTGACAGCTCTGGCGACTCTGCTGGGGAGATTTTCAGAATTCGAGCTTATTTTGGAGTTGTATCGGCTTAGTTTGGCACTATAGGTGTATAGATATTTTGTTTGTGTTGTTTTGTGTTATTGTTTATCATTGTTGAGTGTCTACGTGCTCTTTGTTTACAGTTTTTACTTTATGTGTTACCGTTTTATATCTGGCATCATGTGCATAACCCGAGTCATTCTTTCTGCAACAAGTCCATAGTAAACGTGTGTACACGACCTATAGTTGAGTCACCCTTATTTTAGGGGGGGAGCCGTTGGGTTGTATGGAGTAGGTGGCCAGCTAAAGCAAGCCACTATCAACCATACGCTTCCCCGAACAGCCTTGTTAGTGGACCCCAACGTAGGTCAGCCTTTAGGTCATGTTTATTTGTATCATATTGAGACCTAGCGGGACTCATGTGGCCCTTTATAAGAGACTCACCTCTAAAAGCATCCCTACGTGCTAAATGTTGCATCTTTGAAGGTAATGTGGTCATTTGGCAGACTAATTTGGCGAAAGCATGTGTTAGAAGTAAGGTGCGTAGGCAAGAAATGTTGAAAAAAAATATAGAAAAAAAGTGAGTTGAAAAGAAAAAAAGAGTGTTTCGTAATTTTTTAGAGTTCTTTATGACTTTTGATTTTCTTTCACAATCCAAAAATTGAAAAACATTTTTTTTACCTTTCGCACTCATTTTTCTCAAAAACGTCAAAAAGATTTTCCTTTTATTCCTTTATCATGCATTCATAATTCGAAAAATTCAAAAAAAGATTTTTCTTTCATAGTTGTTGGTGTCATTTTTGTATGAAGTGTCAAATTAAAAACCCAAAAAGATTTTATTTTCATCGTGCAGTCGTGTCTCTCAAGTCAAGGTTTTGTTTGTTCTATAATCCTTAATTGTCCAATCTGGACAAACTACGCACCCCTGATTCTCCTCTCTCGGGAGTGAGCTACGTAGGCAGCCTATTGGTGGTTCGGGGATCTTATTTCAAAAATCCAAAAATATTTTTCTTCACACTTCATTTAGAGTAGGTGTCATATGCATCAATAAAAGAAAAGTATAAAATGATTTTCCTTTAATAGGTTCAAGTTTCATTTTCGTATGAAATGCAAAATTGAAAACCCCAAAAAAAAATCTTTCTCTGGTAATCATAGATTTTATTTTGTATAGGGATGTTAAAGCTGAAAAAATTCAAAAAAGATTTTCGTCAATTCTTTTGACAAATTGTTATTTTCTTTTCTTCTTAAAGTTTCAACGAATAGAAAAAGAGTTTAATTGGCCATTTTGGCAAGAGTTCATGAACTACGCACACCTGATTCTCCTCCCTCGAGAGTGAGATACGTAGGCGCCCTTCTTGGGTTCGGTGATAGTTTCAAAAAAAAAGAAGGAAAAAGAAAAAGGTTTTGAGAAAGTGTTAAACTCTAACGCATTTGCTATCTCTTATCCAGTTAGTTTAAGGTGGTTGGTTTGTGGCATTTTGGATGTTCTCCATATCACTCCAAGTCACAGAGAAAGTTATGGACAACAAGGATACCGAGTTAGTTGTCACTAATCAGATAGGGAGTTCGGGGAATGAGAATGTAGGAGCTAATGAAGAGATTTAAAAATTAAGGCAACAAATGATAAAAATGCATCGAGCTTGGGCTAATGGGTTGCCGCCTCCTCTATTTCCCGATGATAATCTGGAATATCTTTCTAGTTTGCCTCCAGTGTCACATGCACAATTCCCTATTTTGGTCGACATGCAACAACATGCATCAGGACCTACTCCGGGGCAACAGTATCCAAACACTTCCAATATTCATTTCCTCACTCCTCAATACAAAATTACCACATGCTCGGCTTTGCCTTCTATTCATGCTTTTGCAGCCCCACTCTCGTCTGAAGCTCCTACTTTTAATGTCAATCCAACGGTTGTGATTTCTCACTCTACAAGCGACCCTGTATTGAATATTTTTAGTGATCAACATTATGCTCCCGAGCCCACATTTAAGTCAACTTGTCCTTATGATTGTACTCAACCGCCTGAATTTCCTCCTAACACTGAGAAGCCTATTATAACAGAAGAAAAAAAGGAAATGGCCAAAAAATTGAGAAGTTTGGAACTGACTATGAAAAACTTGCAAGGACTTGGGGGGTACAAAAGTGTCTCATATAAAGATCTGTGCATGTTTCCTGGTGTTTATCTTCCTCTTGGTTTTAAAATGCCAAAGTTTGAGAAGTATGATGGACATGGAGATTCTGTAGCGCATTTGAGACGCTATTGCAACCAGCTAAGGGGCGCTGGAGGGAATGAAGAATTACTTATGGCTTATTTCGGTGAGAGTCTTTCAGGTCTAGCTTCAGAATGGGTTGTTGACCAAGACATCGACAAGTGGAACAGCTGGGATGACCTGGCTAATAAATTTGTGTAACAATTTCAATACAATATGGATTTGATTCCTGACGAGAAATTCCTGAATAATATGAAGAAAAAAAGTACTGAAACTTTCAGAGAGTATGCGATTAGATGGCGTGAAAAAGCTGCTAGGGTAAAACCGCCAATGAAAGAAAGTAAGATAGTGGAGGAGTTTATTCAAGCGTAGGATGAAACATATTATCAAAACTTGTTACCTGCATTAGGCAAGCCATTTATTGAGGTCCTCAAAATGAGGGAGATAATAGAGGATGGAATTAAGACTGGTCGCATTGTGAGTTTTGCAACGTTGAAAGCGACTACTCAAACAATTCAAAAAGGTTCGGGAAGTGTGGGAGGAAAGAATAATGAGGAAGATGTATCTTCCATTGTAGTTGGACAACAGGCACAGGCAAGAGGACTACACTATCGTTACCCACAGGTTCAAACCCAAGTTTATGCCCAAGCTCCACAAAATCTTTCCCGAAATCCATTATACTCTATTCCCCCACCTCTATATCCAATATACAATGCACAAACCTATGGTCAATTTCCTTCTTACCCACAATGGCGTGTACCAACTCTTCAGAGTCTTCCTCAAACTCCACAAACATACCAAAGCCCTTTTAGGCCAGATTTTTGGTCCAAGCCAAACAATGAAATGAGGCAGAAGTCGAGGGATAGCTTCACACCAATTGGAGAGTCGTATGCAAGTTTATTCCAGATATTGGTACAGCAGGGCATGATCACTCCTCTCCTTGGGTATACTCCTGGCCCACATTTAAGAAGTTTTGATCCTAATGTACGATATGCATATCATTCTGATGTTCAGGGTCACAATATTGAAGATTGTCGTTCTTTGAAAAGAGAAATTGAAAAGATGATTCAAGATAAATCAATCATGGTGCAGAACATTGACAGTGAAGAAAGCTCTAGTCATGCTGATATGCAAACCAGTGGCTAAGATGTCAGGCTGACCAATAGAGAAGTCACCCATCTCTTTACTAGGAAGGGGTTTGGTAGCTTGTTTTGTTTTATTTTCTGTTGTCTGAATTATTTCAGGGTTGTAGTTAGGGATCTATCTTGTTTTGTGCTTTTGTTGTTTATGTTCAAACCCTTCTATATTTTGTTTAAACTAAATGAAGTGTCCCATTTTCTTTGTGTTTTAATTATGTGTTGTTTGTTTGTTTTCGTTACATAGTACATTTTATGTTGACTCTAGTGATATGACATGCTAGTGAAATTTTCAGCCAAATCTTAAAATCCAGTTTAAGCATGAGCTTTGAATCAGAGGGTTAAAGTTAGAAAAAGAGAGCGTCTGAGAAAATAGATAGAGTGGTAGGGCATTTGGTGATCAAGTTGAAGCCTTCTTTGAAAATTAAGGCAATTATTTTGAGAATCGTGAGAATAACTTGGTCAGCATTTGAAAGACATGTCTCAATTAGGTCAAATAGGGGATGTATGATCCTACATCAAAAGGAATAGAAAAATTAGCTCCACGAAAGCATGAGGAATGTACAATAAAGATGGAGTTTGTAGAAGAAGTAGCGACGCACAGTTCTCAGTTAAAATTAGTGCTATAAAAATGTCACTAATGATCTTCATCTCTCACTTTCATATTGCATGATACCTACTTGCATTTTTTCAAGGATTGATATGACGAAGGCATTTCATTCTGCTATTCAAACATCGTGTCATCCTTTGTTTACCCCATTTGAGCTTTAGTCCTATTTTCTTTCATACTCCTCTTTTAGAATCAATATAGTCAACAAAGCTCAAAAGAAAAGTGTCGAGCAAAACAATAGAGTCAGAAAAAGTTCAAAAAAAAAGAGAAGAAAAAGAAAATATGTCCAAAAATAAAAAATAAAAAAAGGGTGTCAAGACAAATAGAGTCAGAAAAATCCAAAGAGAAAAAGAGTCAACAAAAGAAAAATTAGAATCAAGTGAAAGAACAAGCTGTCAGAACTATGCATGACCTGATTCTCCTCTCCCGGGGGTGAGATATGTAGGATGCCCTACTCTGGGCTCAGTCCAACCAAATAAAAAATTTAGAATGGTCCAGTCAAAAGAAACTGGGGAATGAGTTAATCTTCATTGTTTGAGTCGATTTCAAAAGTTGTAAGTCCCACCCCATTTCAAGTGTCATTTGGGACTCATGTCATCCTTTCTTTCTAACCCTATCCAAAAGCCAAGTTACAACCAAAGAAAGACCTTCAATAAATCTTTGAGAATGTTAAGGCTAAGAATGCAATGAATGTGATGACGCATTTTGGGAACTACTTGTCTTTCTCAGCATAAGGAATCAGGAGGGAAAGGAAAATGAGAGTCTTATTGGTGACAAACCTCATGGGCACCGTAAGACGACAGTGAGTTGAGAGAAGTGAAAATAAAAGTCTCAATGGTGAAAAACCCTCACAGACACCATAATGCAATAGTGAACTGAGAAAAAGAAAATGAGAGAGGCTTATTGGAAAAAAACCTTCAATGTGCCACTAGCCGAATGAGCTTTTCGAATGAAAGGTTCAAGCAAGTAACTTAGTTTCAGATCCATTAACTCAACAACAATTGGTAGAAAGTTTGGAGGGAACGATCAGGCAGATTAATTCAAAATGCAAGGCATAATCATTAGAGTTGACTATCATTTTTAGATAAATTTTTCATTTCTTTGTTTCAAATGGGGACATTTATGGTCTTTTTTGTCCTTTCTTTATTTTATTTTTATTTTATTTTCTTGACTCAGTTATCCAAAAAATCATTGTCATTTTTTTTCTTGTCTTTAAGTTAAGTCTATGCCAAAACAAGTGAGAAAAGATCTCAAAACTGGCTACCGGCTTCTTCAATTGGACAAAGTAAGACAAAAGGCCAGAACATGAAAGAGACATGATTGTGAGCCAAAATAAGGCATGCATAAAGTTTTGTCAACAAAATATATCGGGAATTCATGGAAATACCAAGGTTTTTCAAAGGGTTTAGTTGAGAAGCATGGCAAAGCAGAGATACTGTGTTTAGAGGAACTCTTAATAATCTGAGTTTGGGACAATGATACAACAATTCAATGATATATTCTAATGGTTGGAAGCAAGGTTAAATGTGACTGGGGCAAGAGTGATAGCTAAAGCCACAAACCAGCCACCATGTTTTTAAACTAACAAGTTTTCTTTATATGAAACAGGAACACATGTTACCTTCGAATCAAGAATTTCAAAGCCTAAACATCAAAGGCCGTAATATTCTCACTTCTACAAATGCAAGAGGCAATGTTGCTGAACAAATTTGGTATTCAAAGACATGGTAAAACTCATAATCCAATATCTCTAGGAGACACACTTCCTTATTTGGGTAATTCAAGCAATATTCGTAAGGAGACGCACTTCCTTGTTTGGGTAATTCAAACAACATTTGTTAGGGGACGCACTTCCTTGTTTGGACAATTCAAGAAACACTTGTAAGGAGATACACTTCCTTATTTTGATAATTCAAGCGACATTTGTAAGGAGATGCACTTCCTTATTTGGGTAATTCAAGAGACATTTGTCAGGAGACGCACTTTCTTGTTTGGACAATTCAAGCAACACTTGTAAGGAGATGCACTTCCTTATTTTGGTAATTCAAGTGGTATTTGTAAGGAGACACATTTCCTTGTCTGGATAATTTAAGCGATGTTTGTAAGGAGACACATTTCCGTGGAAAATTCATGAAACATTTGTAAGGAGATGCACTTCCTTGTTTGGTAATTCAAGCACCATTTGTAAGGAGACGCACCTTCTTGTTCGGGTAATTCAAGAAACACTTGTAAGGAGACGCACTTTCTTGTTTGGACAATTCAAGCTACATTTGTAAGGAGACGCACTTCCTTATTTGGAAATTCAAGCACCATTTGTAAGGAGACGCATTTCTTTGTTTGGGTAATTCAAGAAACATTTGTAAGGAGACGCAAATCCTTGTTTGGGTAATTCAAGCAACACTTGTAAGGAGACGCACTTCCTTGTTTGGTAATTCAAGCAACATTTGTAAGGAGATGCGCTTCCCTGTTTTGTAATTCAAGCGGTATTTGTAAGGAAACGCACTTTCTTATTTGGGAAATTCAAGCAACATTGGTAAGGAGACACACTTCCTTATTTTGGTAATTCAAGCGGCATTGGTAAGGAGATGCACTTCCTTATTTTAATAATTCAAGCAACATTGGTAAGGAGACACACTTTCTTATTTTGGTAATTCAAGCAGCATTGGTAAGGAGATGCACTTCCTTGCTTTAATAATTCAAGCAACATTGGTAAGGAGATGCACTTCCTTGATTGGGTAATTCGAATTTTTCTTTTTAGGTAATGCACTTCCTAGCTTAAATTTTGATTCCTCTAAGACGTACCTTTTAGTCGAGTCATTTTCCTTGATTCCTATAAGACGTACCTTTTAGTCGAGTCATTCTCCTTGATTCCTATAATGACGTGACATTCAGAAAAGTCCTTTGATGATAAACTGGGGAAAAATTTAATTCTTGTTTTTGGAACTTTACTTTTCTGGCAAACGAAATTTCTCTTTATAACAATCTTTGTTTGGGATAATTTTCTTTTTAGTTTTGATGTAATTTCAGGAGCCCGACTGAAGAACAGGGTGATGACATAGCAAGTCAGGAGTCCGCCTGAATAACAGGGTGAATAAATGGAAAGTCAAGCAACAAGGTGAAGTAATTGAAAACCAAGCAACAAGTGATGAAATTGCAAGTCACGAGCCTGCCTGAAGAATAGGGTGATGAAACTCAAGTCAAGAGTCCAAAAGAAGCTGTGTAGATAGGATTTTGTAATTTCATTTATGTTTTAACTTGTAATTTTTATTTTTGATGTAATGACAGAGCCGCGGACCGAAACCTCGATGGAACCTCACTCGACTCTTCAACTCGGTATAGTCTTTCTCTCTCCAATCCCTTGAGATACTCGTGACTTGATTCCTTCATAACTTGGGTAGGTAGGATGTCCTAAATCAAGACTTAGTTTCCCTCCTTCTTTTTGTTTCATTTTTGAATAAGGGTTGGGACAAAATTCTGTCTCGTTGTCTACTTCTTTGTCTGAAAACACTGCGTGTTTACATTCAAAGTGGGCATGCTGTAGACACGTAATTTTGTCCCTCTGAAAGATATTTTTCTCCTAGTTACCTTATTCTACCGTATACCCTCGTCCATGTGATAATCCCCCCACAAAATGACAAAAAATAACAACCCCAAGCTAATTTTATCTTATCCTAACAACCTACCCAATCAAAATAAACCACATCACACCTTACCCCTACCCCACCTCACTACCCCACCTATCCTATACCCCACCCCCACTACCCATCCACGTGGCCCTCAGGATATTTCTTCTTCACAAAGAAAAAGAAGGTGAGGATTTTTCGGAAAGGGGGAGATACACAGAAAGGACCATGAGAGAGAAAAATGGACAGGCTTTTCACTCTTTTGCTTAATAGAATAATCCACATACAAAAAAAATAAAAAAGAACATCAATCTTCTTCTCCATAGAAGACACAGAGAACCAATACAGAGACACACAATTTGAATACCTCATATACAGATACTCAAAAATTACACTTCTTTATTTTTTTTCTTGGAATATTCACCTCACAAATCAAACACACACAGGAGATGCACAACTCACTCTCGTGCTCACGCACACACGCACATATCGGAAGAGAAGAGAGAAGATTTAGTGATCATAGAGAGGGGGGTTTGAGTGAGAAATCAAAGTAGGGAGAGATTGGGGAGGCAAACGGAGAAGGAATAACGGTATAAACCCAGCGTCTCGACTGTTTTTCGGTGAACCTTCTCGTCGGAATTGGTTTACAGGTTGTCTCGCTGATCGGCCAAACTTGAAACTTAAAAAAAAAAATCTTGGTTTTTGTTGTTCAGTTCCCTGTTGTGATCGATTTTTTCGGGTTCAGCTATTTCCGCATCTCCTTGTCGAAATCGAGTTGCGGGTTCATCGGTTTTTGCTTTGGGTTTGGAATTTGGTTTTGCTTTTCGTGTCAATCAGTCCATCAAGACCGGTTTCGGGGTTTCAAATCTCTCAATATTGAATTTGTAGTTTGTCGCTGCTGAGGTTCTATTGGGAATTCAAAGTTCGGGTTTTCCTAACTTTATTATCAATGAAATCGGCTTTTCAAAGGTCCATCTCTTAACTCTATTTTTTTACTATATTGAAGTTGGTTAATATCGTGATTTTGTGGTGTGGTTTTGAATATTTTGAAAAAATGTTAATTGTTGTTGCGGATATGAATGATTGGTATACTTAAATGTTTGAATCTTTGTTCGGGTATGGGTTTGATGTTGGTTTCAGATTTTGAAAAGGGATTTGATAGTCGAATTGGTTCAATCACGGGTTAAAGATGGATTCGGGGGTGAGAATTGAAAACTTAATAAAATTGGAGAATTTTGTTTAGTTTGACTCATTGGTTGTTTGATTTGAAATGAACATTTACTAGAATTTGATAACATCATGTTTAGGTCGATATTGAATAAGGCAAAGAGTAGGTTCGGGTAAGCAAAAGTAGGACTGGTGATTTTGAATGTAAAAATGTTTGTTGAATGGTTTGATTTTATGAATTTGGTTCAAGTGCATTCATTTGCCGGGAAATGCCCCGAAAGAATTGTATTTATTCACCGGGGAATGCCCCAACGTATCATGTACTCGGAGGACGCCTGTGATGAAGGACCGAAGCATTGGGTAAGGCATTGGAGCGTAGTTTGGCGTAGGTTAGCATAGGTTTACTTTTCAGTACCTTTTTCATTTCAGGTTGTAATAATTGGACTGTATACTATATTTTGGGATTCGTTTGTTTTGTTTGTTTGATTGATTGCTTTACGTGTTTTGTGTGGTTTATACATTCGTAGTGTCAAATTAGCCGATATACTCCACCAAGAAACCGTGGTCGAACCACTGGATCGAGGAGTGCCTAACACCTTCCCCTCGATCAACAGAATTCCTTGACCGGAATCTCTGTTCGCAAACCAGTTTTTAATGAGTCAAAAACAGTTTTGAAAAAGAATTTCCAAAGGTGACTTGGCACACCCGATTATGTCAAGTGGCGACTCTGAGTTTTGAATATAAAAGTCCTTTTCGAAACAAATTTTCATTTTTTGGTCAATTTAATAATAAAAATCCTTTCGAACTTAAAATCCAATCTTTCTTTGGAGTTAAAAAAGGAGGTGTGACAAGGACAATAAAAATATTACTACAAAAAAATTAAAAGAATGTTAGATCATGCATCGCCTGAAAACTAACATCTAGTAGAATATACTTCAGAAGTATAGAATTAAAATTAGTGGTGGTACCTATGAAAATAGGATTTAATAAATTCTGCCTGAATTTTAATGGATTAACTACTCGCATATTAATTAGTTAAGATTTCTTACATAATTGTACAGGTGAATAAATTTTTTTAAATAAAATAGCTACATGTATCTATAATGTATGTGTAGTATATCCATATTATATAAATAGTTATATAATAAATATGTTATGTATCAATATTGGAAAAACATTATGCAATCTTTTATTATGTTGTATAAAAATATATCAGAGATGTATATACATTCATAAATATTTTAATACAATATTTATACATTGCAACAATTCATCTTCCTCAACAACCTGATTCTCTTTTTCAATCTCGACCAATTCAGATTCCCTCTAAATATCTCAAAATTTAATTATGAGATCTTCTCAATTTTTTTCGATATATAATTTGGCCAAAATGATCGTATTTGTGGCATGTCAAATTTTTAAGTTTGAACTTTTAAAGAAGCTTTGATGGTTGAACATCGAAGAAGAAAGAGAAGGAAGAAGAGAAGGATCTCTTACCCTCACCAACATCCCGATCTCTATTTTAGGCCCTTTTTCTGCTAAATCTCCTATAATTCATGCATCTTTCATGCTTTATTTATTATGTCACGCCAATTGTTTCTTAATTGATAGCTAGATGAATTTTTGGATGATTTAAAGGTGCTATCTTTAATTCCTACCTTTACCTCTAACTCTATGTCATGATATAAGTTGTTGACACCTAATTTTTGCCCTCCACGACTAAATTTAATCTCGAGTTTCTTCGATTTTCAATAAAATCACGACATTTATTTTATCGAATGAAGAAACTTTTCAAAAGTAATTACCTTGGTAAGTTCTTCATTTAAGTAGCAATTATATATTATTGTATTCAATTATACGAAATTATATAATTTTGTTGCTTAAAAAACTATTTTTTGTGGAATATCAAATTTTAATCAAGGTCTGTTCGGAAATAAATTTTGATTAAAATCTTAGTTTAAATATAATTTAATCTCAAGAATAATTTATTTGGATAAATATGTGTTTAGTTTTTAGTGAATCAAGGAGCTCGGGATTAAATCGGTTGGTAAATCATATGGGATCTAGATTTAATTTAGCGAATTCATTGAATTGGGTCAATTGAAATTAATTAGGCCACAATTGAAAGACAATTGACTAATTAATCCTCAATTGGCCAAAATTGAATGAAAAGGGTCAGATCTCATAGCAGATTGACAATTTTTGTAAGAATAGTTCAGTGACCCAATCTCCTAATCTGCCTAGCCCAGCCCGACAATAAACATTTTAAGTTAACCAAACCAGCCCTCTATTACCATCAGTGGCCCATTCCAACATTACCAGCCCAATCCAAATCACTTCCGACCCGGCCCATCTTCTAAAATCCCCTTCTCTTCATATGGGTGAAGCACAACAGCTTCAAGAATAGAACAATCTTTAACGACCTATCCTGATCCAACATCGGCGAACAGCTCAGTCAATCGATCAACGTCAAATGCCACTAATCCGATTCCCCCAGTAACAATCGATGTACAAACAGCCAAAAATAGCGTATAACTTCAGCGAACCATCGACCGAATTCCGACCCAGCTCACCCAACCCGATCCGATTTTAGACCCGGGATCGACCCCAAACCGCTTCTTTTCCCTCTTGTACGCGCCACTTGACTCTCACGCGAGTACGTATAAGGAAAATTTGAGAGCCTTCTAGAATTCATGTACGTGTCCTCCCCAACGTCTAAGTTTGATTTTTCTTGGATAAGATGGTACGAATTCGTACATACCTGGTGGTTTTTAATTGGTTTTGGATTGGAATCTGTTTGGCTCAATTTTAATTGGTCCACTATTCCCAAATTGGTACAGACTGATGAAATGCCAAGCTGGAAAAGGGATTTCAAATTTGAAATCCCAGAAGACCCTTTTTTCCACCTTCTATATATAGGAGGGCCTTTGTTTCTTGAAAGGGAGAAAAATTGGGGGGGGGGGGGGGTTGAAGAAGGAGAGTATAGAAAATTAGGGGCTTTTTCTTTTTTTTTGGATGGGAAATTCTGGGGTCAAAAATTAAGGTTTCAAAAAGAGGGAAATCTTCTGAGTAAGTTTCTGATTTCGAAAACAGAGAAAGGAAATTTTTTTGGATTTTCTGAATTCAGGTTGAAAGTCTTAGTTGAAAATCTGGGGGTTTCCAAATTTCTAAGAGGAAATAGCAAAAGGACGCTCTATTGGTGGTCGATGTCGCGAGATTTTGGTAGCGACAAGTTTGCTGATAGCTCGTCGTCCCGTTTGTTGCCCCGAAAGAGGTAAATGCACGCTCGTCCCTCTTTCTTCTTCATTTTGATGTTTCCTACTTCACCCTTCTTTCTTCGTAGAATGTAGTTACCTGTGTATCCTGAATGAGGCTGGGTTCGTCTGTTGTAGATGGCTGTGAGGGCCTTAGGGGTTGTTTCATGATTGTTGTTATGCAATTTCGTTGAAGCAGTGCTCATGTTGTAACTTTAAATGTCATTATGTCGAATATATTGTCTTTTAATTGGCACTGTTGGTTATCTGAGGGTTATGGTATGAATAAACATTTATATCATCAAGACTGCATTTTTTTGTTTCTAGTTTCCCTTTTGATGTAGCGTTTCCTGATATGCTAGGTTAACTGTTATTATAATCTTTTGATTTGTGATTGTAGCGTTGTGCTGCTTCCCCCGATTTTGCAATCTATTGTTTAAACTTTAATATCGTTAATTAGTTATTTAATCATGGTTTTCACTTTTGAGTGTTAATTTGATTAAACAAGTTTGCCTAGATGTTACAACTTGCTTAATTACATCCTAGTTTGAAAAATGTCTAGCCTTTCCCTACATCATTTGCTCCATTGGTTTTGATAGTTAGACGCACGTTAGATTTTTGCCTTATCTATCTTCAGAATCAGATTCCTATGGTTAATTTTATGTTTTCCTTGGTAGTCGTTGTTTATTCAAGTTGCTTTCCCTTTTCTTACTTTGCTTTTGATTCAATTTTGGTTCGATTGTCTAGAACTTCTAGATTTCTGTAAGGCGTTTTCGGACTATCGAATAATGCTTGAGTGTTTTACTATTTTCCCCCTTTAAATCTGTTAAAGTTCTATGTTCCGTTGATGTCGACCTTTCTCGATGTATCGGCATGAGTGTTGTATATATTTTTTTAGTATGAACTGGAATTCAGTTTTAGTGAAGATTATACATCTAGGGAATATGTTCTTGTTATTCTACCCTTGATTGATCATCTTGTGTCATGAGGTTCGTTCGCCGAAGTTCGTACTTTCTTCGACTTCTCTTTATTCCAAAATTACCGTAGCAGTAATCGAATCTTTTAAAAATATGTGAAATGTATTCTTTAGCAGTCATTTTTCATGTAGTCCGATTACTTTCCTCAGTTGAACACTTTCTTCACTTTAATCCCAATCTTTTAGCTTGTTATTTGCAGTTTAGTATGACAAGATTGGACTTTTATCCTGTTTCTCCAAACTATTGATGAATCATTGCTTGCTGTAATTTTAAATCTCCAGCAAAGGGACAAAGGGACTAAAAAGTCTCTCTTTTGTTCATTCGCTCATATTTTTTACTTGTCATCTTTATCTATCTTATTTGTTTTATTTATGGGATTATTCATGTATTTTGGTCCACGCAGCCAAAGTTGTATCTAATACAGGTGGAGCAAGACTCGAGCCAAAGGCCCAAAAAATAGTTTAGGACAGGTGAAATGGGTCGGAAGCCCAACTAGACTAGGACAGGTCTCGTTGATTTGGGCCCAATGGCCTAAATCCTTTACTTTCTCCTCCCTTCCCCTTTTATGTGTTTATTTGTTCATTAGTTTTGTTTAGACTTAGTTAAAATCCCTACTAAGTCGCCTAAATCTATTTTACACAAGTCTATAAAAAATCAAATCACTATTTCAACAAATTAATCTTTTTAGAATTTAATCATAAGATGTTTTCAAACAGTCCGGATAACCGCAAGTTAGCGGACGTTTTAGGTGCCTAACACCTTCCTAAAACTTTAATAGGAACCACTTACTCGGAATCTCTAACTTAAAATGATTTTCCTGTTTTGAATCGTTTTAAGTAACTCTCTAAAGGTTTCTTAATTCCTTTTCAAAATTAAGTGGCGTCTCTCTCAAAAGTCAAAATTTCCGCAAAACAAAAATGGCGACTCTGTTGGGGATCTTTAACTAGGTTCTAACCAAATGTTTGATTTCATCTTTCGATTAACTGCTTATGTGTTTATATGTTTCGATTTTGTAAAGTTTAACTATCGTATCTCATGGCATATTCCTGCATTATTTAAACTGTTTTGGGGTTTCGTGGATGTCCCGACCCCTGTTGTTCAATTTCAAAAATGTTGTTGGAAATACGAACAACTTATTAGCACGTGAGTCGTTTGATGGTTGTTCATATTTTCAAACTCAAGTTGTCCGCTTGACAACCAGTGTTCAGACCCACTCTAGACACCTAGGATAGAATGAAACCAAAACCCTATTTTAGGCATGAGCCTAGGAAGACCCAATACCCGAAAGGGATATTGGGCCCATTAGAAAACTTGCCCTGCGTCTATTGACCCCAAGTCAATTACAGATGAATCATATTTATGTGTTGAAGAAATATATGTTTGTTTAATCCAATCCATTATCCTTTGGGGGTCGGGAGAAGACTTGTTTTACTCATTTTTGTATAAGAATGCATCAATCGTACACCGATTGATGGAGGAATTAAAACAAGCCAAGAATGATTTGGACAGTTGCATGGCATCTATGGCACAGTTATACAAAAATCGCTTGATCATTAACGGATGTTTCCAATAATGAGGAATGGACAAAGCTAAAAGCGCGAAGGCCGATAGAATAAGCATTCAGTAATTAGTAGCCCCTGTGTGGGACATTATTCCCTTTCCCTAAAGATTGTATCCCTTTTGTGCAACTTTTGTAGACATTGATGTCATTTAGGTATACCTATGAAGGTTTTTGGGGATAATGGATTGTCTTTAAAAAGGCGTATATTTTCTTCAAAAATTCTTAGGCCTAAACCCTTGGCTCAAATGGGTCACCTAATTAGGATGCACTTTTATTACAATATGCTTGTGTAGTATAACTGTTTATGTGCTTATACGTGTTGTGTTGATTCGAATCAAAGGCGAAATGATCCAATCCCATTTTTCATAGAACATCTCTAGGAAAAAATATACCCCGCTATACAAAAGTCCGACCAAAAGTACTCCAAGTCTCCCAAGTTTCTCAGAAAAGTCCGTAGTTATTCTCAAAACTTCCAAAATGATCGCTACCATTTTAGGAAAGTTGACTTTAGAATCAGAAAATGCCATTATAGTTCGAACTACGCAGGGCCTGATTTCTCCTCCGTGAGATACATAGGCAGCCTTTCGGCCCGGCCCATATCTCCAAAAGCTCTGTTGTCCTCCACTTTCTTGAAGGAAAAAGAAGAGTTGAATCTTCCCGACAAATTCCACCTATCTATATCATTGAGCAATATCCTGTTCATTAAAATCCCCGAGTCATCATTACTTCATGGATCAATTCGCATGAGATGAGAAACAACTCTATGTGTTTACTTCCTACCTTATCATCTTGCTTTACTTATTACTAACGAAATCTAACACGTCAGCATTTGAGTTGTTTTTACTTTGCAGGCAATAGAAACTACTCTGTGTTGACACAAAATGGTCCTACTTCACCCGATCAAAATGAATAAGAGATCTCCTTCTTGACTATAACTTTATTACAGGAAGAGAAAAATGACTAGTAGTAAAACTGGATTCTACCAATCATTTTTCAAACATGTAAGAAATGGTCTCGAGGATGGAACAAGGAAAATATAAGGGAAGAATTTCCCAAGACAATCGGGATCATGAAAGATTATTGGAGGAAATATTGTTGAATTGGACCTCCACTCCACTCATGACTCATCGCCCATCGTATAACGGTAACTTAAAATCTGCCATTATCATGTCATGTCAAGAAGCAAAATAATGATAGCCCTAGAACAGTCAACAGAAGATTCAAAGAGTTCGAGAATCAAAGAAGCCTAATCTAGAGGAAACCAGGGTGGTTAACTAGGAAGGCGATGACTCCATTGGACATTTGATCCTTTGTTCTATAAAGACAAACGCAATACAAACGTCATATCATCCATAAAAGTACTTATTTATATCCTAGTAAGGTGGATAAGAGTATTTTTAGGGCCATTATGAGTTTATCTACGAACTACGTTTGACCTGAATTCCCAAGAAAGGGATACGTAGGTGGCCTATGTCGGCTTCGGTCAACCCATTAATTTCTAAGCGTAGTCCTGAACTACGTTTGACCTGATTCCTTCTTTAACGGGATACGTACGCGCCCCAACGGCTCGGTCATATAACCCAGGAAATGGAAACTGGGGCAGAATTTTCGAGAAGGAATCTCAAAAATTCACAAGAAAAGATCGACATCCAACAAAGAGAATGAAGATAAGCAAAGACTTCAGATCAACTCAGATTGGTATCATCTCAAACAACTTTAAACTGGAGCAGAAATTTTGAGGAAGACCTCAAAATTTCTATCAAATGCCGGAACATATTCCAAATTCCCCAGCACCAGAGGTTAAAGTCAAGATTTGGAAGTCATCATCTGTAACAAAGTCTGGGTGGACTCAATTTTTGGATATGATAGAACTACTTGAAGAAACCCTCCAACAATGATCATGAGTTTTGGAAACCATCCGTCGAATATAGTCAAAATCATGAGGAAGACGTTCGTTGAGCTAGTACATGACATGACTGGCAGAGATTTTCTAAAGTTCTATAGAAGTTTTTGAAATTATTTTCAAAAATTTAAGACTATTTTCAAAATCATTCATTTAGTACTTTCCTAGACATCAATTGGGATGGAGTGTCAGGGTGGAAGTCCCAACATTGCGGAATGGCCAAGAGATGGAAAGGAGAAAATCGAGGATCGAAGAAGGTCAACACGGAGTAATTTTATTCAAACTAATCATTTTTTGTGGATGCAGGGATCGATACACAAAAATGAGGGTCTCTTTCAAAAATCCCCAAGCAAAGTGGGAGCCATAATAGAGCATTAATACCTAAGAACGGTATTTTAGGGCAGCCCTAAAAATAGGTTTAATGCCCATTTATTGAGGACCTTTTGATTTGTCCATCTCATTTCTTGAGATCGTAGGCGACACACAAAATCTCTTTGTCTTCTTTACACATATCGTATTTAGAAGTTTCCTAAAATTAGTCGCTAGTAAAAGCGACTTTGTGTCTACTAATCGTCTACCTTGAGTACAGGTACATGTAGAAAACAGGACGTTGACAAATGAAGTCAGGTAAAATTACGCATCATATCCGCAAGGCATTGCCTCAAGAGCTATTTCATAGCATTGCCCCAAGGGCCATTACATATCATAGACGCAAGGCATTTCCTCAAGAGCTATTGCATATCATTGCCCCAAGGGCCATTACACATCATAGCCGCAAGGCATTTCCTCAAGAGCTATTGCATATCATTGCCCCAAGGGCTATTACCTATCATTGCCCCAAGGGCCATTACACATCATAGCCATAAGGCATTGCCTTAAGAGCTATTGCATATCATTGCCCCAAGGGCTATTACATATTATTGCCCTAAGGGCCATTACACATCATAGCCATAAGGCATTGCCTCAAGAGCTATTGCATATCATTGTAAGGGCTATTGCATATCATTTCCCCAAGGGTCATTACATATCATAGCCGCAAGGCATTGCCTCAAGAGCTATTGCATATCATTTCCCCAAGGGCTATTGCATATCATTGCCCCACGTGCCATTACACATCATAGCCGCAAGGCATTGCCTCAAGAGCTATTGCATATCATTGCCTCAAGATCTATTGTATATCATTGCCCCAAGGGCCATTACATATCTTTGCCGCAAGTCATTGCCCCAAGGGTCATTACATATCATTGCCGCAAGGCGTTGCCCCAAGGGCCATTGCATATCATTTCCACAAGGCGTTGCCCCAAGGGCCATTACATATCATTGTCACAAGGCGTTGCCCCAAGGTCCATTACATATCATTGCCACAAGGCGTTTCCCCAAGAGCCATTACCATTACATATCATTGCCGAAAGGCGTTGCCCCAAGCGCCATTACATATCATTGCCGCAAGGCATTGCCCCAAGGGCCATTGCATATCATTGTCGCAAGGCATTTCCCCAAGGGCCATTACATATCATTACCACCAGGCGTTTCCCCAAGGGCCATTATATATCATTGCCACAAGGCGTTGCCCCAAGGGCCATTATATATCATTTCCGCAAAGGCCATCTCATACTATCGCCCCAGAAGGCATTCAATATTTGTTGACGCGCTAGACAGAAATGCTAGCGTCAAGGATATCTCATTATTTTATGAATCAACATCTGAATGCATTGAGAGCACACGATTTAAAGGGATGCCTTTAAGTCGCAATCTAAGGATGAATGATATATAATATTTCCTAAAGATTAACAATTTGAGGGATTATCTATAAGTCATATTGTATCCAAGGTCAGATGATGCGCAGGAACACTTGAAAGCTAGCGATGGGAGGGATATCTATAAGCCAACTCTTAACCAAAGTCAGATAGTGTGCAGGATTATCTAAAATCTAGCAATTCAAAGGATATTTATAAGTCTCCTCGTATCCAACAATCAAATAATACTCAAGATTATCCAAAGATTAACAATTTAAGGAAAACTTATAAATCGATCATCGGCTATAACCGGAGAGGTTATCATTCCACATACGACAAATGATATAGGTAACCAAAAGGGTTGCCACTCCAGCACAAGATTACACGGTTGTAGGGACCGTTCGGCATAAAGTATCGTCGTATTCAAAAGGGTCACCCCACTTGGAAGACATATTCAACTAACAATGTCATAATTATACAACAACCAAGAGGGTTGTTGAGTTTGTTATTGCCAGTTATTTCATTCCAAACAGCATTGTCGAGAGCATCCGAGAGGATGAAAATCTCAAATCAAAACCATAGGTGCGGACGACTTCAAATAGGACGCAGCACAACGTGGAACTCTTTCTTAGCAGAAAAATGGGACATAGTCTGGGGAGGGATGTCAAACTCTCTAGACGCGAGCTAAATGATGATCACCACCACCATCTAACCACGCCTCTATTAGAAGGCATGTGGATATTTTTGGATGTTCTGGTCTCAGCTTTACCTCTGGGATATTTTCTTAACTCATACCGAGGGAAACTTTTTTTTTTCTCTTTTTTTTCTTTTTTCTTTCAAATTCAGGTGACAACATACTTAGAGTTTTGAAAATTATGTTCGGGTAAGTTCTTGTCTATGGATGTGAAGGATCCCACATTCATGATTAAGAGGTTACAAGCCTTTTTTCCGCAACTCGATCAACTTGTCACTCATACTGATCCAAAGATTGTCTGAAAATAGAAGACTATCTTTTCTACAGATAGAGTCGAACTACAAGCAGTCTGATTCCTTGAGTCTCGGGGATATTTAGGTTGGGATCTATGTAAAAAACTCGACTGCATTTTGACCTTCCCCCAAATCCCTTCATTCCCCCAGCTTCTCGGTTCCATTAAAAACTCCAAAACTGAGATAGCTGGCGAATTTTCTAAAAATCATGCTTTAAATCAAGCTTTATGAACTACAAGTGGCCTGAATTCTCATGTAACCTGAGATATGTAGGAAACCTGATACTAAGGTTCGGCCATAACTCAAAAACTCATGCGAAAATCAAGTTCTTTCAGAAATGAATTTGTGGTCGGACAAAAATTAAGAACGTCAACCTCCTTTTGTCCAGGGTTACTTGCATCCACCCTACCCAAAGGGAGGGCGCAGTTGTTGACACCTAATTTTTGCCCTCCACAACTAAATTTAATCTCGAGTTTCTTCGATTTTCAATAAAATCACGACATTTATTTTATCGAATGAAGAAACTTTTCAAAAGTATTTACCTTGGTAAGTTCTTCATTTAAGTAGCAATTATATATTATTGTATTCAATTATACGAAATTATATAATTTTGTTGCTTAAAAAACTATTTTTTATGGAATATCAAATTTTAATCAAGGTCTGTCCGGAAATAAATTTTGATTAAAATCTTAGTTTAAATATAATTTAATCTCAAGAATAATTTATTTGGATAAATATGTGTTTAGTTTTTAGTGAATCAAGGAGCTCGGGATTAAATCGGTTGGTAAATCATATGGGATCTTGATTTAATTTAGCGAATTCATTGAATTGGGTCCTAATTGAAATTAATTAGGCCACAATTGCAAGACAATTGACTAATTAATCCTCAATTGGCCAAAATTAAATGAAAAGGGTCAGATCTCATGGCAGATTGGCTATTTTTGTAAGAATAGTTCAGTGACCCAATCTCTTAATCTGCCTAGCCCAGCCCAACAATAAACATTTCAAGTTAACCAAACCAGCCCTCTATTACCATCAGTGGCCCATTCCAACATTACCAGCACAATCCAAATCACTTTCGACCCGGCCCATCTTCTAAAATCCCTTTCTCTTCATACGGGTGAAGCACAACAGCTTCAAGAATAGAACAATTTTAACGACCTATCCTAACCCATATCGGCGAACAGCTCGGTCAATCGATCAACGTCAAATGCCACTAATTCGATTCCCCCAGCAACAATCAACGTACAAACAACCAAAATGGCGTATAACTCCAGCGAACCATCGCCAAATTCTGACCCAGCTCACCCAACCCGATCCGATTTTAGACCCGAGATTGACCCCAAACCGCTCATTTTCCCTCTTATACGCGCCACTTGACTCTCACGCGAGTACGTATAAGGAAGATTTGAGAGCCTTCTAGAATTCATGTACGTGTCCTCCTCAACATCTAAGTTTGATTTTTCTTAGATAAGATGGTACGAATTCATACATACCTGGTGGTTTTTAATTGGTTTTGGATTGGAATCTGTTTGGCTCAATTTTAATTGGTTCATCATTCCCAAATGGTACAGACTGATGAAATGTCAAGCTGGAAAAGGGATTTCAAATTTGAAATCCCAGAAGACCCTTTCTTCCACCTTCTATATATAGGAGGGCCTTTATTTCTTGAAAGGGAGAAAAAAAGAGGGAGGGTTGAAGAAGGAGAGTATAGAAAATTGGGGGCTTTTTCTTTTCTTTTGGATGGGAAATTTTGGGGTCAAAAATTAAGGTTTCAAAAAGAGGGAAATCTTCTGAGTATGTTTCTGATTTTGAAAATAGAGAAAGAAAAAATATTTGGATTTTCTGAATTCAGGTTGAAAGTCTTAGTTGAAAATCTGGGGGTTTCCAAATTTCTAAGAGGAAAAAGCAAAAGGACGCTCTGTTGGTGGTCGACGTCGCGAGATTCTGGTAGCGATAAGTTTGTTGAAAGCTCGTCGTCCCGTCTGCTGCCCCGAAAGAGGTAAATGCACACTCATCCCTCTTTCTGCTTTATTTTAATGTTTCCTACTTCACCCCTCTTTCTTCGTAGAATGTAGTTACCCGTGTATCATGAATGATGCTGGGTTTGTCTGCTGTAGATGGCCGTGAGGGCCTTAGGAGTTGTTTCATGATTGTTGTTATGCAATTTCGCTGAAGCAGTGCTCATGTTGTAACTTTAAATGTGATTATGTCGAATATACTGTCTTTTAATTGGCACTGTTGGTTATCTGAGGGTTATGGTATGAATAAACATTTATATCATCAAGACTGTATTTTTTTGTTTCTAGTTTCCCTTTTGATGTAGCGTTTCCTGATATGCTAGGTTAACAGTTATTATAATCATTTGATCTGTGATTGTAGCGTTGTTCTTCTTTCCCCGATTTTGCAATCTATTGTTTAAACTTTAATATCGTTAATTAATTATTTAATCATGGTTTTCACTTTTGAGTGTTGCTTTGATTAAACAAGTTTTCCTAGATGTTACAACTTGCTTAATTACATCCTAGTTTGAAAAATGTCTAGCCTTTCCCTACATCATTTGCTCCCTTGGTTTTGATAGTTAGACGCACATTAGATTTTCGCCTTATCTATATTCAGAATCAGATTCCTATGGTTAATTTTACGTTTTCCTAAGCAGTCGTTGTTTATTCAAGTTGCTTTCCCTTTTCTTACTTTTCTTTTGATTCAATTTTGGTTTGTTTGTCTAGAACTTCTAGATTTCTGTAAGGCGTTTTCGTACTATCGAATAATGCTTGAGTGTTTTACTATTTTCCCCCTTTAAATCTGTTAAAGTTCTATGTTTCGTTGATGTCGACCTTTCTCGATGTATCGGCATGAGTGTTGTATATATTTTTTTAGTATGAAAAGTTAGATAATAATAAGTTTGGATGGCTTCCCCTGGAATTCAGTTTTAGTGAAGATTAGACATCTAGGGAATATTTTTTTGTTATTCTACCCTTGATTGATCATCTTGTGTCATCATGTTCGTTCGTCGAAGTTCGGACTTTCTTCGACTGCTCTTTATTCCAAAATTACCGTAGCAGTCATTGAATCTTTTAAAAATATGTGAAATCTATTCTTTAGCATTCATTTTTCATGTAGTCCGATTACTTTCCTCAGTTGAACACTTTCTTCACTTTAATCCCTATCTTTTAGCCTATTATTTGCAGTATAGTATGACAAGATTGGACTTTTATCTTGTTTCTCCTGACTATTGATGAATCATTGCTTGTTGTAATTTTAAATCTCCAGTCTTGCACCTGCAATTGCTTGCGTTAGCTTAAGTCCATGATGAAATATTTCCTGTTGTAGTTCTTTAACTTATCATTTTGACAGTATAAAGATATTTAGCATAGTTCGACTCGTAATTTTTGTTAAATCTAACTTGGACGAACGTATTACCCCCGGCTCAATCTAACTAAATTGTAGTTTGTTCGATAAACAGCGTAGCTTTGTAACATGTTTAGTTTAGTTCAGTTATAATTTTCTTTGCAAAAGCAATGCTTCATTCTTTCTTGAAAAAGTTGTGATATTGTGATGCTCTTGGTTTCAATTTTATTCTGATGGAGTATGTTGTGTGCTATTATATTGCATGACTCTGACCTATTTTAATTACTGTCTTGCAGTCCGTTTGATTACACTACAGTTGACTTTTTGTTTATAAATTTGTTATACTATTTCTCCATGTAGCAATTCGTATTTTGGGTGTGCATTAATTTCGTTTCTTTTCTTCTTTTGCATGACAATTCGTTGGAGTCCAAACGGACTCTTTGCATTCCCTAATGGGCCAATCAGGCCCATCCGTTTAGTCAAGTCCGGAATTGAGTCCAAGGTTCCAATGCATACGAATACAAGGATTCAAGAGAGGAGGAATGGGTTAAACTCCCATCTTCGAAGCGACAAAGGGACTAAAAAGTCTCCCTTTTGTTCATTCGCTCATATTTTTTACTTGTCGTCTTTATCTATCTTATTTATTTTATTTATGGGATTATTCATGTATTTTGGGCCACGAATCCAAAGTTGTATCTAATACAGGTGGAGCAAGACTCGAGCCAAAGGCCCAAAAAATAGTTTAGGACAGGTGAAATGGGTCGGAAGCCCAACTAGACTAGGACAGGTCTCGTTGATTTGGGCCCAATGACCTAAATCCTTTACTTTCTCCTCTCTTCCCCTTTTATGTGTTTATTTGTTCATTAGTTTTGTTTAGATTTAGTTAAAATCCCTACTAAGTCGCCTAAATCTATTTTACACAAGTCTTTAAAAAATCAAATCACTATTTCAACAAGTTAATCTTTTCAGAATTTAATCAAAAGATGTTTTCAAACAGTCCGGATAACCGCAAGTTAGCGGACGTTTTAGGTGCCTAACACCTTCCTAAAACGTTAATAGGAACCACTTACTCGGAATCTCTAACTTAAAATGATTTTTCTGTTTTGAATCGTTTTAAGTAACTGTTTCTTAATTCCTTTTCAAAATTAAGTGGCGACTCTCTCAAAAGTCAAAATTTCCGCAAAACATAAGTGATATCTTTAATCCCTATCACTACCTCTATTTCTTTCTCTCTTTCTCTCTCTTTCTCTTCTAAAGCTACAAGTGGTATTGAATAAAATTTCACATACTAGAGTTCTATATACTAGATATTTTTGAACAAAATCTTACCAATTTTAAGGATGAACTTTAAACTTCCCTTTCAGATAACTTTATATAAAAATTTAAAGTGCTAGTAAATCTGTAAAAAAATGAAAACTGATTATGATTTAAAATGGAAGAAAATTAAAAATCGCATAAACATTCTAGATTAAAAAATTGAATGAAAAAAATACAGAAGATGAAGGATGCTTACAGTAATGAGATTCTAAATCCATAAATGAATTTAAATTTGAAGAGCCTTCAATTAACGATGAATTTGAAAGTGGATTTGATTTCATGGTAGAAGGCAAAGAAATTAAGGATATATGCTTGACCAATTGTGTTTTATGTATGAGAAAATCCATGACACATATTGATACGACAAAGTATATCTATGTACAATATTGTATCAATTGTTTTTTTGAACAGAGTAATATGCATTTACTTGTTTTTATGACTTTTTTTTGACAATCAATGTGAATATTATCATAAACGAATACATACTTACAACCTAAAGAGTCCTCTTACTCTTATTTCCCTTTAAAAGGTATTAAGCAACAAGAGACTCCAATGAAACGGTACTAATTATAATATTTCTGTCAAAACATATATGTTCTCTCTTTGTATTGCTAAAAACTCTATTCTTTTACAATCTCTCTTGTAAATCGTCCAATTGTTTCTTAGTGTTGACTGTACACCTATCTGAATTGTTGTCAGTTTCTTGTCTTCCAAATATAGTAAGTCATTCCTTCCTATAAAGCAGCTACAACTTCTTTCTGGAATCTCTTTTAGTGTTTTCTTTTAAATTTTTTTTAGTGTATGCTTCAAATATTCTGATGGTAGGTTAATATTTATCCATTCCATAAGCTCGGCTGTAGTTGTCACTGCATAAATACACTCTTCAAATAAATGTCTGCTTTTTTTCACCCAATACTATACAAGAAAAGTCGAAGTCACACCTAAACTATCTAAGTGATCTATTACACACCTTAATTATATAAAAGTGATATTATTACCTCCCCGCGACCCCCATTCTAAGGCGCATATATTACACTTGTTTTAGGCGCGTCCAACCTATTAAATAACAAAAGTAAACGGCTAAAAACATTAAAAGTACATCATCTTTAATTTCCAACGGATCTATTCTTATTTAAGCCTATTTGGGGCTCAAAACTAGGAAACCCTAATTCCCAAATTTGTCTCTCAAAATCGAAATTGAAGAGCATTTGTTTGAAGAATTGGTAACTAAATCTTTTTAATACTTCGATTTCTTGCTATATTGATGATTATCTTGTCTTAATTTTGTTGTCATTTTCATAAATTTTTCTTCCCTCAAGTGTTGTTCAACCTCTCTTAAACCTTATTTTCTTAATCAAGGTACTTTAATAGTTAAGATAAGTTTGAGTAGACTTTGTAAGCAAGAAGAAGATCATGAGTTGGTCGAGGTTCGATGCAAACATGGACATCTTTTGCCTTTGATGACTTCATGGACCTCAAGAAATCCGGGTAGACGCTATTGGACTTGTCCTTACTATGGAGTAAGTGAGTTTTTTCTTCAAACATTGATCTTGAATAGTGTATACGAATCTAATTGCTTTCATTTTACAATGCTAGATCATGCGATTTTTGGCTTTGGAAGGATGATTTTATTGATGAACGATCAAAATTTTTTATTCCTAAATTATTGAGAAGAATTGGAGAGCTTGAGGAAAGAGTTGAATCTTCGATAAATTGTGCATTTTATGAACACAAAATAGTTGATGACAAGACTACTAGGACAACCAAATCTGTGGAGAGCAAAATAGACATGAACAAAATAGAGTTGCAAATGGACAATTTTCAGGATGATTTGAAGATGATAAAGGCAAATGAGAAGAAATGGAAGATCAAGTTGGCTAAGCCCAAGAAAAGAAAAAAACAACTATGGACTACTCTAATTTGTGTATGTATTTTGGGTGTTAGTGTTCTATTTCAATTCATGTTCTTGAAAGGATCTCCAAGAAGGCTTCCCTAAACTAAGTTGCTTTGTTTTTGTTATGTTTTAAGGGATGAACTTTGTATCAATTATTAGGTGATACCTTTGACAAAACTGTCAGGTTTTGTAATTAAATTGTTGTGTAATGAAATTGTAAGATTGAACTTAACAGTTTTGACTTTATTTTCAGTGGTTCTTTGTGTTGCAATTTGTATACAACATCACAACACTAAATGCAGTCACAGCTGTTGCACAAGCACGAACATAAATTTCAACAACATCACAACATAAATTTAACATTAATAAATGCAGCCACAACTGTTGCACAAGCACAAACACAAATTTCAGCAACAATGAAATTACAACTGCATAATCATTAACCAAAAATAAGTGTCAATTACATATTGTTGCCAAATACATTTACAAAAAGATCAGTACTGTTAAACTAATCACAGTTACAAAATGCAGTCAAAGTTGACACCAATATCAGTGAATAATTACAGTTACAAAAAGCAGTCACAACTGCGAACATCAGTGAACTACTAAAAAACAGTCTTAAATGCATTTCCAGCTGCCAACATCAGTGAATTATCAAAAACATAGTCTTAAATGCAGTCACAACTGTCAAACTTTATACAAAGAAATGCAGTCACATCGGTAAATGCAGTCTTAAATGTAGTCTACACCAACTTCTCATAGAGATTGAACATTGGAGCTTTCTTGACTCAAGTGTGCAGCCTTGGATCTTGTTTGCATTTGTTTTTTGCCTCTCATTTCTTGTAGTTGTCTGGAGGTCATAGCTTTTTTTCCTTTTTATTTTACACCAATTTTTTGTGTATATCCGAGATTTTCAGTCACAAATGCTGAAGACTTGGCAGTTTTGAATCTCTCACTTGACATTTCTGGCTGCTCAAATGAAGAAAGTATTAAACTTTAGTAAATAAAATTGTAGTAAATAAAATTTAGATAGTTAATACAGTAGTAAACTTACATTAAGAATTGTGCATCCACTTTGTGTGTGAAGTAATCCACAATACTGTCAAATTAAATGAAATACCTTTTCTGTAGAATTCTTTGGTGGTCTACCCCTTCTTCTTCCAGTTGAACCTCTCTTTTTTCCAACAGTAGGTGCTGCACTTGGGACTACACTTGGACCTGCACTTGGGTCTCCACCAGAAGATGAACTTGGGCCAGGATTTGCATTAGTGTCAGTAGCAGGTGCACCTTTTGGACATCTTATTTTGTTGTGACCCTTGCTATGACAAGTTCCACATGAAATCTCAATCCCCCTCTTGGAGAACTTTTCAATTTTCTTTTTGATTTCAGCTTCTTCTTTCTTCCTATTTTTTTCAGCTACCTGGCATCTTCCTAACAGGAGGTGGCATAACAGAGATATTCTATGATTGTGGCCACATCTTCATATTCAAAACTAGTTGAATGAAGAAACTCTATGTGTTCATGTAAGTTTCTCTATTGTACCAGTGAGAGATGTAGTTTATTGGTTCCCATTTTTTGTGGTGAAGAGCAGCCACTTCATGAGGACAAGGTATAACCTTCAACATGCATGCTCTACAACTACAATATTGTTTAGAAAGATCCACAATATGCATATATCCTCTATCAAGCACCTCATACCCTGTATCAGAATTCCATTCTATGTTGCACTTCATAGACCTTACTGTATTATCATTTAGTACTTTCATAGCCACTGGAGAAATGTCACTGATCCAAGTTTCATAAAAATTCCTCATCTATCCCACTCTTTTCATCATTTTTACCCTTATCTTCTCTAACATTGTAATTATAGTCTTGTGCCTAGATCTTAAAATTCATGCATTAAAACATTCTGCCATGTTGTTGTCTAGAACATCATATTTTGTTTCAAAGCTAAAGTAAACCTTGCTCCATCTCTCTGAATTAAAATAAATCAACTTATTTAGTATTTCTTCCCCCCCCCCCCCCTCCCAACATCTTCAAATAACTAATGTTGTCCCTAAGCTCAGCCTCAAATGTAGATCTTGCACACCTCCAAAAGTATTTTTTTCTTCTCAATACCTCTACATATAGAATATTTTGACCAGTTTGCAAGGACATGCCTTGCACACATTCTATGTTCAGCATTTGGTAAATATTCAGTTACATCAATTTCTAATTCCTATAACAAAAACAAAAACAAAAACAATTACAACACAAACAGAAATAGAAACAAAAACAAAAACAGAAGCAAAAACAATAATTCTTTACCTTTTGCATATCTATTATCACTATCAAATCTGTCTCATCTCCCAACTGAAGATCTTCTTTTACAATCATGATAAACCAACTCCAAGTGGTCCTGTTTTAATCTCAACCACTGTCCATGCCAGTGGCAACATTTGATTGTTACCATCTTTACACACAACAACTTGATAAGTATAAATTATACATAAATTTTCATATGTAAATAAATAAAGATTTTAAATAAACTCATGAATAATATATATCTATTATCCCATATTTACTAATAATCTTGCAGGAAAGGAATATTGAAAGAATAAGAGAACAAAAAGAAAAACATATTGTGAAAATATGAAAATACGGAGAAATAAAGCCTCAACAAAAATTGGTGTCGTAATAATGAAAAAATGAAAAAAAAAAAATCTTTAAAGTGGCAACACCATTTGATGTCTCCACAAAGTTATGAGACCTGCATTATATTTTCTATAAATAGAAATTCAACAAGGAAGAAAAGGGCATCAGAGAAAAGAAAGAGTTGAAGCAACTACTTAAAAAATCTCTTTAAAGTTTTCTTTTACTACTTGTTAGTTATTTAATGTTGAAAATTATTCTAAATCCTGCTTTTAACTAAATAGCGAAATTTTTCTTCTTGAATATTTCTTCTATTTTCTTATTTAATGGAGAAGAATATTTTCGTTAGTAGTACCTATTCTAGTATGGAGTAATTTTCTTTTGTGTTGAAAAAATGATGAATCTTGATATTTCTATATAACAATAAGTATTATTCCAAAATTTCACATACTTGAGCTGAAGCTTTCTATTTAATTTTATTAGATTTACTGTTAGATGTTACTTTATTTATTAAATCTATCTATTTTGTACTTCAAATTAACATGTTATTAATTCTGTAATCAAGAGAGACGGAAGAAATAATACCGTTAATTGAAGTATTGATAGATTGTTAATATTTATTTAGTGACATCTATCTAATTTATGTTATAATTAATTTCACTCATTTGTAATCGAAAGAGGCGAATAATGTATTAATTAGTTATAACAAGTAAGGTAACCGAAAGGGACTTACTATAAAAAGAGCATGCTTTAGTTCAAGTATATATTTCTGGGTCTTTAATATTACTATTTTGATGATTAAATTGTATAACCGAGAGGAATGCATTTAATTGTTTAAGTTTAGTAATAAAACATAAATATAATCGTGAGAGGTATTTATACATTTTTGAGAAAAAGAAATTGAGGAATAAAGAGTTTACTTTATAAAGAAATATTGAGTGAAGTCATAATCCCAACACCTTTAACATATTTGAATATATATATATATATATATTTGTTTTCTACCATTTTTTTATGTACTAACAATTAGTTAATTCACCATTCAACTATTTCTGATTTTCTCAAATAGTAATTAAAACAAGAAACATCCGTAGAATAGATAAAATCAATCTCTATGGGTTCAACATATTTCTATATTATTATTTGACAGAGTGCGAGTAAAAAAATATATATATGTCATTGACTCATCAAATTTTTAACGCTGTTATTGAAGATTGATAAAGTCTACTGCAGATTAATTGTTTTACTACTACTTTGAGTTTTTTCTTTCATACTATATCTTTGAGTATTTGGTATACTAATACTTGACAAGTTACAGGAAACAAGACTTGGAGATATTATATTATTTGTATTGTATTGTATTGTGTTGTATTGTGTTGTATTGTATTATGTTGTATTGTGTTGTATTGTGTTGTATTGTGTTGTATTGTGTTGTGTTGTGTTGTGTTGTGTTGTGTAGTGTTGTGTTGTGTTGTGTTGTGTTGTATTGTATTATATTATATTATATTATATTATATTGTATTATATTATATTATATTATATTGTATTATATTATATTATATTATATTATATTATATTATATTATATTATATTATATTATATTATATTATATTATATTATATTATATTATATTATATTATATTATATTATATTATATTATATTATATTATATTATATTATATTATATTATATTATATTGTATTATATTGTATTATATTATATTATACTATATTATATTATACTATATTATATAATATTATATTATACTATATTATATTATATTATATTATACTATACTATATTATACTATATTATACTATATTATATTATATTATATTATATTATATTATATTATATTATATTATAATATATTATATTATATTATATTGTATTAGATTATATTATATTATATTATATTATATTATATTATATTATATTGTATTATATTGTATTATATTATATTATATTGTATTATATTGTATTATATTATATTATATTATATTATACTATACTATATTATATTATACTATATTATACTATACTATATTATATTATACTATATTATATTATACTATATTATATTATATTATATTATACTATATTATACTATACTATACTATATTATATTATATTATATTATATTATATTATATTATACTATATTATATTATATTATATTATATTATATTATATTATATTATATTATATTATATTATATTATATTATATTATTATTATATTATATTATTATTTTTATTTTTATTTTAAGTATTTTGATTTGTAGCACTTAATTAGTGCTAGAAAGCAGGAAAAAAAAACGAGTTCACTTTATGCACTTCAAATAATATGAATTTCAACCAACCAAGTGAAAGTATTATTGAGTTGCTAGAAAAATATTGTCAAAAGACTATCACCTGTGGCTATTGTGGTGGCGATCACTAAAGCTTTGAATGTCAAACAAGTTATACATTCTTTTATACGGATTATGAAATAATAATTGATCTTGAAGGATCAATTGATAAAATTAGTAAAAATTATATTACTTGAGACTGTTGTGGAGGAGGTCACCCTGGTCATGAATGTCAAACAGGTATTTCAGATTTCTTTGATTTTTCTCATGAACAATCTTACGTTGTTTCTAGTTCTTTCAGGTACATTGATTCTAGTGAATATAATTCAGAATGCAATCAATATTCACAAGAGAATCAGAATATTGAAAGTGAATCATTCCAAGAAGAGAGTGTTACTTGAAGAAAACTATGCTGAATTTCATGAAAAATATAGATGAAAAGTATGCGCAGAATCATCACGTCATTACTGATCTAGCAATGCAATTAAATGAACTAATAAGTATGATAATCTCCTTTAATAATGGTGAACTTCCAAATGAAACTACGTCTTGTAAGGATGAAACAATTGATAGAATAAAAGATACTTGTGAAGAAGAATCTACTGCTCATGATGAAAAGACTAATCTTGTGAAACAGGATGACACTATATGTTTGATTGAATTCAACTCAATAAGTAATGAATGCATATATAATTTTTCTTATCCACAAAAATTAAATAATTTTGAAGTAATTGAGAATGAAGAGGTCACAAGTACAGAAGCAATATTATTTGACCATTATTCTTCATTTTCTTTTCATCATTATGATTTTGTGGATTTTGTTATTGGAGATTTTCAGAAAAGTGCATGAAATGATCTTCGTGAAAAAAATAAATGAAGTTAAAGATTATTATACATAATTATTTTTTTACTCGAGACAGGTTCAACAAAAAGCGGGTGATGCCAAAAAAGAAACTACATTATGATGGTATTGATCAAATGGGATTCAAGAGGAACCTCACGAATCGAAAACAAAATTTTGATTCAGAATATGGGGTGGAGTTCACAAGCTCCCGCAAAAAAAAAAAATGTCTATATATAATTATATTTCAGTATATTTTATATGAATAATTTTTTTTTGGAGCATAACTCCTTTTATACACTTTAATGGATTTCTTTGTTCAGTTCTTTGTCATGGTCCTACTATTTTGAACTGAACACTTTTTATGTTATTTAAAAATAAATTAGTCGGCTAAAATTTAATTTTGTTAGAATGAGATTTTGAAAAAAAATTCATTGAGCTCATGAGTTGTATGAATGTCTTTCCAAACTCATACTTACTTATTGATGATCGAAATTAATATATATATTCACTAGTTTCAAATGTATTGTGTGATTAGTATATATTACCTAGTTCTTATGTTTATTTGGAAATCTAGAACTTGCCTTGAATGTGGGTCGAGGTGAAATTTTAGGTAGATTTTGAGTTGAGAAATGAAAGTAGGTCATCCTTGTTAAATAAATAGCTAAAATAAACCTACCTTGATGATTTTATCCCTAGCTAACCCCGTTGAGCCTAAAATAAAATATTCTTATTTTATTATTCACCGGGCTTTAATCCTTAGCCAATTATTTTTTCAACCTAATTCCTTTTGGGCATTTCGAAAGTTAAGTTTTACAAAATTAAAAAAAAAAAATATACATATACAACAAGATATTAGCAATTTAATTCATAAAGAAGAGTTTTAAAAAAAAAAAGAAGAGAGAGATAGGTTGATGTGTTATAAGGGAGTAGAAGTCAATTGTGCCCAAGCAATAAAGTAAAATGAAGTGTCAAAAAAAAATTTTGAGTTACTACTATCCATATGTATCGCACCTGCCCCTAAGCCTATATTACAACCTTGAAAAAGTCCTACATGATCTCAACTCAAATGACTCCTATATTAGTGGAGAACTACATGATAGGCAAGCTTATGGTATTTTCGGTAACATGACATACTTTTTTGCTGAGAGTGAGTGAGAAACTTTCTTTGAATAAGCCCCTCTTGTTCTATCGATATATTGTGTGATATATGGGCATTCTCTTTAGTGAGACACACGTGGAATTGGAAAATATTGTTATTTCAAATTTCAATAAGTGAATATGAGTACGGTTAAAAACCATTTGAACTCATGATTGATCTTAATTGATTTTTTTCCTCCGAGATTTCTCATGAATTTATTTTAGAAAAAAAAATTAGCCACTATAACTGTTAATTATTTTTGCTTGAGGACAAACAAATATTTAAGTATGGGAGAATTTGATAAGTATAAATTATTCATATATTTTCATATGTAAATAAATAAAGATTTTAAATAAATTCATGAATAATATATATATATATTATCCCATATTTACTAACAATCTTGCAGGAAAGGAATATTGAAAGAATAAGAGAACAAAAAGGAAGACATATTGTGAAAAAATAAAAATACGGAGAAATAAAGTCTCAACAAAAATTGGTGTCGCAACAATGAACAAATGAAAAAATAATCTTTAAAATGGCAACACCATTTGATGTTTCCACAAAGTCATGAGACCTGCATTATATTTCTTATAAATAGGAATTCAACAAGGAAGGAAAGGGCATCGAAGAAAAGAAAGAGTTGAAGAAACTACTTAAAAATTCTCTCTAAAGTTTTCTTTTACTACTTGTTAGTTATTTAATGTTGAAAATTATTCTAGATCCTGCTTTTAACTAAATAGCGAAATTCTTCTTCTTGAATATTTCTTCTATTTTCTTATTTAATGGAGAAGAATATTTTCGTTAGTAGTACCTATTCTAGTATGGAGTAATATTCTTTTGTGTTGGAAAAATGATGAATCTTGATATTTCTATATGACAGTAAGTATTATTTCAAAATTTCACATACTTGAGATGAAACTTTCTATTTAATTTGATCAGCTTTACTGTTAGATGTTACTTTATTTATTAAATTTATCTATTTTGTACTTCAAATTAACATGTTATTAATTCTGTAATCGAGAGAGACGGAAGAAATAATACCGTTAATTGAAGTATTGATAGATTGTTAATATTTATTTAGTGACATCTATTTAATTTATGCTATAATTAATTTCACTCATTTGTAATCGAAAGAGGAGAATAGTGTATTAATTAGTTATAACAAGTAAGGTAATCGAAAGGGACTTACTACAAAAAGAGCATGATTTAGTTCAAGTATATATTTCTGGGTCTTTAATATTACTATTTTGATGAGTAAATTGTATAATCGAGAGGAGTGCATTTAATTGCTCAAGTTTAGTAATAAAACATAAATATAATTGTGAGAGGTATTTAAAAATTATTGAGAAAAAGAAATTGAGGAATAAAGAGTTTACTTTATATAGAAATATTGAGTGAAGTCAAAATCCCAACACCTTTAACATATTAGAAAATATATATATATATATATTTATTTTCTACCATTTGTTTATGTACTAACAATTAGTTAATTCACCATTCAACTATTTCTGATTTTCTCAAATAGTAATTAAAACAAGAAACATCTGTAGAATAGATAAAACAAATCTTTGTGGGTTCGATATATTTCTATACTATTATTTGACAGAGTGCGAGTAAAAATATATATATATGCCATTGACTCATCACAACTAATAACTGCTCTTTTGTCACTCTTTTAAAAAAACATCCATCCAAACCAATGCACTTCCTACAACCATCTAGGAAGGACTTCTTCATTGCATCAAAACATATGTAGAAGCCTTGAAACAATTTTCTACCATCTTCAAATATTTCATCATGAAGCTTCACTACACATGTACTTCTTGAATTTGATCTTAACAACTCATCTCTATAATCTAAAATTCTCTCAAATTTCAGTATATAGTCACCCATCAGTTCTGCAATCACCTTATTTTTTGCTCTCCTACACACTGTTCTTCCAACATGTAAATTCAATTCCTTCTTAATAAGCAGGTGAAACTCAAAAATTCTAATATCCGGTTGTTCCTTTATCCTCTTATTGAAGTAGCAGGCTGAGAACTTGGTATTACAAAGTTTGTTCCTATTGATAGGATCACACTTATGAACTGAATTGTAGGTCTTCACAACAAATTTCATGGACCTAGAATAAATGCTAGCATAAAGAAGTCATGGAGTTGTACACCTAAACCTTACCCTTGTAGGTTCATTAACATATTTCTTAATTGCAACATGTTCAACAACAACATATTTAGTAACAGCAACTCTAAATTCATTAACACTTTCAAAAATAAGTCCTAACTCCCACACAACTTTCTGACAGTCTGAACTATATGCAACTCTCTTACCTTTTTTTCTCCTTCTAGCCTTATTTCTATGTTCAACCTGTTCAACTTCATCTTCTTCATCCGTTACATCATCTAAATCAGTTTCAAAGCTGGCAGCTTCATCAGATGGGTAAAAAGGTTCATCACCAGCTAACTTATCCTCCAAACTATTTCTATCACCCCCTACAGATTCATCATAGCCAATATTTGATATCTTTTTTCCAGTTCCTAACTTAATATGTTCAGGAATCACTGATATCTCTCCTCTCTTTCTTTTTTTTCTTTTCCTCTCTTCTTCTCTAAGACCTCTTAACTCTTCATCCACATAACTCCCTATATCTACACCTCCATCAATAGATTCTACATCTGAATCTACAACAGAATCGGGTGGTGCAACATGTGAATTAGTAGGAGCAACAGTAGAACTACCAGGAGCAGCAACTATAGGAAAAATGGCATGGGCATTAGGTTGGTCAGTAGGAAGAGAAGAGATATGAGAAGTTTATTGGACAAAAGAAGGAGAAGTATGAACAGTAGGTTGGACAGTAGGAAGAGAAGAAGTATGAGCAGTAGGTTGGTCAAAAGGAGGGGCATCTTCACTATTTTTAGATACCCTGTCAACACTCCTAATGTCATTTTCAGTGTTTTTATTAAAAGATACCATTTTCCCCCTCCATATGCCTTTCCCCATCACTTAAAAATTTCAAAAGTAGGGCCAACTCAGGTTCATCAACCATGTGACACACAAAATCTTTCAAAACTTGCCCATTACCCAATTTCTTTGAAATGTCAATTGTGTCATTGTATGACCTAATTTATTTTAAATTAGAACACTTAGGCAATCTAACATATAGTACACACTGTTTGGGAATATAACCTAAATACCTTACATAAGCCCTAAATTCAAATAAAGACAGCCTATCTACATCAACATCTAAAAATTCAGTAACTTGTCCACCCTCATATCTTTTTTCTCTTTTTCCCTTCACCTTACCCTTATTAAGTTCTCTACCATGGTATAATCTCAAAGTGATCAGTTCAAAATTTATTTTATAAACCTGAAATCATTGACCACAAAAACACAATAAAGATACAAGTCTCACAGTACACAAAAACCAAAAAGATACAAGTCTCACAGTACACAAAAATAAAAAAATTATAGTATTTATGCAACAATTACAAGTATCATAGGTTACTTATCACATATTGAACCTCACAACTCATATTGTTACAGATTGAAGCACATAAACAAACTATAACAGATCAATTTTGAAGATATATTAAAGATAGCAAAAATCCCTAATTCAAAATCCTAGTCAAAACCCTAGTAAAATCAAACAATTATAAATGTCAAGGGTTATATTATCACATATTGAGCATCTAAATGAAAATAAAATAAATTAATTTGGACAAATTAAAGATGGCAAAACCCTAACTCAAAAAATCTTAGATCTAATTTAGGAACGAAAATAAATCCTAGATCTACTATATTTAGGAAAGAAAAAATCTAACCTTTGAACTGAAAATAAGTAGTTCCTACATAAACGATCATAACCTTTAGTTTTTATCCTAGATCGTACCACCTCCGTTGAAATCAACCCATTCAACTTCAACTGAAAAGAGATAAAAAATAATTTTTACTTTTCAACAACGAAAAACACAGCAAAATTATTGTTTATCTCTTCTATCGGGTTTAAATTTTATAAAGGGTTGAAAACAAATGGTGGTGAATCTTCTATCGGGTTTTTGCTCTCATCAGATGACTTTTCGTTTGGATGGATGAATGAATGTTTTAATTGGGTTAGGGTTAGGGTAAAATATGAGAGTTGGGCCGGGTCTGATGGTTTAAAAGAGTAATGGGTTGGGTTAGATTTTTAATAAAATAGAAAAATAAGATTAGACACGTGGCACCACAAGAGGGCAAGTGGAGGGCACTCCACTCATTAAAATTGGACATGGGGGTCGCGGGGAGGTAATAATATCTCTTTTATATAGTTAAGGTGTGTAATAGGTCACTTAGATAGTTTAAGTGTGGCTTCCACTTTTCTTGTATAGTATGGGGTGGAAACAATGCCTTTTCCCTTTTCAAAAGTCTAATAGAAAATAAATATTTTTTTTTACCTTTAATGAGTAGATTTATTACATAAATATATTATTTATTTTAAAGCATAAGTTTAAAAATCAAGAAAGAACGTAAAATTGCATAAATCAATAACAGTATAAGAAATTATAATTCCACATATCGCCTATTTTTGGTAAGTACTGTAGACACGTAATTTTGTCCCTTCGAAAGATATTTTTTGCCTATTTACCTTATTCTACCGTCTACCCTCGTCCGTGTGATAATCCCTCCACAAAATGACAAAAAATAACAACCCCCTAGCTAATTTTAACTTATCCTAACATCCTACCCAATCAAAATAAACCACATCACACCCTACCCCTACCCCCACCCCCACCTCACTACCCCACCTACCCTATACCCCACCCCCACTACCCATCCACGTGACCCTCGGGATATTTCTTCTTCACAAAGGAAATGGAGGCGGGGATTTTTCGGGAAGGAGGAAGATACACAGAAAGGAACATGCGAGAGAAAAATGGAAAGGATTTTCACTCTTTTGCTTAATAGAATAATCCATACACAAAAAATACAAAAGAACATCAATCTTCTTCTCCATAGAAGACACAGAGAACCAATACATAGACACACAATTTGAATACCTCATATACAGATACTCAAAAATTACACTTCTTTGTTTTCTTTTTCTTGGACTATTCACCTCACAAATCGAACACACACAGGAGACGCACAACTCACTCTCGTGCTCACGCACACACGCACAAATCGGGAGAGAAGAGAGAAGATTGAGTGACCATAGAGAGGGGGGTTTGAGCAAGAAATCAAAGTAGGGAGAGATTGGGGAGGCAAACGGAGAAGGAATAACAGTATAAACCCAGCGTCTCAACTATTTTTCGGTGAACCTTCTCGCCGGAATTAGTTTACAGGTTGTCTCGCTGATCGGCCAAGCTTGAAACTTAAAAAAAAAATCTTGGTTTTTGTTGTTCAGTTCCCTGTCGTGATCGACAGTTTCGGGTTCAGCTATTTCCGCATCTCCTTGTCGAAATTGGGTTGCGGGTTCATCGGTTTTTGCTTCGGGTTTGGAATTTGGTTTTGCTTTTCGTGTCAATCAGTCCATCAAGACCGGTTTCGGGGTTTCAAATCTCTCAATATTGAATTTTGAGTTGGTCGCTACTGAGGTTCTATTAGGAATTCTAAGTTTGGGTTTTCCTAACTTTATTATCAATGAAATCGGCTCTTCAAAGGTTCATCTCTTAACTCTATTTTTTATTATATCGAAGTTGGTTAATATCGTGATTTTGTGGTGTGGTTTCGAATATTTTGAACAAATGTTAATTGTTGTTGCGGATATGAATGATTGGTATACTTAAATGTTTGAATTTTTGTTCGGGTATGGGTTTGATGTTGGTTTCAGATTTTGAAAAGGGATTTGATAGTCGAATTGGTTTAATCACGTGGTTAAAGATGGATTTGGGGGTGAGAATTGAAAACTTAATAAAATTGGAGAATTTTGTTTAGTTTGACTCATTGGTTGTTTGATTTGAAATGAACATTTACTCGAATTCGATAACATCATGTTTAGGTCGATATTGAATAAGGAAAATAGTAGGTTCGGGTAAGCAAAAGTAGGACTGGTGATTTTAAATATAAAAATGTTTGTTGAATGGTTTTGATTTTATGAATTTGATTCAAGTGTATTCACTTGCCGGGGAATGCCCCGAAGAAATTGTATTTATTTACTGGGGAATGCCTCGACGTATCATGTACTCGGAGGACGCTCGTGATGAAGGCCCGAAGCATTGGGTAAGTCATTGGAGCATATTTTGGCGTAGGTTAGTGTAGGTTTACTTTTCAGTACCTTTTTCATTTCGGGTTGTAATAATTGGACTGTATACTATATTTTGGGATTCGTTTGTTTTGTTTGTTTGATTGATTATTTTACATATTTTTGTGGTTTATACATTCGTAGTGTCAAATTAGCTGATATACTCCGCCAAGCGACCGTGGTCGAACCACGGGATCGGGGGGTGCCTAACACCTTCCCCTCGGTCAACAGAATTCCTTGATCGGAATCTCTGTTCGCAAACCAGTTTTTAAAGAGTCAAAAATAGTTTTGAAAAAGGATTTCCAAAGATAACTTGGCACACCCGATTATGTCAAGTGGCGACTCTGAGTTTTGAATATAAAAGTCCTTTTCGAAACAAATTTTCATTTTTTGGTCACTTTAATAATAAAAATCCTTTCGAACTTAAAATTCAATCTTTTTTTGGAGTTAAAAAAGGGGGTGTGACAGCTCTGGCGACTTTGGTGGGGAGATTTTCAGAATTCGAGCTTATTTTGGAGTTGTATCGGCTTAGTTTGGCACTATAGGTGTATAGATATTTTGTTTGTGTTGTTTTGTGTTATTGTTTATCATTGTTGAGTGTCTACGTGTTCTTTGTTTACAGTTTTTACTTTATGTGTTACCGTTTTATATCTGGCATCATGTGCATAACCCGAGTCATCCTTTCTGCAACAAGTCTGTAGTAAACGTGTGTACACGACCTATAGTTGAGTCACCCTTATTTTAGGGGGGAGCCGTTGGGTTGTATGGAGTAGGTGGCCAGCTAAAGCAAGTCACTATCAACCATACGCTTCCCCGAACAGCCTTGTTAGTGGACCCCAACGTAGGTCAGCCTTTAGGTCATGTTTATTTGTATCATATTGAGACCTAGCGGGACTCATGTGGCCCTTTATAGGAGACTCACCTCTAAAAGCATCCCTACGTGCTAAATGTTGCATCTTTGAAGGTAATATGGTCATTTGGCAGACTAATTTGGCAAAAGCATGTGTTAGAAGTAAGGTGCGTAGGCAAGAAATGTTGAAAAAAAATATAGAAAAAAAGTGAGTTGAAAAGAAAAAAAGAGTGTTTCGTAATTTTTTAGAGTTCTTTATGACTTTTGATTTTCTTTCACAATCCAAAAATTCAAAAACATTTTTTTTACCTTTCGCACTCATTTTTCTCAAAAACGTCAAAAAGATTTTCCTTTTATTCCTTTATCATGCATTCATAATTCGAAAAATTCAAAAAAAGATTTTTCTTTCAGAGTTGTTGGTGTCATTTTTGTATGAAGTGTCAAATTAAAAACCCAAAAAGATTTTATTTTCATCGTGCAGTCGTGTCTCTCAAGTCAAGGTTTTGTTTGTTCTATAATCCTTAATTGTCCAATCTGGACAAACTATGCACCCCTGATTCTCCTCTCTCGGGAGTGAGCTACGTAGGCAGCCTATATGTGGTTCGGGGATCTTATTTCAAAAATCCAAAAATATTTTTCTTCACACTTCATTTAGAGTAGGTGTCATATGCATCAATAAAAGAAAAGTATAAAATTATTTTCCTTTAATAGGTTCAAGTTTCATTTTCGTATGAAATGCAAAATTGAAAACCCCAAAAAAAGATCTTTCTCTGGTAATCATAGATTTTATTTTGTATAGGGATGTTAAAGCTGAAAAAATTCAAAAAAGATTTTCGTCAATTCTTTTGACAAATTGTTATTTTCTTTTCTTCTTAAAGTTTCAACGAATAGAAAAAGAGTTTAATTGGCCATTTTGGCAAGACTTCATGAACTACGCACACCTTATTCTCCTCCCTCGAGAGTGAGATACGTAGGCGCCCTTCTTGGGTTCGGTGATATTTAAAAAAAAAAAAAGGAAAAAAAAAAGGTTTTGAGAAAGTGTTGAACTCTAACGCATTTGCTATCTCTTGTCCAGTTAGTTTAAGGTGGTTGGTTTGTGGCATTTTGGATGTGCTCCATATCACTCCAAGTCACAGAGAAAGTTATGGACAACAAGGATACCGAGTTAGTTGTCACTAATCAGATAGGGAGTTCGGGGAATGAGAATGTAGGAGCTAATGAAGAGATTTAAAAATTAAGGCAACAAATGATAGAAATGCATCGAGCTTGGGCTAATGGGTTGCCGCCTCCTCTATTTTCCGATGATAATCTGGAATATCTTTCTAATTTGCCTCCAGTGTCACAAGTACAACTCCCTATTTTGGTCGACATGCCACAACATGCATCAGGACCTACTCCGGGGCAACAGTATCCAAACACTTCCAATATTCATTTCCTCACTCCTCAATACAAAATTACCACATGCTCGGCTTTGCCTGCTATTCATGCTTTTGCAGCCCCACTCTCGTCTGAAGCTCCTACTTTTAATGTCAATCCAACGGTTGTGATTCCTCACTCTACAAGCGACCCTGTATTGAATATTTTTAGTGATCAACATTATGCTCCCGAGCCCACATTTAAGTCAACTGGTCCTTACGATTGTACTCAACCGCCTGAATTTCCTCCTAACACTGAGAAGCCTATTATAACAGAAGAAAAAAAGAAAATGGCCAAAAAATTGAGAAGTTTGGAACTGACTATGAAAAACTTGCAAGGACTTGGGGGGTACAAAAGTGTCTCATATAAAGATCTGTGCATGTTTCCTGGTGTTTATCTTCCTCTTGGTTTTAAAATGCCGAAGTTTGAGAAGTATGATGGACATGGCGATCCTGTAGCGCATTTGAGACGCTATTGCAACCAGCTAAGGGGCGCTGGAGGGAATGAAGAATTACTTATGGCTTATTTCGGTGAGAGTCTTTCAGGTCTAGCTTCAGAATGGGTTGTTGACCAAGACATCGACAAGTGGAACAGCTGGGATGACCTGGCTAATAAATTCGTGTAACAATTTCAATACAATATGGATTTGATTCCTGACGAGAAATCCCTGAATAATATGAAGAAAAAAAGTACTGAAACTTTCAGAGAGTATGCGATTAGATGGTGTGAAAAAACTGCTAGGGTAAAACCGCCAATGAAAGAAAGTAAGATAGTGGAGGAGTTTATTCAAGCATAGAATGAAACATATTATCAACACTTGTTACCTGCATTAGGCAAGCCATTTATTGAGGTCCTCAAAATGAGGGAGATAATAGAGGATGGAATTAAGACTGGTAGCATTGTGAGTTTTGCAGCGTTGAAAGCGACTACTCAAACAATTCAAAAAGGTTCGGGAAGTGTGGGAGGAAAGAATAATGAGGAAGATGTATCTTCCATTGTAGTTGGACAATAGGCACGGGCAAGAGGACTACACTATCGTTACCCACAGGTTCAAACCCAAGTTTATGCCCAAGCTCCACAAAATCTTTCCCGAAATCCATTATACTCTATTCCCCCACCTCCATATCCAATATACAATGCACAAAACTATGGTCAATTTCCTTCTTACCCATAATGGCGTGTACCAACTCTTCAGAGTCTTCCTCAAACTCCACAAACATACCAAAGCCCTTCTAGGACAGATTTTTGGTCCAAGCCAAACAATGAAATGAGGCAGAAGTCGAGGGATAGCTTCACACCAATTGGAGAGTCGTATGCAAGTTTATTCCAGATATTGGTACAGCAGGGCATGATCACTCCTCTCCTTGGGTATACTCCTGGCCCACATTTAAGAAGTTTTGATCCTAATGTACGATGTGCATATCATTCTGATGTTCAGGGTCACAATATTGAAGATTTTCGTGCTTTGAAAAGAGAAATTGAAAAGATGATTCAAGATAAATCAATCATGGTGCAGAACATTGACAGTGAAGAAAGCTCTAGTCATGCTGATATGCAAACCAGTGGCTAAGATGTCAGGCTGACCAATAGAGAAGTCACCCCTCTCTTTACTAGGAAGGGGTTTGGTAGCTTGTTTTGTTTTATTTTCTGTTGTCTGAATTATTTCAAGGTTGTAGTTAGGGATCTATCTTGTTTTGTCCTTTTGTTGTTTATGTTCAAACCCTTCTATCTTTTGTTTAAACTAAATGAAGTATCCCATTTTCTTTGTGTTTTAATTATGTGTTGTTTGTTTGTTTTCTTTACATAGTACATTTTATGTTGACTCTAGTGATATGACATGCTAGTGAAATTTTCAGCCAAATCTTAAAATCCAGTTTAAGCATGAGCTTTGAATCAGAGGGTTAAAGTTAGAAAAAGAGAGCGTCTGAGAAAATAGATAGAGTGGTAGGGCATTTGGTGATCAAGTTGAAGCCTTCTTTGAAAATTAAGGCAATTATTTTGAGAATCGTGAGAATAACTTGGTCAGTATTTGAAAGACATGTCTCAATTAGGTCAAATAGTGGATGTGTGATCCTACATCAAAAGGAATAGAAAAATTAGCTCCACGAAAGCATGAGGAATGTACAATAAAGATGGAGTTTGTAGAAGAAGTAGCGACACACAGTTCTCAGTTAAAATTAGTGCTATAAAAATGTCACTAATGATCTTCATCTCTCACTTTCATATTGCATGATAACTACTTGCATTTTTTCAAGGATTGATATGACGAAGGCATTTCATTCTGCTATTCAAACATCGTGTCATCCTTTGTTTACCCCATTTGAGATTTAGTCCTATTTTCTTTCATACTCCTCTTTTGGAATCAATATAGTCAACAAAGCTCAAAAGAAAAGTGTCGAGCAAAATAATAGAGTCAGAAAAAGTTCAAAAAAAAAGAGAAGAAAAAGAAAATATGTCCAAAAAAAAAAAAAAAAAGGTGTCAAGACAAATAGAGTCAGAAAAATCCAAAGAGAAAAAGAGGCAACAAAAGAAAAATTAGAATCAAGTGAAAGAACAAGCTGTCAGAACTAAGCATGACCTGATTCTCCTCTCCCGGGGGTGAGATATGTAGGATGCCCTACTCTGGGCTCAGTCCAACCAAATAAACAATTTAGAATGGCCCAGTCAAAAGAAACTGGGGAATGAGTTAATCTTTATTGTTTGAGTCGATTTCAAAAGTTGTAAGTCCCACCCCATTTCAAGTGTCATTTGGGACTCATGCCATCCTTTCTTTCTAACCCTATCCAAAATCCAAGTTACAACCAAAGAAATACCTTCAATAAATCTTTGAGAATGTTAAGGCTAAGAATGCAATGAATGTGATGACGCATTTTGGGAACTACTTGTCTTTCTCAGCATAAGGAATCAGGAGGGAAAGGAAAATGAGAGTCTTATTGGTGACAAACCTCATGGGCAGCGTAAGACGACAGTGAGTTGAGAGAAGTGAAAATAAAAGTCTCAATGGTGAAAAACCCTCACAGACACCATAATGCAATAGTGAACTGAGAAAAAGAAAATGAGAGAGGCTTATTGGAAAAAAATCTTCAATGTGCCACTAGCCGAATGAGCTTTTCGAATGCAAAGGTTCAAGCAAGTAACTTAGTTTCAGAGCCATTAACTCAACAACAATTGGTAGAAAGTTTGGAGGGAACGATCAGGCAGATTAATTCAAAATGCATGGCATAATCATTAGAGTTGACTATCATTTTTAGATAAATTTTTCATTTCTTTGTTTCAAATGGGGACATTTATGGTCTTTTCTGTCCTTTCTTTATTTTATTTTTATTTTATTTTCTTGAGTCAGTTATCCAAAAAATCATTGTCATTTTTTTTCTTGTCTTTAAGTTAAGTCTATGCCAAAACAAGTGAGAAAAGATCTCAAAACTGGCTACCAGCTTCTTCAATTGGATAAAGTAAGATAAAAGGCCAGAACATGAAAGAGACATGATTGTGAGCCAAAATAAGGCATGCATAAAGTTTTGTCAACAAAATATACCGGGAATTCATGGAAATACCAAGGTTTTTCAAAGGGTTTAGTTGAGAAGCATGGCAAAGCAAAGATATTGTGTTTAGAGGAACTCTTAATAATCTGAGTTTGGGACAATGATGCAACAATTCAATGATATATTCTAATGGTTGGAAGCAAGGTTAAATGTGACTGGGGCAAGAGCGATAGCTAAAGCCACAAACCAGCCACCATGTTTTTAAACTAACAAGTTTTCTTTATATTAAAAACCGGAACACATGTTACCTTCGAATCAAGAATTTCAAAGCCTAAACATCAAAGGCCGTAATATTCTCACTTCTACAAATGCAAGAGGCAATGTTGCTGAACAAATTTGGTATTCAAAGCCATGGTAAAACTCATAATCCAATATCTCTAGGAGACACACTTCCTTATTTGGGTAATTCAAGCAATATTCGTAAGGAGACGCACTTCCTTGTTTGGGTAATTCAAACAACATTTGTTAGGGGACGCACTTCCTTGTTTGGACAATTCAAGAAACACTTGTAAGGAGATACACTTCCTTATTTTGATAATTCAAGCGACATTTGTAAGGAGATGCACTTCCTTGTTTGGGTAATTCAAGAGACATTTTTCAGGAGACGCACTTCCTTTTTTGGAAAATTCAAGCAACACTTGTAAGGAGATGCACTTCCTTATTTTGGTAATTCAAGTGGTATTTGTAAGGAGACACATTTCCTTGTCTGGATAATTTAAGTGATGTTTGTAAGGAGACACATTTCCTTGGAAAATTCATGAAACATTTGTAAGGAGACACACTTCCTTGTTTGGTAATTCAAGCACCATTTGTAAGGAGACGCACCTTCTTGTTCGGGTAATTCAAGAAACACTTGTAAGGAGACGCACTTTCTTGTTTGGACAATTCAAGCTACATTTGTAAGGAGACGCACTTCCTTATTTGGAAATTCAAGCACCATTTGTAAGGAGACGCATTTCTTTGTTTGGGTAATTCAAGAAACATTTGTAAGGAGACGCAAATCCTTGTTTGGGTAATTCAAGCAACACTTGTAAGGATATGCACATCCTTGTTTGGTAATTCAAGCAACATTTGTAAGGAGACGCGTTTCCCTGTTTTGTAATTCAAGCGGTATTTGTAAGGAAACGCACTTCCTTATTTGGGAAATTCAAGCAACATTGGTAAGGAGACACACTTCCTTATTTTGGTAATTCAAGCGGCATTGGTAAGGAGATGCACTTCCTTATTTTAATAATTCAAGCAACATTGGTAAGGAGACACACTTCCTTATTTTGGTAATTCAAGCGGCATTGGTAAGTAGATGCACTTCCTTGCTTTAATAATTCAAGAAACATTGGTAAGGAGATGCACTTCCTTGATTGGGTAATTCGAATTTTGCTTTTTAGGTAATGCACTTCCTAGCTTAAATTTTGATTCCTATAAGACGTACCTTTTAGTCGAGTCATTTCCTTTGATTCCTATAAGACGTACCTTTTAGTCGAGTCATTTCCTTTGATTCCTATAAGACGTACCTTTTAGTCGAGTCATTCTCCTTGATTCCTATAATGACGTGACATTCAGAAAAGTCCTTTGATGATAAACTGGGGCAAAATTTAATTCTTGTTTTTGGAACTTTACTTTTTTGGCAAACGAAATTTCTCTTTGTAACAATCTTTGTTTGGGATAATTTTCTTTTTAGTTTTGATGTAATTTCAGGAGCCCGACTGAAGAACAGGGTGATGACATAGCAAGTCAGGAGTCCGCCTGAATAACAGGGTGAATAAATGGAAAGTCAAGCAACAAGGTGAAGTAATTGAAAACCAAGCAACAAGTGATGAAATTGCAAGTCACGAGCCTGCCTGAAGAATAGGGTGATGAAACTCAAGTCAAGAGTCCAAAAGAAGCTGTGTAGATAGGATTTTGTAATTTCATTTATGTTTTAACTTGTAATTTTTATTTTTGATGTAATGACAGAGTCGCGGACCGGAACCTCGATGGAACCTCACTCGACTCTCCAACTCGGTATAGTCTTTCTCTCTCCAATCCCTTGAGATACCCGTGACTTATTCCTTCATAAATTGGGTAGGTAGGATGTCCTAAATCAAGACTTAGTTTCCCTCCTTCTTTTTGTTTTATTTTTGAATAAGGGTCGGGACAAAATTTTGTCTCGTTGTCTACTTCTTTGTCTGAAAACACTGCGTGTTTACATTCAAAGGGGGCATGTTGTAGACACGTAATTTTGTCCCTCTGAAAGATATTTTTCTCCTATTTACCTTATTCTACCGTATACCCTCGTCCATGTGATAATCCCTCCACAAAATGACAAAAAATAACAACCCCAAGCTAATTTTATCTTATCCTAACAACCTACCCAATCAAAATAAACCACATCACACCTTACCCCTACCCCACCTCACTATCCCACCTATCATATACCCCACCCCCACTACCCATCCACGTGGCCCCCGGGATATTTCTTCTTCACAAAGAAAAAGAAGGCGAGGAATTTTCGGAAAGGGGGAGATACACAGAAAGGACCATGAGAGAGAAAAATGGACAGGCTTTTCACTCTTTTGCTTAATAGAATAATCCACATACACAAAAAATAAAAAAGAACATCAATCTTCTTCTCCATAGAAGACACAGAGAACCAATACAGAGACACACAATTTGAATACCTCATATACAGATACTCAAAAATTACACTTCTTTATTTTTTTTCTTGGAATATTCACCTCACAAATCAAACACACACAGGAGATGCACAACTCACTCTCGTGCTCAAGCACACACGCACAGATCGGAAGAGAAGAGAGAAGATTTAGTGATCATAGAGAGAGGGGTTTGAGCGAGAAATCAAAGTAGGGAGAGATTGGGGAAGCAAACGGAGAAGGAATAACGGTATAAACCCAGCGTCTCGACTGTTTTTCGGTGAACCTTCTCGTCGGAATTGGTTTACAGGATGTCTCGCTGATCGGCCAAGCTTGAAACTTAAAAAAAAAATTCTTGGTTTTTGTTGTTCAGTTCCCTGTTGTGATCGATAGTTTCGGGTTCAGCTATTAACGCATCTCCTTGTCGAAATCGGGTTGCGGGTTCATCGGTTTTTGCTTCGGGTTTGGAATTTGGTTTTCGTGTCAATCAGTCCATCAAGACCGGTTTTGGGGTTTCAAATCTCTCAATATTGAATTTGTAGTTTGTCGTTGCTGAGGTTCTATTGGGAATTCTAAGTCCAGGTTTTCCTAATTTTATTATCAATGAAATCGGCTTTTCAAAGGTCCATCTCTTAAACCTATTTTTTTACTATATCGAAGTTGGTTAATATCGTGATTTTGTGGTGTGGTTTTGAATATTTTGAAAAAATGTTAATTGTTGTTGCGGATATGAATGATTGGTATACTTAAATGTTTGAATCTTTGTTCGGGTATGGGTTTGATGTTGGTTTCAGATTTTGAAAAGGGATTTGATAGTCGAATTGGTTCAATCACGGGTTAAAGATGGATTCGGGGCTGAGAATTGAAAACTTAATAAAATTGGAGAATTTTGTTTAGTTTGACTCATTGGTTGTTTGATTTGAAATGAACATTTACTCGAATTTGATAACATCATGTTTAGGTCGATATTGAATAAGGCAAAGAGTAGGTTCGGGTAAGCAAAAGTAGGACTGGTGATTTTGAATGTAAAAATGTTTGTTGAATGGTTTGATTTTATGAATTTGGTTCAAGTGTATTCATTTGCCGGGAAATGCCCCGAAGGAATTGTATTTATTCACCGGGGAATGCCCCGACGTATCATGTACTCGGAGGACGCCTGTGATGAAGGACCGAAGCATTGGGTAAGGCATTGGAGCGTAGTTTGGCGTAGGTTAGCATAGGTTTACTTTTCAGTACCTTTTTCATTTCGGGTTGTAATAATTGGACTGTATACTATATTTTGGGATTCGTTTGTTTTGTTTGTTTGATTGATTGTTTTACGTGTTTTGTGTGGTTTATACATTCGTAGTGTCAAATTAACCGATATACTCCACCAAGAAACCGTGGTCGAACCACGGGATCGAGGAGTGCCTAACACCTTCCCCTCGGTCAACAGAATTCCTTGACCGGAATCTCTGTTCGCAAACCAGTTTTTAATGAGTCAAAAACAGTTTTGAAAAAGGATTTCCAAAGGTGACTTGGCACACCCGATTATGTCAAGTGGCGACTCTGAGTTTTGAATATAAAAGTCCTTTTCGAAACAAATTTTCATTTTTTGGTCACTTTAATAATAAAAAACCTTTCGAACTTAAAATCCAATCTTTCTTTGGAGTTAAAAAAGGAGGTGCGACAAGGACAATAAAAATACTACTACAAAAAAATTAAAAGAATGTTAGATCATGCATCGCCTGAAAACTAACATCTAGTAGAATATACTTCAGAAGTATAGAATTAAAATTAGTGGTGGTACCTATGAAAATATGATTTAATAAATTCTGCCTGAATTTTAATGGATTAACTACTCGCATATTAATTAGTTAAGATTTCTTACATAATTGTACAGGTGAATAAATTTTTTTAAATAAAATAGCTACATGTATCTATAATGTATATGTAGTATATCCATATTATATAAATAGTTATATAATAAATATGTTATGTATCAATATTGGAAAAACATTATGCAATCTTTTATTATGATGTATAAAAATATATCAGAGATGTATATACATTCATAAATATTTTAATACAATATTTATACATTGCAACAATTCATCTTCCTCAACAACCTGATTCTCTTTTTCAATCTCGACCAATTCAGATTCCCTCAAAATATCTCAAAATTTAAATATGAGATCTTCTCAATTTTTTTCGATATATAATTTGGCCAAAATGATCGTATTTGTGGCATGTCAAATTTTTAAGTTTGAACTTTTAAAGAAGCTTTGATGGTTGAACATCGAAGAAGAAGGAGAAGGAAGAAGAGAAGGATCTCTTACCCTCACCAACATCCCGATCTCTATTTTAGGCCCTTTTTCTGCTAAATCTCCTATAATTCATGCATCTTTCATGCTTTATTTCTTATGTCACGCCAATTGTTTCTTAATTGATAGCTAGATGAATTTTTGGATGATTTAAAGGTGCTATCTTTAATTCCTACCTTTACCTCTAACTCTATGTCATGATATAAGTTGTTGACACCTAATTTTTGCCCTCCACGACTAAATTTAATCTCGAGTTTCTTTGATTTTCAATAAAATCACGACATTTATTTTATCGAATGAAGAAACTTTTCAAAAGTATTTACCTTGGTAAGTTCTTCATTTAAGTAGCAATTATATATTATTGTATTCAATTATACGAAATTATATAATTTTGTTGCTTAAAAAACTATTTTTTGTGGAATATCAAATTTTAATCAAGGTCTGTCCGGAAATAAATTTTGATTAAAATCTTAGTTTAAATATAATTTAATCTCAAGAATAATTTATTTGGATAAATATGTGTTTAGTTTTTAGTGAATCAAGGAGCTCGGGATTAAATCGGTTGGTAAATCATATGGGATCTTGATTTAATTTAGCGAATTCATTGAATTGGGTCCTAATTGAAATTAATTAGGCCACAATTGCAAGAAAATTGACTAATTAATCCTCAATTGGCCAAAATTAAATGAAAAGGGTCAGATCTCATGGCAGATTGGCTATTTTTGTAAGAATAGTTCAGTGACTCAATCTTTTAATCTGCCTAGCCCAGCCCAACAATAAACATTTCAAGTTAACCAAACCAGCCCTCTATTACCATCAGTGGCCCATTCCAACATTACCAGCACAATCCAAATCACTTTCGACTCGGCCCATCTTCTAAAATCCTTTTCTCTTCATACGGGTGAAGCACAACAGCTTCAAGAATAGAACAATTTTAACGACCTATCCTAACCCACATCGGCGAACAGCTCGGTCAATCGATCAACGTCAAATGCCACTAATTTGATTCCCCCAGCAACAATCGACGTACAAACAGCCAAAATGGCGTATAACTCCAGCGAACCATCGCCAAATTCTGACCCAGCTCACCCAACCCGATCCGATTTTAGACCCGAGATTGACCCCAAACCGCTCATTTTCCCTCTTGTACGCGCCACTTGACTCTCACGCGAGTACGTATAAGGAAGATTTGAGAGCCTTCTAGAATTCATGTACGTGTCTTCCTCAACATCTAAGTTTGATTTTTCTTGGATAAGATGGTACGAATTCGTACATACCTGGTGGTTTTTAATTGGTTTTGGATTGGAATCTGTTTGGCTCAATTTTAATTGGTTCATCATTCCCAAATTGGTACAGACTGATGAAACGCCAAGCTGGAAAAGGGATTTCAAATTTGAAATCCCAGAAGACCCTTTCTTCCACCTTCTATATATAGGAGGGACTTTGTTTCTTGAAAGGGAGAAAAAAAAGGGGATGGTTGAAGAAGGAGAGTATAGAAAATTGGGGGCTTTTTCTTTTCTTTTGGATGGGAAATTTTGGGGTCAAAAATTAAGGTTTCAAAAAGAGGGAAATCTTCTAAGTAAGTTTCTGATTTCGAAAACAGAGAAAGGAAAAATATTTGGATTTTCTGAATTCAGGTTGAAAGTCTTAGTTGAAAATCTGGGGGTTTCCAAATTTCTAAGAGGAAAAAGCAAAAGGACGCTCTGTTGGTGGTCGACGTCGCGAGATTCTGGTAGCGATAAGTTTGTTGATAGCTCGTCGTCCCGTCTGCTGCCCCGAAAGAGGTAAATGCACGCTCGTCCCTCTTTCTTCTTTATTTTGATGTTTCCTACTTCACCCCTCTTTCTTCGTAGAATGTAGTTACCCGTGTATCATGAATGAGGCTGGGTTCGTCTGCTGTAGATGGCCATGAGGGCCTTAGGGGTTGTTTCATGATTGTTGTTATGCAATTTCGCTGAAGCAGTGCTCATGTTGTAACTTTAAATGTGATTATGTCGAATATATTGTCTTTTAATTGGCACTGTTGATTATCTGAGGGTTATGGTATGAATAAACATTTATATCATCAAGACTGTATTTTTTTGTTTCTAGTTTCCCTTTTGATGTAGCGTTTCCTGATATGCTAGGTTAACAGTTATTATAATCGTTTGATCTGTGATTGTAGCGTTGTTCTGCTTCCCCCGATTTTGCAATCTATTGTTTAAACTTTAATATCGTTAAATAATTATTTAATCATGGTTTTCACTTTTGAGTGTTGCTTTGATTAAACAAGTTTTCCTAGATGTTACAACTTGCTTAATTACATCCTAGTTTGAAAAATGTCTAGCCTTTCCCTACATCATTTGCTCCCTTGGTTTTGATAGTTAGACGCACATTAGATTTTCGCCTTATCTATATTCAGAATCAGATTCCTATGGTTAATTTTACGTTTTCCTAGGCAGTCGTTGTTTATTCAAGTTGCTTTCCCTTTTCTTACTTTTCTTTTGATTCAATTTTGGTTCGTTCGTCTAGAACTTCTAGATTTCTGTAAGGCGTTTTCGTACTATCGAATAATGCTTGAGTGTTTTACTATTTTCCCCCTTTAAATCTGTTAAAGTTCTATGTTTCGTTGATGTCGACCTTTCTAGATGTATCGGCATGAGTGTTGTATATATTTTTTTAGTATGAAAAGTTAGATAATAATAAGTTTGGATGGCTTCCCCTGGAATTCAGTTTTAGTGAAGATTAGACATCTAGGGAATATTTTTTTGTTATTCTACCCTTGATTGATCATCTTGTGTCATCATGTTCGTTCGTCGAAGTTCGGACTTTCTTCGACTGCTCTTTATTCCAAAATTACCGTAGCAGTCATTGAATCTTTTAAAAATATGTGAAATCTATTCTTTAGCAGTCATTTTTCATGTAGTCCGATTACTTTCCTCAGTTGAACACTTTCTTCACTTTAATCCCAATCTTTTAGCCTGTTATTTGCAGTATAGTATGACAAGATTGGACTTTTATCTTGTTTCTCCTGACTATTGATGAATCATTGCTTGCTGTAATTTTAAATCTCCAGTCTTGCACCTGCAATTGCTTGCGTTAGCTTAAGTCCATGATGAAATATTTCCTGTTGTAGTTCTTTAACTTATCATTTTGACAGTATAAAGATGTTTAGCATAGTTCGACTCGTAATTTTTGTTAAATCTAACTTGGACGAACGTATTCCCCCCGGCTCAATCTAACTAAATTGTAGTTTGTTCGATAAACAGCGTAGCTTTGTAACATGTTTAGTTTAGTTCAGTTATAATTTTCTTTGCAAAAGCAATGCTTCATTCTTTCTTGGAAAAGTTGTGATATTGTGATGCTCTTGGTTTCAATTTTATTCTGATGGAGTATGTTGTGTGCTATTATATTGCATGACTCTGACCTATTTTAATTACTGTCTTGCAGTCCGTTTGATTACACTACAGTTGACTTTTTGTTTATAAATTTGTTATACTATTTCTCCATGTAGCAATTCGTATTTTGGGTGTGCATTAATTTCGTTTCTTTTCTTGTTTTGCATGGCAATTCGTTGGAGTCCAAACGGACTCTTTGCATTCCCTAATGGGCCAATCAGGCCCATCCGTTTAGTCAAGTCCGGAAGTGAGTCCAAGGTTCCAATGCATACGAATACAAGGATTCAAGAGAGGAGGAATGGGTTAAAATCCCATCTTCGAAGCGACAAAGGGACTAAAAAGTCTCCCTTTTGCTCATTCGCTCATATTTTTTACTTGTCGTCTTTATCTATCTTATTTATTTTATTTATGGGATTATTCATGTATTTTGGGCCACGAATCCAAAGTTGTATCTAATACAGGTGGAGCAAGACTCGAGCCAAAGGCCCAAAAAATAATTTAGGACAGGTGAAATGGGTCGGAAGCCCAACTAGACTAGGACAGGTCTCGTTGATTTGGGCCCAATGACCTAAATCCTTTACTTTCTCCTCCCTTCCCCTTTTATGTGTTTATTTGTTCATTAGTTTTGTTTAGACTTAGTTAAAATCCCTACTAAGTCGCCTAAATCTATTTTACACAAGTCTTTAAAAAATCAAATCACTATTTCAACAAGTTAATCTTTTCAGAATTTAATCAAAAGATGTTTTCAAACAGTCCGGATAACCGCAAGTTAGCGGACGTTTTAGGTGCCTAACACCTTCCTAAAACGTTAATAGGAACCACTTACTCGGAATCTCTAACTTAAAATGATTTTCCTGTTTTAAATCGTTTTAAGTAACTCTCTAAAGGTTTCTTAATTCTTTTTCAAAATTAAGTGGCGACTCTCTCAAAAGTCAATATTTCCGCAAAACATAAGTGATATCTTTAATCCCTATCACTACCTCTATTTCTTTCTCTCTTTCTCTCTTTCTCTCTTTCTCTCTCTTTCTCTTCTAAAGCTACAAGTGGTATTGAACAAAATTTCACATACTAGAGTTCTATATACTAGATATTTATGAACAAAATCTTACCAATTTTAAGGATGAACTTTAAACTTCCCTTTCAGATAACTTTATATAAAAATTTAAAGTGCTAGTAAATCTGTAAAAAAAAATGAAAACTGATTATGATTTAAAATGGAAGAAAATTAAAAATCGCATAAACATTCTAGATTAAAAAATTGAATGAAAAAAATACAGAAGATGAAGGATGCTTACAGTAATGAGATTCTAAATCCATAAATGAATTTAAATTTGAAGAGCCTTCAATTAACGATGAATTTGAAAGTGGATTTGATTTCGTGGTAGAAGGCAAAGAAATTAAGGATATATGCTTGACCAATTGTGTTTTATGTATGAGAAAATCCATGACACATATTGATACGACAAAGTATATCTATGTACAATATTGCAGTAATTGTTTTTTTGAACAGAGTAATAGGCATTTACTTGTTTTTATGACTTTTTTTGACAATCAATGTGAATATTACCATAAACGAATAAATACTTACAACTTAAAGGGTCCTCTTACTCGTATTTCCCTTTAAAAGGTATTAAGCAACAAGAGTCTCTAATGAAACGGTACTAATTATAATATTTCTGTCAAAAACATATATGTTCTCTCTTTGTACTGCTAAAAACTCTATTCTTTTACAATCTCTCTTGTAAATCGTCCAATTGTTTCTTAGTGTTGACTGTACACCTATCTGAATTGTTGTCAGTTTCTTGTCTTCCAAATATAGTAAATCATTCCTTCCTATAAAGCAGCTACAACTTCTTTCTGGAATTGGAATCTCTTTTAGTGTTTTCTTTTAAAAATTTTTTAGTGTATGCTTCAAATATTCTGATGGTAGGTTAATATTTATCCATTCCATAAGCTCGGCTCTAGTTGTCACTGCATAAATACACTCTTCAAATAAATGTCTGCTTTTTTTCACCCAATACTATACAAGAAAAGTCGAAGTCACACCTAAACTATCTAAGTGTTCTATTACACACCTTAATTATATAAAAGTGATATTATTACCTCCCCGCGACCCCCATTCTAAGGCGCGTATATTACACTTATTTTAGGCGCGGCCAACCTATTAAATAACAAAAGTAAACGGCTAAAAATATTAAAAGTACATCATCTTTAATTTCCAACGGATCTATTCTTATTTAAGCCTATTTGGGGCTCAAAACTAGGAAACCCTAATTCCCAAATTTGTCTCTCAAAATCGAAGAAGACGATATTGGTAACTAAATCTTTTTAATACTTTGATTTCTTGCTAGATTGATGATTATCTTGTCTTAATTTTGTTGTCATTTTCATAATTTTTTCTTCCCTCAAATGTTGTTCAACCTCTCTTAAACCTTGTTTACTTAATCAAGATACTTTAATGGCTAAGATAAGTTTGAGTAGACTTTGTAAGCAAGAAGAAGATCATGAGTTGGTCGAGGTTCGATGCAAATATGGACATCTTTTGTCTTTGATGACTTCATGGACCTCAAAAATTCGGGTATATGATATTGGACTTGTCCTTACTATGGAGTAAGTGAGTTTTTTCTTCAAACATTGATCTTAAATAGTGTATACGAATCTTATTGCTTTCATTTTAGAATACTAGATCTTGCGATTTTTGGCTTTGGAAGGATGATTTTATTGATGAACGATCGAAATTTGTTATTCCTAAATTATTGAGAAGAATTGGGGAGGTTGAGGAAAGAGTTGAATCTTCGGCAAATTGTGCATTTTATGAACACAAAATAGTTGATGACAAGACTACTAGGACAACCAAATCTGTGAAGAGCAAAATAGACATGAACAAAATAGAGTTGCAAATGGACAATTTCCAGGATGATTTGAATATGATAAAGGCAAATGAGAAGAAATGAAAAATCAAGCTGGCTAAGTCCAAGAAAAGAAAAAAACAACTATGGACTACTCTAATTTGTGTATGTATTTTGGGTGTTAGTGTTCTATTTCAATTCATGTTCTTGAAAGGAGCTCCAAGAAGGCTTCCCTAAACTAAGTTGCTTTATTTTTGTTATGTTTTAAGGGGCTGAAATTTGTATCAATTATTAGGTGATACCTTTGACAAAACTGTCAGGTTGTGTAATTAAATTATTGTGTAATGAAATTGTAAGATTAAACTTGACAGTTTTGGCTTTATTTTCAGTGGTTCTTTGTGTTGCAATTTGTATACAACATCACAACACTAAATGCAGTCACAGCTGCTGCACAAGCACAAACACAAATTTCAGCAACAATGAACTTACAACTGCATAATCATTAACCAAAAATAAGTGTCAATTACACATTATTGCCAAATACATTTACAAAAAGATCAGTACTGCTAAACTAATCATAGTTATAAAATGCAGTAAAAGTTGACACCAATATCAGTGAATAATTACAGTTACAAAAAGCAGTCACAGCTGCGAACATCAGTGAACTACTAAAACATAATCTTAAATGCAGTTCCAGCTGCCAACATCGGTGAATTATTAAAATCATAGTCTTAAATCCAGTCACAACTGTCAAACTTTATACAAAGAAACGCAGTCACATCGGTAAATGCAGTCTTAAATATAGTCTACACCAACTTCTCATAAAGATTGAACATTGAAGCTTTCTTGACTCAAGTGTGCAGCCTTGGACCTTGTTTGCATTTGTTTTTTGCCTCTCATTTCTTGTAGTTGCCTGGAGGTCATAGCTTTTTTTTCTTTTCATTTTACATCAGTTTTTGGTGTATATCCGAGATTTCCAGTAACAAATGATGAAGACTTGGCAGTTTTAAATCTCTCACTTGGCATTTTCGGCTGGTCAAATGAAGAAAGTGTTAAACTTTAGTAAATAAAATTGTAGTAAATAAAATTTAGATAGTAAATACAGTAGTAAACTTACATTAAAAATTGTGCATCCAGTTTGTGTGTAAAGTAATTCCATTCCAACCACTCTTGATCTACCAGCACACTAAAAAGAAAGAAAAGAAGATATTTAGTATAAGGTAAGCATAATTAGTTCACAGTACTGTCAAATTAAATGAAATACCTTTTCTGTAGAATTCTTTGATGGTCTACCCCTTCTTCTTCCAGTTGAAACTTTCCTTTTCCAACAGTAGGTGCTGTATTTGGGACTGCCCTTGGACCTGCACTTGGGTCTCAACCAGAAGATGAACTTGGGCCAGAATTTGCATTAGTGTCAGTAGCAGGTGCACCTGTTGGACATCTTCTTTTGTTGTGACCCTTGCTATGACAAGTGCCATATGAAATCTCAATCCCCCTCTTGGACAACTTTTCAATTTTCTTTTTGATTTCACCTTCTTCTTTCTTCCTATTATTTTCAGGCCTACCTGACATCTTCCTAACAGGAGGTGGCATAACAGAGATATTCTGTGATTGTGGCTATATCTTCATATTCAAAACTAGTTGAATGAAGAAACTATATGTGTTCATGTAAGTTTCTCTATTGTACCAGTGAGAGATGTAGTTTATTGGTTCCTGTTTTTTGTGGTGAAGAGCAGCCACTTCATGAGGACAAGGTATACCCTTCAACATCCATGCTCTACAACTACAATATTGTTTAGAAAGATCCACAATATGTCTATATCCTCTATCAAGCACCTCATACCCTGTATCAGAATTCCATTCTATGCTGCACTTCATAGACCTTACTGTATTATCATTTAGTACTTTCATAGCCATTGGAGAAATGTCACTGATCCAAGATTCATAAAAATTCTTTATCTGTCTCACTATTTTCATCATTTTGACCCTTATCTCCTCTAACATTGTAATTATAGTCTTGTGCCTAGCTCTTAAAATTCATGCATTAAAATATTCTGCCATGTTGTTGTCTAGAACATCACGTTTTGTTCCAAAGCTAAAGTAAACCTTGCTCCATCTCTCTGACTTAAAATACATCAACTTATTTAGTATTTCTCACCCCCTCCCCCCAACATCTTCAAATAACTAATATTTTCCCTAAGCTCATCCTCAAATGTAGATCTTGCACACCTCTAAAGGTATTTTTTCTTCTCAATACCTCTACATATAGCATCTTTTGACCAATTTGCAAGGACATGCCTTGCACACATTCTATGTTCAGCATTTGGTAAATATTCAGTTACATCAATTTCTAATCCATATAACAAAAACAGAAACAGAAATAGTTACAACAGAAACAAAAACAAAAACAAAAACAAAAACAAAAACAAAAACAAAAACAAAAACAAAAACAAAAACAAAAACAAAAGCAAAAACAATAATTCTTTATGTTTTGCATATCTGTTATCACCGTCAAATCTGTCCCATCTCCCAGCTGAAGATCTTCTTTTACAATCCTGATAAACCAACTTCAAGTGGTATTATTTAAATCTTAACCACTGTCCATGCCAGTGGCAACATTTGATTGTTACCATCTTTACACACAACAACTTGATAAGTATAAATTATTCATATATTTTCATATGTAAATAAATAAAGATTTTAAATAAACCCATGAATAATATATATCTATTATCCCATATTTACTAACAATCTTGCAGGAAAGGAATATTGAAAGAATAAGAGAACAAAAAGAAAAACATATTGTGAAAATATGAAAATACGGAGAAATAAAGCCTCGACAAAAATTGGTGTCACAACAATGAACAAATGAAAAAAATAATCTTTAAAGTGGCAACACCATTTGATGTCTCCACAAAGTCATGAGACCTGCATTATATTTCCTATAAATAGAAATTCAACAAGGAAGGAAAGGGCATCGGAGAAAAGAAAGAGTTGAAGCAACTACTTAAAAATTCTCTTTAAAGTTTTCTTTTACTACTTGTTAGTTATTTAATGTTGAAAATTATTCCAGATCCTGCTTTTAACTAAATAGCGAAATTAGTCTCCTTGAATATTTCTTCTATTTTCTTATTTAATGGAGAAGAATATTTTCGTTAGTAGTACCTATTCTAGTATGGAGTAATTTTTTTTTTGTGTTGAAAAAATGATGAATCTTGATATTTCTATATAACAGTAAGTATTATTTCAAAATTTCACATACTTGAGATGAAGCTTTCTATTTAATTTGATCAGCTTTACTGTTAGATGATACTTTATTATTAAATTTATCTAATTTGTACTTCAAATTAACATGTTATTAATTCTGTAATCGAGAGAGACGGAAGAAATAATACCGTTAATTGAAGTATTGATAGATTGTTAATATTTATTTAGTGACATCTATTTAATTTATGTTACAATTAATTTCACTCATTTGTAATCGAAAGAGGCAAATAGTGTATTAATTAGCTATAACAAGTAAGGTAACTGAAAGGGACTTACTACAAAAAGAGCATGCTTTAGTTCAAGTATATATTTTTGGGTCTTTAATATTACTATTTTAATGAGTAAATTGTATAATCGAGAGGAGTGCATTTAATTGCTCAAGTTTAGTAATAAAACATAAATATAATCGCGAGAGGTATTTATAAATTTCTGAGAAAAAAAATTAAGGAATAAAGAGTTTACTTTATATAGAAATATTGAGTGAAGTCAAAATCTCAACACCTTTAACATATTAGAAAATATATATTTATTTATTTTCTACCATTTGTTTATGTACTAAAAATTAGTTAATTCACCATTCAACTATTTCTGATTTTCTCAAATAGTAATTAAAACAAGAAACATCTGTAGAATAGATAAAATAAATCTTTGTGGGTTCGACATCTTTTTATACTATTATTTGACAGAGTGCGAGTAAAAAAAATATATATATGCCATTGACTCATCACAACTAATAACTTCCCTTTTGTCACTCTTTTTAAAAAACATCCATCCAAACCAATGCACTTCCTACAACCAGCTAGGAAGGACTTCTTCATTGCATTAAAACATCTGTAGAAGCCTTGAAACGATTTTCTACCATCTTCAAATGTTTCATCATGAAGCTTCACTACACATGTACTTCCTGGATTTGATCTTAACAACTCATCTCTATAATCTAAAATTCTCTCAAATTTCAGATTATAGTCACCCATCAATTCTGCAATCACCTTATTTTTTGCTCTCCTACACATTGTTCTTCCAACATGTAAATCCAGTTCCTTCTTAATAAGCAGCTGAAACTTAAAAATTCTAATAGTCGATTGTTCTTTTATCCTCTTATTGAAGTGGCAGGCTAAGAACTTGGTATTACAAAGTTTGTTCCTATTGATAGGATCACACTTATGAACTGAATTGTAGGTCTTCACAACAAAGTTCATGGACTTAGAATCAATGCTAGCATAAAGAAGCCATGGAGTTGTACACCTAAACCTTACCCTTGTAGGTTCATTAACATATTTCTTAATTGCAACATGTTCAGCAACAACATATTTAGTAACAGCAGCTCTAAATTCATTAACACTTTCAAAAATAAGTCCTTATCTCTATGTTCAACCTGTTCAACTTCATCTTCTTCATCCGTTACATCATCTGAATCAGTTTCAAAGCTGGCAGCTTCATCATATGGGTAAAAAGGTTTATCACCAGCTAACTTATCCTCCAAACTATTTCTATCACCACTTATAGATTCATCATAACCAATATTTGATCTCTTTTTTTCAGTTCCTAACTTAATATGTTCAGGAATTACTGATCTCTCTCCCCTCTTTCTTCTTTTTCTTTTTCTTTTTTCTTCTCTAAGACCTCTTAACTATTCATCCACATAATCATCCACATCACTCCCAATCTCTACACCTCCATCAATAGATTCTACATCTGAATCTACAACAGATTCAGAAGGTGCAACATGTGAATTAGTAGGAGCAGCAGCTATAGGAGAAGAGGCATGAGCATTAGGTTGGTCAGTAGGAAGAGAAGAGATATGAGAAGTTGGTTGGACAAAAGAAGAAGTATGAGCAGTAGATTGGACAGTAGGAGGAGAAGAAGTATAAGTAGTAGGTTGGTCAAAAGGAGGGGCATCTTCACTATTTTTAGATGCCCTGTCAACACTCCCAATGTCATTTTCAGTGTCTTTATTAAAAGACATCACTTTCCCCCTTCACATGCTCTTCCCCATCACTTACAAAATTCAAAAATAGGGCCAACTCAGGTTCACCAACCATGTGACACACAAAAGCTTTCAAAACTTGCCTATTACTCAATTTCTTTGAAATGTCAATTGTGTCCTTGTCTGACCTAATTTCTTTTAAATTAGAACACTTAGGCAATCTAACATATAGTACACACTGTTTGGGAATATAACCTAAATACCTTACATAATCCCTAAATTCAAATAAAGGCAGCCTATCTACATCAACATCTAAAAATTCAGTAACTTGTCCACCCTCATATCTTTTTTCTTTTTTTCCCTTCACCTTACCCTTATTAAGTTCTCCACCATGATAAAATCTCAAAGTGATCAGTTCAAAATTCATTTTATAAACCTGAAATCATTGACCACAAAAACACAATAAAGATACAAGTCTCATAGTACACAAAAACCAAAAAGATACAAGTCTCACAGTATACAAAAATAAAAAAATTATAGTATTTATGCAACAATTACAAGTATCACAGGTTACTTATCACATATTGAACCTCACAGCTCATATTGTTACAGATTGAAGCACATAAACAAACTATAACAGATCAATTTTGAAGATAAATTAAAGATAGAAAAAAAACCTAATTTAAAATCCTAGTCAAAATCCTAGTAAAATCGAACAATTATAAATGTCAAGGGTTATATTATCACATATTGAGCATCTAAATGGAAATAAAATAAATTAATTTGGACAAATTAAAGACGGCAAAACCCTAACTCAAAAAATCCTAGATCTAATTTAGGAACGAAAATAAATCCTAGATCTACTATATTTAGGAAAGACAAAAGCTAACCTTTGAACTGAAAATCAGTAGTTCCTACATAAACGATCGTAACCTTTAGTTTTTATCCTAGATCGTACCACCTCCGTTGAAATCAACCCAATCAACTTCAACTGAAAAGAGATAAAAAATAATTTTTGCTTGTCAACAACGAAAAACACAGCAAAATTATTGTTTATCTCTTCTATCGGGTTTAAATTTGATAAAGGGTTGAAAAAAAATAGTGGTGAATCTTCTATCGGGTTTTTTCTCTCATCAGATGACTTTTCATTTGGATGGATGAATGAATGTTTTAATCGGGTTAGGGTTAGGGTAAAATATGAGAGTTGGGCCGGGTCGGATGGTTTAAAAGAGTAATGGGTCAGGTTAGATTTTTAATAAAATAGGAAAATAAGATTAGACATGTGGCATCACAAGAGGGCAAGTGGAGTGCACTCCACTCATTAAAATTGGGCATGGGTATCACGGGGAGATAATAATATCACTTTTATATAGTTAAGGTGTGTAATAGGTCAAGACTTCGTCGAAGTTCTCTTATATAATTTTTCTTTTTTCTTAACATTTCCTCATGTTTTTGGATTGAAAATTTCTAGATGAATTGAGGTTAAGGTGGAAAAAAATGGTGGTGAACTGATGGCCGAAATATTTTTTTCTCAAAAAAAGAAGTTTAATATAAAGATGAAGAAGAAAGCAATATTTAAAAAAAAAAAAAAAAATCAAAAGAAGTTATAATAATATTGATTCACGCACTCAATAACTAGTGTATTTCACCCGCTATGCCACATTAGCTCAAGATGTTTAATAGGTACATATTTTATAAAATAAAATATCTAATAAGTGCAAGTTCTAATTGAATTGTCTAAACAAAATATGTGAATAATTTTAAGGATCTATTCATCACTTAAAGCCATTGATCAATTATCACTATTCATCATCCTCTATTCAAGGAAACAAATTGATTTGAGTCTTGTTTAAATAAGAAACGTAAAAAGTTTAAATATGATATCGAACTTTTGAAAATAACAAGTATATGTTTTCCTTTAATACTTATGCTCTTGTCGTGACCAAAAGTGCACACTCGTGTCACTCTTGACTAATGGGTCAAAGTGTTGAATAATCAAAATTACACGTGGCCTTAAATTAACTATCCATGTAGCATTGCTTAATGAGCACATACTTTACTATTGTAGATGTGAAGGAACAATTCATACATCGTTTAGTGGAGGATCCTGGTAACAGAATTGCTATTTATGTTACAGTAGTTTATGCTAGAAACGAGACAAGCTATAAAGAAATTCTGTGGACTGAATTAACTCAAGTGAATTTATCATTGAACAAACCCTGTATTTTGTGTGGATATTTCAATAGTGTGCTCAGCTCTGAAGATAGAATAGGGTCTGTTGCGACCCAAAGTGAAGTTCACGGTTTTCAAGGGTTAATAGATATGATGCAACTCACAATTATTAGAAGTAAGGGGTGGCATTTCACTTGGTGTAGTAAACAAGCTGATGATAGAAGAGTCTATAGCAAGATTGACTAGGCATTCGGAGATTACAACTGGCTACAACAGTGGGGGCATGTAGAGGCTGAATATGCAAATCCATCTATATCTAACCATAGCCCTATTATTAACAAGTGTTGTCACTGCAGAACAATTCGTCCCAGGCCTTTCAGGTTTTTTGTTCACATCATGGAGCACCCTGAATTTGCTGGGATATTGCAGAGGGATACACATACACAGAGGCTGGTGCTAATGTATGGAACAAGCTTAAACAACTCAAAGAACAGCTGAAGGACATCAATAGTTATTTTGCCTCCTACACTCAAAAATTATGCTTGGCAAGAGAAAGACTTGATATTATACAAATACAGATGCAGGGACAAGTTTTGAATGCTGAGCTATATGCAGAGGAAAGAAAAATTATCTTGGAGATCGAGAAGTGGAGTAGTATTGAGGAGCAGGTGTTGAGGCAAAAATCAAGAGCTTCATGGATTGAATGTGATAACTCTAATACAAGATACTTTCATGCGCAATGGAAAATCAGAACATCACATAGTACCATCAATACCATTTATACTGAAGCGGGACTAAAGCTTACACCGCTGAAGGTGGAATAGGAATTATCTCTGTTTTCACTAGGAGATACTGGAAATTTTAGTAAAGCTTTGTGTGTGTGATGGCTTATGGTGCACTTGATTGAATTCCCACATTTCATAAAAGCATGCAAACCAGTTAACATTCAGTCAACATTCAAGAGATAACTCAAAAAGCAGACAAACCAGTAAACTTTAATCCAAATATAAGCTTGGTACTTGATGCAACTTGAGACTATATATGAATGTATTGTCTTGTTTCTAATCTTCCTCCTCAGAAGCCACACCTTTCCATGGTATTGCCCTTTGATCCATGTCAGCCTCTTTCTGCAATTCATGATTCTAGAATAAGATGGAGCCTTACATATAACCTCCTCTCGAACTTTTGATATGGGAGGAGTGTTTTGGATTGACACACTAGGCGCATGAGGTAATTGCGAAAGACGCTCAAGCAACATGTTCCTGCAACCTCTATTATCATTGTCAATTTACTCTATCGAATGAAAGAGGAAATTAATTGTCCAAATTCAGCTGTTTGCTTGAAGAAGAACGTAAGAAATTCTTACAGATAAAGACTCTATTTCTCGGCATATTATGTCAAAACAAATCGAGAATTGTCATCAACAATAGATTGCATAAAATACACTAGGAAAATAATATGTTTAGCTAGCACACTACAAAGTAGTACAATTGCCATATTACCTGATCTCCTCCAGATCCTTACGTGAATTCTCATTCTTCATGGGTTTTCGGCTTCAAGGTTACAATTGCCATATTACCTGATCTCCTCCAGATCCTTACGTGAATTCTCATTCTTTATGGATTTCCGGATTCAAGGTGAAGCGATCAAAGCAAGTACTTTAGGCCTCCGATTTTTGGAGGCCCCATTTTTTTTAAAGCTTTATAAGTTTATATTTTTTTTTAAAGAAAATATTAAATATTTTTTAATATTTTTTCCACCACATTTTAATTTCTCTTAAGCTCAAATAGAAATATAACTTCAGAAATTTAAGATTAAAGTTGACAATTTACATTAAAAAAATTCTTTTAATACTCTTAAATCTAAAAAGAACATCTAATAAATAGAGGTAACTCAGAAAACTATACCTTCTATTTATTATTTTTATTAATGAACGCGAAAAGAATTAAAGCAACAATTACAGTGGAATAGAAAAAGTTTTTTAAAAATAAAATTTTAAAAATATTACTTAAGCTTAAAAAAAATATTTCAAGAGATATCAAATGAATTAAGCATACTATTAATTGTAAAGGGGATTTTTCGGATAAATCAATTACAAAACAGTTTTATTTATAATTTTACACCACAAAAGTTATAAATATAGATTTGTAAAAAAAAAAAATCCAAAGCCTCATTTTAAAATTTCTCTTTAGGTCACCAATTACATTGAGCCGCCCCTGGTTCAACATGAAGTGTATAGTGTGGACTAAAACTTACATAGTATTGATATTAGGTAATTGTTTTTCAGGTTCTACCCCAACTGCAACTGTTGTCTGCAACAAACAAAAGAACTTTAGACTTACCACAGATTTTGAAACAACAAGTAGTAACAGTAGAAAATGCAATCGTAGTATTAAAATAATGACGACACCTCATAGCACCAACACCTAGCAACGTTCGTTATGGTATATCCTCCACCACCCAATACAATCAGCAGGGCGTTAAAGGATCTTAGAAACCTTAGGCAGTCAGCATGGCCCTTGACAGACAAGTTGAAGCGGCCCAACTTGTCTCCAGCAAGTGAATCAGCTCCAGATTGAAGAACAACTACATTAGGTTGGTAGATGATAGCATTCAGACTGATCCATTTGCATTCAGATTATTGGGCTTCAATATAAAATCAATAAGATGTTTATGATGGAAGAAGAGCCCAAGAACGAGTCCAAGAATTATGGAGAAGAATGAGAAAAATGCTACACATATTTTATGATTCAAGTCCAAGTCCAAAAGGAAGAAGATTGGGCCCGTATGGGTTGAGAGTAAATTTGAAAAAATTTCCTTATTTTTTCAGGGGAGAATTTTTGGTATTAGTTTTACATGCTTTCCTAGTCCTTGTAGGATTTTTTTATTCCCATAATAGTAGATCCTAATCCCATGCTATTTGGGATAGTTTTTTCCTAGTCCTAGTTAGATTTGATAAAGGTGAATCTCAATCCCGTGCTATTTGGGATAAGTTTTTTTTTTTTCTATATATAGGGATGAATTTTGTTATTTTCAGGAAGACAACTTTATTATTAATTGAGAGTTTCTCTTATTTACACCCTTGTGTGTGGCTATTTAGGATTTATCTTGCAACCTTATAAGAACGATTCTTTATGAGGTAAGATTAATTCTTAATTTGATATCTTTGGTTTCTATTAAAGTTAATTAAAGAAGGTGATTAGTTTTATACTAATTGTTGTCTTTAATTTCTTTGAAATAGGGGTCTAGATCACCTTTGGATCTAAGTTCTTGAATTGACTCTATTAGTATCATAATTAGTCTTAATCCACTAATTTTGAATACTAAGATCAATTAGGGTTCTTAGCACTTCATCTCGAAATTGGGGATTTATTCTCAAATTTCATCTATCTTTAATTTCTTGTCTTTAATCTTAGGGTTTTTTTCTTCCGCATTATTTTTCTTATTTATCAACGTAAGCCGATTCTTATCAGTAGACCTCCATAAGTTTGTGTATTATAGGATGAAATAAGCCTCAGAAACTTTCATCGTCCATTCCATCATTCAATGGGACATTTATGGCATAGTATTTCCCTTTCTTTTGACCAATATCACTGATTTTCCCTATACCAGGGAAAAAGTTTTTACCAAACTTATGAAATGACACTTTCATGACTCTATCTGTAGTGAAAAAAGGCCTCTTCAACCTCATCTCCATGATGGACATCAATGTCTATATACAATACTATTGAATCTTGAGAGAATTACAGAAGATGAGGAGGAAGAATGCAGAGAGAAAGAGAATGTTTCATTAGAATGAATATTTGATCAGAAAATCTAATACAAAATTGTATACTGCAGTGTTTATATATACTATAAACTGACTGTAAGTCATTTATTAACTATCTTGACTTAATATATTAACTAACTAGTGAAAGAACATTTTTACCCTTCTTAACTACTTGTATCAACCTCAATACTCCCCCTCAAGCTAGGTGGTGCAAACACATTCAGCATCCCTAGCTTGGAAATTAAGTACTCGTGTTGTATTTTGTTCAGTGCCTTTGTTAGAATATCTGCCTGTTGATGTCTTGTGGAGATATATTCTGTCGTGATCATCCCTTTCTGAATCTTTTCCCTAACAAAATGACAATCTATTTCAATATGTTTTGTCCTTTCATGGAAAATTGGATTTCCAGCTATTTTCATTGTTGTCTTACTGTCAATATAAATTTGTACTGGTCGATTGACTTGAATCCTAATTTCCTTGAACAATCTTAGTATCTAAGTCAGTTCAGCAGTTGTAGAAGCTAGGCTTCTATATTCAGCTTCTGCTGAACTTCTGGAAACTATGTTTTGTTTCTTGGATTTCCAAGAAATCAATGAATCTCCTAGCTTAACAAGGTAGCCAGTTACAGATTTTGTAGTATTTGGACATACTGCCCAATCAGCATCACAGTAGGTTGATAGTTGTTCTTGACTTGTTCTTGATAGAAGTACACCATGTCCTGGCTGATTCTTTACATATCTTACAATTCTCAAAGCTGCCTTAAGGTGTGATTGTTTTGGTTGATATAGAAATTGGCTAAGTGTTTGTACACTATAGGCTATATCTGGCCTAGTTATAGTTAGGTAAAGTAGTTTTCCAATAATCTTCTGAAAACCTGTTGCATCAACTGAAGGATCGGTTTCATCACTTCTTGATTCATTCACCAATTTATCAACTTCTATTGTAGTCGGTCTAGTATTTGTCTCCATTGGTGTAGCTATTGGCTTTGCAACACCTAATCCAAGTTCAGAAATCAACTCTAAGGTGTACTTCCTTTGATGCATCAATATCCTTGCCTTAGATCTGGCAAATTCAATGCCTAAAAAATATCTTAGCTCCCCCAAGTCTTTTATTTTGAACACTTGTTGTAATGATGCCTTTGTTTCCTTAATAAGTTGCAAATCACTACCTGTGACAAGCATGTCATCAACATATACTAAGATTAATACCAAATTATTTCCAGTTTTCTTCAAGAATAAAGAATGATCATGATGATTTTGAATAAATCCAAGATGCAAAATTGCTTCCAACAACTTTGTGTTCCATTGTCTCGGAGCTTGCTTTAATCCATTCAAAGATTTAAGAAGCCTGCACACTGGTCTAGTCTCCCCCTGGCTCTCTTAAAGCCTTGTGGTAACTCCATCTATATCTCATCATGTAGATCTCTTTGCAAAAAAGCATTATACACATTCATTTGATAGATATGCCAATGTTTAATTAACGTAATAACTAGAATAGATCTGATCGTAACCATTTTGACTACAGGAGAAAATGTTTCCTGATAATCAATGCCTTCTTGTTGACTATAGCCCTTTGCCACCAACCTTTCCTTAAACCTCTCAACCTCACCCGTATCATTATTCTTAATCTTGAACACCCACTTACATCCAATTGGTCTCTTTTCTTTAGGTAATAACACTATGTCCTATGTGTTGTTCTCTTCTAAGGCTGTAATCTCTGCCTTTATTGCTTTAATCCATCTTGGATCTAACACTGCCTCTTGATAAGAGGATGGTTCAACTTCATGAGAACTAGCAGCAAGGAAGGCTTGATAAGTAGATGAAAGATGACTATAACTGGTAAAGTTGGCAATCCCATATGGAGTTGAGGAATTAGTCTTTTGCAATGTGACAAAGTCTTTTAACCAAATAGGGGCAGTTTTGGTCCTAGAAGATCTTCTTTGTTGACCAATTGATGAAGGTTGAGCTTGATCTAAAGATATAGGTCCAGGCATAGGATTTGTAGTAACTTGTGAGTCATTAGACACTGCTATCGGACTTTGAACTGATCTTGATTGTCTATTACTGTCTTAGTGAATAAATATCTGATTTGTGAATGTATCAATAAATGGAGCTTGTTGTTTTTGCTCCAAGTTTGAAATGAAAAAACTGACTCCTTGAACTCAACATCTCGGTTCACAAAAAACACTTTATTAGTAAAATCATACAAAATATAACCCTTTTGAGTAGGGGAGTACCCCATGCGTATAGCAGCTATTGCTCTAGGCTTTAGCTTGTCATTTTCAGATACTAACTTTGCAAAGCACAGACAACCTAGTATTCTAAGGTGTGCAACAGATGGTTTAGTACCATATAGCATTTCATGAGGTGATTTGTTGTTAGGTAACACAGAAGAGGAAAGTTTATTAATAAGGTCTATTGCAGCTATGTAACGCCCCGATTTTCTGGAATCGGAAAGTCACACGGTGCTTGTAATCCCAAAGGATCACAAGCTAACCCTCTTCTGATATTTGTACTTGTTCACTTCATAATATAATAAAATACATGCGGAAGACTAGCGAAGACTTTCCATAAGGTTCAAAATATCAAAAATACAAAAATAAATTCTGCAAACTAAATACTTATACAACCGTCCGAAAATCCTCTAACTGTCTGAACTGCGGAGTTGATGAAACATGTCTCCAACTAACTCCAGCTACTTAAAACTGAACTGAAATAATAAGATAATCAAATCATCCTCGAGTGATGAGGATTCACTGCTGAATCTGGATGCGGGCACCTGAAATGCTACTGACGCTCTGGATCTCGTGCTTCGAAACCTATGATGTAAATGACAGCACTATAGCGCAAAATGCGTCAGTACTTTGAATGTACTGAGTATACAAATGAGGTAAGGCTAAATGCAAGGGCTTATTCATGAACATAACTTAATTGAATGATATGCAAAAGCTGGATTAGCAGACATAAAAAATGTGTAACTACTAAACATATTGCGCATACTGTCACTGAGCATACTAGGACTAACTCTGATAACTGATATCGAATATACTGTCAAACTAAACTTTCTGAATATACTGTGATTCTGAGTATCTGAAGCTACTGAAACTGACACCAACTCTATCTAACAGGTTATCTCTGGATCTACTAGTATTAAGAATGATTAATTTTAATCTGAGATCAACCCTATCTAGCAGGTAATCTCTGAATTCGTGGATAATAATATTTGATTAACTGAATCTGAGATCGGCCTATCTAGTAGCGGATCTTCAAATTTGTAATTAATTACACTTGATAGCCTGTATCTAACAGCCTTGAATTCTATACACTGAATTGGGCTCTTTCTTAAAGTCTTATACTGATTTTGAAACTGAGACTGTGGGAAGTAGTCATCTAACCGACATGCCCCAAACAAGCGAATATTGCTAAATTTGAGGTCCAATCTGTAACCCCAATTGGAAGGGTGTCAGTACCGCTCCACTGGTAAAGACAAAATTACATTACCATTTTCTATCAGGTAATCAAGCGGGAACGGTATAGCCCTCATCTAATAGGTCAAGCCACCTCATCTACCCTCAACTATCATGTATGATGTCTCAACCTACGCTAGCGACGTAGTTCTGGAGCACAAGGATTGCTGCTAAGAATCACACCCTCTACTAGTAGGTGAGTTTCCATCCTCGAGCTCGCTCGGTGCTGAGTCCTACTCCCAACTGAAAGACTCTGAACTGATTCTTAGCTGAACTTAGACTGAGTTGCATCTTGTCAAAGATTATCTTACTTGACTGATATGACTGAGTTTACTTGGCTCCGTATCTGATGGAATACTACTAATATTATGTATCTTACTGAGCTTTACTGAAGTCTTGACTTTATACTGAATACTACTGAGATTTGAACTAAGTACTGAGCTTGATTAGACTGAATACTGAGATTACTGAGTTTTCTTATTGTTCAGTCATTGAATGAATTCTATTAATCATAGCACGACTGAGATTATCTTAAGACTGACTCAGCTCTAGGCACCCAGCTATATTTTTCGGGTACAAGTACCCCCAGGACTCGATAGAAGGAAACAAACAAGACATATTACTTCTTGAATACATAACCAACATCAATAATTTATACTACAACCGTTGTGGATACTTCGCGAAGCATATGATTATCATAATCTTATTCATGAATGGAAAGGAATATAAACATGTCATACCTTCATCAATCTCATCTCATAAAGCATTCATAATGCACATAATACCATGAAAGTTATTCTTAGTCATAAGTGAAAACATACATTTACCACTTGGGTCACAATTAAGCTATAATGCATAATATTTATTCTCTTAGGCATTTTACCAAACACTTAGGATGCATGAACTTATACATACTGAGGATTTCTTCTTCTCATACTAAAACAACTATATTTTCTTCATATAACCATTCTATCAAACACTTCAATGTCATGAATTAGTATTCTTGTTTACATAATATAATTTCTCTTATTTAATCCACATGAATAATTTACCACTTACTTGAAAGGCATAGTAATTGCACATATTGTTAATCAACACATAAATATCACCATCTAAGGCTCTAACATGAATTCATATAGTACTACACTCATAATTATTTATCTCACCTAAATCATGTACTTAAATCATGGATTAGAAACCCAATCAAAGTGATAATTATGAATACACTTAAATCAAGTCATAGCTTATACACCAATCATGTGGTTCAAGAACTCGACATGACATCCATACTTAACATACTACAATGGTAATATTTTCTTCATATAAGCATTTTATCAAACATGTAGGAAGCATGCTTTAGTTATTCAATAAATGCTACTTCTAAATGTCATAATTCCATCAACCAATTCATCACACAAAGATTTCAACATGATATGATCATGATTCAACATACATGGAAAATGTGATTATTTCCAACGTCAATTAGTATATAACAACATCATACTAATTAACATAATTACATAATTCAACATGTTCTTGAAAAGGCTTTATCATGAACACAGTAAGATAGCCTTTATCATCAACACATAACTTTAATTTCAACAAAATCAAGAGCTTCAACTTCAAACCACATGAATCATAAAAACTCATAAAACAAAATCTTTGAGTTTAAGAAAAAGGATTCTTGAGCTTCTTGGGTGAAAGGAACCCAAGAATCAACACTTGCATACCTCAAATTTGTGAATCCGGATGAATTCTTGATTCTGAAACTCTATTCGCAAAACTAATATATGCTCCTTGAAGATCTCGACTTGAGGATTATGATTCCTGAATTATTTTTGAAATTTAACGGACGGATTTTGGTAGATCTTAATTTTTTTTTGGAGTGTTGTGCGATGGTTTCTCTGTTTCTGGAGAGAACAGACGAATGTTATCTCCACCTATCCAATTAAAAAGTAAAGACACGGAGAAGATTGAAAAAGTAATTGGAAGCACTGGAGTTTCCAGCCGTCGCCTGGTCTATATCCCGCGATCCAGCGGGCATCGCCTGGCTTATCGCCCGTGATCCAGCGGGCGGCGCCTGGCTAATAGACCACGATCAATCGGGCGACGCAGGCCTATCGCCTCGAGCTACTAGTTGTGAAATCCAAACATGGTCTTAGGCATTCCAAAAAATTCCGAAACTCACTCGGATGTACTATGACCTTGCCCCATCGTAACGCAACTTAAAAATAAAAAATTAGAGGTCAGGAAGGTCATGAAATAATTCATCAAAGTTCACAAGCTTATGGAATGAAGAAAGTTTCAACACTTAACCAAATTTTTAAGTGCTAAGCTTCTCTTGACAAGCTCAGAAAGGCTTTAACGACTCGGAAAAACTTACGGAGTATTACAAGCCAATATGCAATTCCCCCAAAATCTGAGGGGACTATGTCCTTGGAACTTGATAGCTCTACAAACTTCTAAAATATGCTTATGCTTCCTTTCAGCAACTCCATTTTGCTGAGGAGTATAAGCACATGAAGTTTGATGCAATATTCCAAGCAAATTAAATAGTATATTACAGTCTGAATTGACAAACTCAGTCCCATTATCAGTACTAACACATTTCAACTTTTTGTTAAACTTTGTATGCACAAAGATAAGAAACTGTTTGATCACTTCACAAGCATCAGATTTAAGTTTTAATAGAAACAACCATGTCATCCTAGTATAGTCATCAACCATAGTTAAAAAATACTTATTATCATCATAAGTTGCTACTTTATATGGACCCCTGTTATCAAGATGCAAAAGATTAAAGCAACCAGTACTTTTTGTTTCACTGTGAGCAAATGGCATCCTTACTTGTTTTGAACATGGACAAATCATACAATTCTTGATTACAGAAGTACAATTATCTAAAGAACTTGAGAATATTCTATTTAAAACTCTAGATGATGGATGTCCTAATAGTCTATGCCACAAGTCGATATCAGTATTTTTTATTAGACACATAGTATGTTCAGACAGAAATGAATAGCAAAAATCTGCAGCCTGTAGTGAGCTTGTAGAAATAATAGGTAATAAGTATAAGCCATCCTTTAATCTACCAATCGCTTTCACCTTCCCATTGAAGAGATCTTGAAACACACAGAAGTCAGGATAAAATGCAACTAAACATTGTAGTGCTTTAGTAATCTTAGACACGGATAGTAGATTAAACTTAAATTTTGGAATATACAGACCATTGTTAATCTTTTGACCGTTAGTAAGAATACTGGATTCAATATAGGTTACAAAAGTTGAGTCTTCAGTCGGTAAAAAAACCTCCCTTAGTTTAGAGGGATCCATTTTTAAAGAGGAATATAGTAAAGAAGGATCAACAACTATATGATTAGTTGCTCCCGTGTCAATGATCCAATTATTGATCTTACTAATAGTTGTAAAAGCAATGTCAATACCTGTATTACCTACTGAATTAGACATGGAAGTAACTTGTGCACCATTCAACATCTGAATTATTTGATCATATTGGTCCTTAGTAAAGACACAAGGTTGAGTAACATGTCCACTTAAACCAGAGGTCTGCACAACATTGTTTGGTAGAATACTTTGGGATTCAACTGGATCTTGTAGCACTGATTGACCTGATCCTTGGTGTTCTGAAACCTGACTATTAGTTATGACATTATATGTCTTTGATCCAGAGCCTACCCCTTTCTTTTTGAATTTGTTAGAGGGATAACAAACAAGCTTGTAACAGTTTTTCTTTATATGATTCTTGAGCTTGAAGTAATCATAGAACAAGCTATTCATCTTTTTGAATTTTTTAGGAATGTCTGGTTTAGAACTGTACATAACAACAAATTCAGAATGTCCTCCATAAGAGATTGGAGGAGCCCCAAGAACACTGGTAGAGGCTGACATTTCCTTTTGGCTTTCATCACTCATTAACATAGAGTAAGCGTGATTCACACTAGGCAATGGAGTCATGAGCAAGATCTGACTTCTTGCCTGAAGATAAAAGTCATTTAACCCCATTAGAAACTGATATAATTTTTGCCTCTAAAGATGAACCAGAAATTTCTTTGATTTCTCACAGTTGCAACCAGGAAATGGAACAATGGTTTCAGATTCATTCCACAATTCTTTCAATTTAGAGTAGTAAGAAGAGATTGAAGAAGTTCCTTTGCTAGTAGTCGCAATTTCTCTACGTATATTAAATGCCCTGGAGCCATTAATTTTATCAAACCTCTCCTTTAAGTCTGTCCATATATCAAAAGCATTAGCAGCATAAGTAATCCCACTCACTAGACTTTGATAAACAGAGTTCATTAGCCAAGAAAGGACAATGGCATTACAGCGTTCCCATTGCCCCCCAAATTTTTTATGAAATCGATCCTTTCTCCAAGAACCATCTACCGTTCCCTATTTATTCCTACCAAGTAGAGCAATTCTCATAGATCTACTCCATAATGAGTAGTTATCAGTACCAAGCAATTGAAAGGAAATCAGAGAAATACCACTTGTGTCTCCTGGAGCTAAGTACAGAGGATGAGTGAGTTCAATCGTGATTCCCATTCCAAGATTGTCATCAAAAGTGGAATGTGTTCCATCAGTTGTTGTCCCTGAACCCGAGACACCATTATCACCCATTCTTTGGATTGCAATAAACTATCAGAGAAATAAGAAAATAGATTTCTTGATCACGAAAGTTATGCAGGGAAAACAAAAAAATAGAATCAGAGTTTGCAGAGCTACAAGAAGTGCTCTATGGATCTGATACCATGTTGAGTCTTGAGAGAATTACAAAAGGTGAGGAGGAAGAATGCAGAGAGAAAGAGAATGTTTCATTAGAATGAATATTTGATCAGAAAATCTAATACAAAACTGTTTACTATAGTGTTTATAGATACTGTAAACTGACTGTAAGTCAGTTATTAATTATCTTGACTTAATATACTAACTAACTAGTGAAAGAACAATTTTACCCTTCTTAACTACTTGTATCAACCTCAATAAATACATGTTGCAGACAACATTTCACAGGACGAGTAACTCAGAACAAGCTCTAATCAGACGAGTCAGTAAAAGGAAAAGATGCTGCAAAGCTATAGCTTAACTACAATTGTATCAGAACAAGCTCTAATCAGACAAAAGATTCAATAAAAGAAAAAAGATATTGGAAAGCTACAACTTAATTACAATTGTATGCAACGATATTCAGTCGGAACATATGCAATACATACTATATGAGTGATCAAGATAATTAAGTTCTTGTCCTATGCATCACATACTAAACTAGTGGAATACTTTAAAATGTTGTAAGCTATCAATTTATCTTGTTATTATTATTTTTGATTATAGAGACAGAATAACAGATTTATTTCATCTAATAAAATAATTGTAAAATTACAATAAACTTACAACTGAAAAATTACAAGATTGATCATTGCATCTATCTTAAGATCAATGGGAGTACGCTCATCTCACTCTTTATGTTGTTGATTATTATTGTGCACACTTTAAAATTGCTTTATTAAATCAAGGCTTTTTCCTTACGTGTTGTCTATGTCTCATATTGATAAGATCATATTGTTATTTTATTGGATCTTTCTTTTGGAGACATATATGGTACATCATTCTACCTTATGGATTTTCTGGTTGTTGCAACATGTAATATGTTGCACATGTTGAACCTTGAAAATCAAGATTTTCTGGTGGAGCACATGTTGTTTTAGTTCTCACACATGTTGTAACAGAAAATTGCGGTGACGATTTTTCTATGGTACGCATGTTGATTTTAAGCGTACATATTGATATGAAAAATTGTTTGAAGGACTAACAATGAAATAGCCTTGATTTGGAGTCCATGTTGGCTATTTCTTGCTACACTACCACATCATTTGGTTTACGTCTACAAAACTTCAATATTTGTAATTGTGGACTGGTCTTGTGTCGTTGATTGATGCAAGTACTGCTGCAGTTCAACAGTGATGTTTTGCTTGACTGAACTATGTTGGAGATGGCGTTCCACCACTAAATATTTATGGTCACTGTCTATTCAGCCCGAGAGTCTTTTGTATAAAAATAAGTTTTCCAAAACTTTTCTTTGAAAAGTTAACGTTGTTCAAGTGGGAGAATAGGTTAAGGCTAGGTCCCCTCTCCTGACTTCAACACAAGATGTATTCCCTTGCTGCCAGCCGTCAGAATCAAAGGAGAGGAGACCTAACCTTATATTTATAGGCTTAAAAGCCTTAACCTAGTGCACCCCCCATTATGGGCTCACAGGTCTACTATAGGCCTACATTATTGCCAGCCCACACCAATAACATGAAATGGATACGGACCCATATGGAATCCGCATGAATACACGGCCCGTGCCTTATCCACCAACTAATAACATCAGCCCGATTTACTTTAATGTAATAAAAAGTTAATATTAAGTCCACATAAAATAAATAATTCTAACATGATCAAGATAACTAAGTTCTTGTCCTATGCATTACATACTAAACCAGTGGAATAGTTAAAAATGTTGTAAGCTGTCAATTTGTCTTTTTATTATTTCTTTTGATTATAGAGACAGAATAACAGATTTATTTCACCTAATAAAATGATGGTGAAATTACAATAAACTTACAACTGAAAAATTACAAGTGAAGAAAATATAAAAGACTATCTTTTACTTCTTCGATTGAGGTGCGGATATCTCGCTCTCTTTAAGGAGATTCAAGCTCACTGCAGCAAATGTTTCACCGGTCCTGCAGTTATCCTCTTGACTTATCCCTTTCCAGGATAGAACAATCTTCTCACAACAACTCAACAACTCTGGACAAGAGTTAAGTTCAAAACTCCACAATAAGAACACCTTCCTTCAACTAATAAACTCTCTTATTTGACAATTTTTTGTGAACTCTATCTTAATCTTGTTTTATGAACTTTACCTTAACTTCTACCTTGTGTTCTTATCTCCTAAAATGAGTTGAAAGCTCTTTTATTTATAGGCAAAAATCAGCCTACATTGATGTCATTGATGACATCCAATGCTGCTGTCAAATTTGAAAAATTGTAGCCACCAAAATTGAATGAATGAGGCAGCCCAAGATTGCAGCCACCAATGTTGAATGAATAAGACAGCCAAATTAGTCATTGCAGACAACCAATATTAAATGAATATTAAAATGTAACATCATAAAATATTAACATGCCGTTTTTTCGAATTTCTTCATTATAGATTTATCAAAGTTAATTGAAGTTCGCCTCTATACATTGGATTACTTGCAAAGACAACCATGTTGCACCCGAGAACATGTAATAACAACAATAAATAAAATGAAAGCTTAAGCAAATTACACAAAAGACAGGTATAAGCTAAATATATACCTTGTGGATTTTCAGGAGTTCAAGTATACCAGGACAATATCATTCACATAGCAAAATCCCGATGCTGCAGCTTTTTGCGTGGTGCCCGTTGATTGCTTTATCGGCATCGTTTCGATTGAGCGTGACAGCGGCTCCAATCGATCCACCTACCAATGATTGACAAAATTCAAAAATATCTTCGAAAACAGGGCAATCCTCGGAAATATTGAAGCCTCCACATTAGACTAGTAAAAGTTATGCTTTAGGCCTGCAAATTTTTGAGTTCAAAAAATTTAATATAAATTTTTTAATTTTAATTTCACTTTAAATAATATTAAAGATTGAAAAATATAAAAGATATAAAATTTAAATTAATTAAAAAAGAAAGAAGAATTATCTATTGCTTATTAAAAATATTTTAGAACTTTTTATCAAACCTTGATATTAATAAATAAAGTTTTTTACAGTAATATTCAAGGTAATATATTGCAAACAAATGATAAATATCTTATTAATTAAAATTAGTCTTTACTTTTATAAATAATAATATTACTATGTTCTAAGAATACTTCACTAAAAATAAAGTGGTGTAAGAATCAAAAAATAACGCTAAATTATTGATAATATTTTTGTTATGTGCATATATTTAAGGCCTTATATTAAAATTTGGCTTTAGACCACTAATTTTATTGAGATAGCCTTGATCAAATTAAAATTTGACTTTAGACCACTAATTTCATTGAGACGGCCTTATCAAATTCTGATGAGTGAAAAGACACAATATCCTTCGATTCGGACTGTGGCAGAATTTTCATTTCCAAGTGTTTATGGATATTGTAGCGAACTATTAAATGGTGCGCCATACGAATTCGATTAGGAATCATTGTTTTTCGTAACAATAATTTCCAATTTCTGGTTCGTAGAAGTATTTTTTCGCATCTGTGTCAGTGGAGGGAAGTGATATACCACCAGTAGAATAATCCATCAAACACAAAGGAATTTGTAACAATATAATATTTTCAACGATAACTTGCAAAAGAGTTTTCAGAATAGAATCAAAGAAGAAAAAACAAAAAATGCAGAAGAAGATATAAATATTTTGTGAAGTGCAAACTACCTTTCGCGCCTAATAAGAAAAATGGGTTCAATTTGCGTGTTAACCAGCTCAGCTCAGCAGTGAATTTGTAGGTGATGATGACGTGTTAAACCAAAATTATAATTAACGAATCACGGTAGAGGCACTTGTATTTTGATTGGATAACGTTGTTGTTGCGTCCAAATATATGTTGTCACTTATATCTTGTTTAGAGAGTTGTTACGTGTTGTTTCATAAAATATATCGTATTGTATATTTTAATAAATATTACATTTGAATAGGTTGTATTATTTTTATAATTATATAATATTACATATCACAAAATTGAACTTTCATCATTACCTAACAATAAATTTAATGATACGATACAGTAAAATTTAAGTAACAGTCAGAACACATATTAATTTAAACTATCCAAATTATCAACATCAACAACAAATAGAACAAAAATGAAAATATTTTGAATACCTAAATTTTAATTATCAACAAATTAGAAGTGTAATAAGCAAGGAGAGGCAATAGAAGAACGCAAGAACAAATTAGGAGGAGAAAGAGAACTTTGCCATAAGCCCATAACTTGTATGGCTGATAATTGAAGGAAAAATTTGAAAAAATGGAAAGGAAAACCGAAAAGGGCAAAGTTGGTAGCCAAATATATTTCAACCTCATGCAAAAGTAGGACACATGTATATCAAAATTTATTTATTTTGAAAAAATTTCCAATATTTGTTTGTTTTATTTTTTATTTTAATCTGATATATATTTAAAAATTATATAAATAATACTATAAATTATAATAATTAATATTTAAAATATGTAGACGACATAAAAAATTTTAGCTGACTCTTCAAATTGCAAATCTATAATTTATATCTATATCTATAATATATTAAAAGTGTAAAGACGCTTAGAGAAGTGATTTGAATTTTTTGCTCTTCATTAAAAGACAATTCTTTAGACAAAATTGCCATTTACTATTTTTTTATTATATTTAAGAAATAAAAATCTCATTATTTTTTGCAAAATATATATATAATAGGATTTTTGTAAACTATATATATAATAAGAGTCCTAATAAACATTGTTTTATTTTTGACAAATAAAAATGTATAAGTATAAGTTTTTCATTATTTTTGGCAATCTAAGAATTATATATATTAGAAATCCAAAGATATTGTTTTTTTGGCAATACAAACACGCAGGTGTGCAAAAGTAGAAAACTACCTTTTTTTTGTTGTGGAAATTAAAAAATTTATATTTATATTTTTGTCAAAATATTTTTAATTCACAGAATAAAACTGAAAGTGAGAATCTTTTTTATTATATTATAGGAGTCTTTTTTTTTTTTTTTTTCTGTTTCACAATTAATAGTATCCTATTACAAATGATATAGGAGGCTACCCTGTTGCTCCACCATTTCCACCCCGAAATGAAAAAATAAAAAGCAAGGGAGTTTGTGTCTCAGGTGGATCCCTCAAGGTCCTCCACCATACAATCCTTATGGAGGCTACCCTGTTGCTCACATGCCAGTGTCGGCACCTGCTCCTGTGCCAGCACCAAGCAGTTATGTGCCAGTTCAGGTGATGCATGCATGTCTCTGCAATGTCATTTGTGTTAGAACAGAGAACTAAGGGTTGACTTATTTTCCAGCGTGCCTTCTCTTAGTGTTTCTATTTAGGTTGTCTTATTTCTGTTTTTGATCTGGATTTACTATGGCATATTCGTTTACAGCTAGAGTATTAACTTTATTGTTAAGTTTGTCTTATCTGACTTCCTTCAGTTTAATAGTGTTGTGTTTTGCTGATTGTTGGTGAAAATTATAATAAAATTGTAATAAATATTACAATTGATTATAATTGAAAATTACAAATGAATAAAGAAAAATATATTTCTTATTCAAACCCACTGCTGCAGTTATTTCTCCGATCCAAAATATTATTCTTTGACTTATCTCATCCTGAATACAACAGCTTACTCACAATAACTCAATACTATGGACAATAATTGAGTTCAAAGCTCCACAAAATTAACACCTCCCTTCAACTATTAAACTTTCTTCCATAATATTGGACTTACAAATTTTTCTTTTTTATTTTGCGTGCTAGCATTGCCGTGCAATTGTCTTCTTAAATAGAAGAATAAAGAAGGCTTTCATTCATAAAGTAATGTACCTACATATCTAAAGAATACCTAAATAATATTTTTATGGGAAAAGAATATGCATGTGATGGTATGTCCAAGTTAAATGTTAAAATGAATAAAATATTTATTTCTATTTTATTGAGCTAAAAAATATTATATATATTGAGTTGCACATCTAGTAAAAAAAATAAAAGACTAATTTTATGAAACATTGATTCAAAAAAGAAAGCCACACTAGTTACCCAAAAATATTCTAATGTTGCCCAAAAAGTATGTTTTTTTAATACTATAAATGCTTTTAGTATGATCTCATAATCTCTAAAGTGAAAGTAGGTGGATCGACAGTTGATCAATGGTTAGTCCAATTTTGAGATTCAAAAATCATAAAGATGTTATATTAGTCTTATTGTTATAAAATAAAATAATAGTACTGTGTATTGTTCTCTTTTATCTATAAAGTGAAACAGGTACATGCTTTTTATAAGCAAATTTGCCAATCTTGACAATTAATTAAAAAAAAAAAAAAAGTCTTCATTATTGAAAATGGAAGAAGAGGAAACTGTTAGAATAATAATGATAATTATACAAGAAATTTAAAATAAAACTTGTTTGGCTTAGAGGCACGGTAATATGCTTCTTGAAGATAGTTGGAGTCTCTTCCACGAGAGAAGAGAAGAACAAGTGACAACTCTATCTTCGGGATTCAACTAAGCCACAAAACAAGTAGCATTCAAGAATGTTGCTCTTCTATTCTTGAATTGGTGATTTCACCATTTGATCAATGTTTCTCAAGTGTTTTTCAAGAGAAAAGTAGTTTTGAGTGCTTGTCTTTTCAAACCAAAGAAAATAATATTTATAGGATGAAAGTTTCATGCATGAGAAGTATATTAATTAAGTAATAGTTAATAGGTTCATGTATGTTTTAAAACAAAAAAATGTCATTCTTTCAAGAATCTATAACGTAAAACTTAATGAATAATGAATTTGTCAAATACATTTTCTTTGTAACTCAAAACTTATGAATAATGAATTTATCAAATTCATTTCCTTTGTAACTCAAAACTTTGAGTGATGCATTTGTTTCAAAACTAATTGAAACATAACTCTTAAAAAATCTTTAACCGATGTATTTATTTCAAAATTTATTGAAACATAAAATCAACAGGAACAACTAATAAAAAAAAAAAAAGTCTTCATTATTGAAAATGGGAGAAGAGGGAAAGTCTTCGTTGTTGAAAATAGGAGAAGAAGATACTGTTGACCATTGGGGGAAAACATTCACACTATATAGATAACGTCTTCATGAGTATATACCCACTAAATTTACTTTGAAAAATAAAAAATATAGATATAAAAGAACAATAAACAAGATTGAAGTCATTGAACCTCCCATAAATTTCATCTCACTCTATCACTATGTAGTCCAAAAACATCAATGATGATAGAAAGTTAAAGAAAAGGGAAATTCATAAAGTTTTAACATGTTTTAGTATGCTTCCATTCTTTGAGGAACCGGTGTTTTGATGACCTGCAAGATTTGAACCACTTCAGTCATTGAAGGCCAACTTGATGGTATTTGAGAAGTGCACACCAATGCCAACTTCAAAACAGGTAAAACTTCCTCTTCAGGATAAGTATCCATGCTTGGATCAACACATTCCAACACATTACCTTGCTCAAGTAAGACTCTCACATGATCATTGAGTATCAACACATTGTCCTCTCCATACTCCACTGGTCTTCTCCCTGTGACAATTTTAAGAATCAACACCCCGAAGCCATAAACATCGCATTTCTCATTCACCCTTAAGCTCTGGCATGCCAATTCAGGTGCTGCATAGCCTAGTGTGTAGGAAAATTATTTATTTATTTTAAAATAATTTATTGTGTATTTGGAAAAAAAAAAAAGGAAAAGAGGAGCCATATTAATTTACTTGAAAACGAAAGGTAATTGCTGCATGCTTTAAATTTGCCATTTGGCCAAATACTTGGCACAAACATATTAAAGGATGGCCTTTCTAATGTTGTTGTAAGACAAGTTTCTAGACACTTGTTATATTCTTACTTTATCTTTTCCACTATAAATAGCCTTCAAATTCACTGCAAACCTCAACCCTCTTTCTTCTTTTCTACTTTAATTTCTTACTCTTTCTACTCCTATTTCACCCTTTTCTTTTATTGTTTAATTAAAGGCTCTAGAAATTATACCATCTTTTAAATTAATTTGCTGATATTTGTATTAATGATTTTATTGATTCATGTATTCTCTGATTAATTAGGGAAGACTTATTTAATTCAGAATATACTATAATTGATCAGGAAGTACTTGTTTAATTCTGTGGAAACATTTCACACTGCTGAAATAATTTCTTAGGACAGTGCCTGACACGACTCAAGTATAATCAATATTTTAACTTGTTAAGAAGTAGTTAGACTATTGTTATAGTTTTCATATTGATTACAGTATTATCACTGAAGAAGTAATATTATTATACACTGTTATGTTAGTGGACTGCTAATATTATTATTATTATATTTTGTTAACAGTTACATAATATTGCTATTATTATTTTTTATCGTTGTTCCCCAACAATCTAAGAAACTATTGCATGTAATTTGATCCTAAGACCGTTGATAATACTGAGGTTGGTGTTGCTCTGGCTACTTTCATTCCAGTCAGTTTGTCAGAAGATTATGGTACTGTAGAATACAGGTATGAAAATAAACTTGGTTACATGCCTAATGCATCTCAATGCAAGAGGATATGTAAAAAAAATGACAATTTCGTTAAGTCAAAAATAATTTTGACTGAAACGGATGATATAATTATTGCGGTAATGAATATTGAGATCAATGTGAGAAATTAGGCGGTAGACTCTGGTGCTACAAGGCACATTTGTATAAATAAAAATAATTTTATATCATACACCCAAGTTGTGAAAGAAGAAGAAATTGTTTATCTTGGGATCTCAAGAACTGTTCAAGTTCTTGGAAAGGATAAAGTTCTTCTCAAACTCCCTTGGCATTGAATAATGTGTTGTATGTTCCTAATATCAGAATTAATTTGATTTCTGTGGCGTTATTAGGAAATATTGGAATAAAAGTTATGTTTGAAAATAATGATATATATATATTAGAAATGATGGTTTTGACATGTTAGCTTATGGGTATTAAAACAAAGTTTTAGGATACTAAGGTCTATAAAATACTTTGTAAGATTAGTTTGTTTAGGAAAATTGTATTTTGTATTTTAATGTTTGGACCTTATCAACAACTATAAGAAAAGTCCTTCCATTTTGAATTAAGTACAACTCATATCATTCCAATAAATTACCACTTTGCCATTGATGCTACTCCTATTGAATATGATGGAGCCCACATAAAATTAATTATTATAAATTATTTATCTATTAAAAATTAATAATATTTAATTAAAAAATCAAATAAATATTTATGACATGCTTGCTTCAATCGTAATTGTATTATATTACCCCTAACTAATTATTATATCACACATAATTAATTATTATAAGTTATTTATATATTAAAAAATTAATAATATTTAATTAAAAAATAAAATAGATATTTATGACATGTCTGTTTCAATCGTAATTGTACCATATCACTCCTAATTAATTATTATACTGCTCCTAATTAATTATTATAAGTTATTTATATATTAAAAAATTAATAATATTTAAGTAAAAAATAAAATAGACATTTATGACATGTCTGTTTCAACCGTAATTTTACTATATCACCCTAATTAATTATTATGGCCATTTAAGCATTGTGCCACATAAGTTGAAATAGAAAAAATAATTTAATATATTATATATTTCAAAAAAATTACGTGAAAAATACTAGAAATCACAATAATTAACAACTTAAAAGATTTAAAAGATATAAAATATTTGGTCGACTCTTGAAGTTATATTAGTGTCACTGAAAATGGAATAGTAGAAAAGTATTATAAATCACAATAATTAAAAACTTAAATTATTTTTAAAATATAATTGATTATCAATGCCACAAAAATTTGGACAAGAAGAGTAACGTATTCAAAGGGCAAAAGAGTAAAATTTTCATGACATTTTAAAAAAAATAAAAAAATTGCTACATATACTCAAAGGGTAAAAGAGTAAAAACACATAAGAGATAAATGTTGAGAAATCAAGAAGCACCAAATGTTACAAATGTATTATTAACATTTGTAACATTCAACACATTTCTAAATGTTTCCAAATTCTTCTTGAATCAACACATACACATAATAAAAATAATAAATAATAATAATTACATTTTACTATGTCATCCCTAATTAATTATTATGGTCATTTAAGCATTGTGCCACATAAGTTGAAATAGAAAAAATATTACAAATTACAATGATAAAAAGTTTAAATTATTTAAAAAATATAATTGGCTATCGTCGACACAAAACTCTGGACAAGGAGAGTAGCATATATTATTCAAAAAACATTATATAAAAAGTATTATAAATTACAATAGTTAACAAGTTAAAATATCTAAGAACAATTTAATATGTTATATATTTCAAAAAAATTACATGAAAAATACTAGAAATCACAATAATTAACAACTTAAAAGATTTAAAAGATATAAAATATTTGGTCGACTTTTGAAATTATATTAGTGTCACTGAAATTGAAATAGAAGAAAAGTATTATAAATCACAATAATTAAAAACTTAAATTATTTTTAAAACATAATTGACTATCAATGTCATAAAAAATTGGGCAAGAAGAGTAACGTATTTAAAGGGCAAAAGAGTAAAAACAAACAAGAGATGAATGTAGAGAAATCAAGAAGCACCAAATGAATTATTAACATTTGTAACATTCAACACATTTCTAAATGTTTCCAAATTCTTCTTGAATCAACACATATACATAATAAAAATAATAAATAATAATAATTACATTTTACTATATCACCCCTAATTAATTATTATGATCATTTAAGCATTGTTCCACATAAGTTGAAATAGAAAAAATATTATAAATTATAATGATAAAAAATTTAAATTATTTAAAAAATATAATTGGCTATCGTCGACACAAAACTCTGGACAAAGAGAGTAGCATATATTATTCAAAAAAAATTATATAAAAAGTATTATAAATTACAATAGTTAACAATTTAAAATATCTAAAAATAATTTAATATGTTATATATTTCAAAAAAATTACATGAAAAATACTAGAAATCACAATAATTAACAACTTAAAAGATATAAAATATTTGGTCGACTCTTGAAATTATATTAGTGTCACTGAAATTGGAATAGAAGAAAAGTATTATAAATCACAATAATTAAAAACTTAAATTATTTTTAAAATATAATTGACTATCAATGCCACAAAAGTTTGGACAAGAAAAATAATACATATTATTTGAAAATTACATAAAAATATTATAGATTACAATAGTTAACAAATTAAATTATCTAAATACCTATTAAAAGTATGATTGGGTATCTAAATTCTATTTGTGTCATATAAATTGAGATAAAAAATAATATATTGAACTCGTGCTAGATCTCGAATGAATCTTAAAATGTATATGCAATTCTTTTTTTAAAAAAAAAAACTTTTAATTAAATATATCAAAATCGAAAAGGTAAATTTTAATGCAGCACGTTAAACAATGTATAAGAACTAATGTTAACATAAATAATACCATCATTTACTAATAGAAGCATTACTAATACAAATATTACTAATATATTCTATTCAAAAAGAAAATTTATACACTATAACAAACGACTCCTATGTTTCAATAGAAGGAATATATACAAAAGAAAAGTTTGATAAAAAATTTACAGAAATATATTTTATAAGTATATTTTATTGTACCAATGAAAACATTCTACTGCTCAAACTTCCTACTCCAACATAAATTTTAAAATTTAAAAATTGCAATCCACATATTTTATTGTTGGGCTCGTGCTGACACGGACCTTGCACTTCTAGTATATATATAAAGGAGAAACATAGAAGAGATGATGTGGCACCCCTCTATGACCTCTATTGGCATTTATCCTTTTTTTCTCCTTTTTGGAGTTTTTCATAATTTAATCTAATAAAAATTAATATTTATTTAATAATTATATCATCTTAATTACTCATATCTTTTTCAAAAAAAAAAAAAATTGAATCTTTTTTCAGTTTTGGAATTGCAAAAGTCATTTGAGGATATTTGACTAATATATATATACATTGGAGTTTTGTGCCAATTTGAAGCAACAGTGTCTTGCTATCTCAAATGTTGTTGGTTCTTAAATGTTGACTTTATGTTTCATGTGGTACAGAAGAAACTAGAGTGGCAATTTTGGTTTCCAAGGCTGCATTTCAGTTTTATATGAGGCAAATGTCAATTTATCATTCGATTTAATAGGGTAATCACATGGGAAAATCTTATGGTTAATTCTCTGACTTACAGGTGTGCAAGTAGGTGACTACACTCTCCCTGGTGTTGTTAAAAATGCTGATTTTGAAATTAATACGGAAGAGTTAGGATCTATAGTTGAAGGTCATGATCTGAAAAAGTTGAAATTAATGGTAGAGTTGATGGTGTTGCAAATAAACTGGCTACTTCAAGTACCGATATAATACTAAGAATAATAATTATTTATTTTTTCATTTCATATTGTAGGAACTGTGTCAAAGCAAAGTCATTTATTTTTTAAAAAAAATTGGTGTATTTACTTCTTTTATTTTTGGTCTAAGTATCATTTTTTTTTTGTTATAAATTTTATGATTTCTATATATGTTTTGGAGGGTAAATGTATACAAAGAATATTGAATGATCTTGTCAGCATTTGTGAGGAGAGATTATGGAGATTTGAAAACTGCCATTGAAAAAATGTTCAAAAAGTATCTTACAAACAAGGGAAGGAATATGTGCCGTCTTCATTTACTCTTGCCTGTGCGAGTGAATGGTCCGATTTGGCGCCCCTTGAGTTAAGGGTGTCAAGTGGGCCGGCCCTCGTAACTAACCCGGCCCGATAATCTCTAGGGTTTTAGGGTTTTGGGTCCTGAGCCGGTTATTTTTTTAAAATGGATCCGGCTAACCCGGTCTGGACCAAACCCGGTTCAGGCTCGCCGGTTAACCGGCCCGGCCCGAATACCTTTTTTTTTTTTAAAAAAAAAATAATAATAAAAAAAATTGGGCCAAACTAGCCGTTGGCCCAACGGCTATATAGCCGTTTTTGGGTCCAAACGGCTAGTTTGGGCCCATTTATTAAAAAAAAAAAATTAACTTATTTTTTAATCCCAAAAAAAATTCTATAAATACCCTACAACTTCAAATCATTTTTCACATAATTTTTCACTCTCTCAAATCTCATTCTCTCTCAAATCTCAATTCTCAAATATTCAATATATTTAATTTCTTAAAGTGTTCACTTTAATTTTTTAATTTTTCGTTTACAAAGTACGAGCGGAAGTTTCTAAAGTCGCAACCTTCGGATACTTTCAAAATTTGGTATTGTCGTTCCATCTCTTACGTTTAATTTTTATTTATTGTATTAATTGTTTAATATTTAATTTTATTATATTTGTGTATTTTGAATATTTTTAGTTTAATTTAATTTATATTATGGATAAATTAAGAAACCTCGCTACTAAAGGTGTTAAATTTTTTTGTCCCGGAAGCAGTAGTGGTAGTAAAAAGCGAATTACTAGCGGTATAGGTAGTTCAAGTAGTAGATATACCCGTGTGCGTTCGCCTCCGGTATCGCTTGGTACACCTTTTGAGGAAGAAATAGGTGTAGGTGCTCACGATATGGATTATGTAGAAGTTCAGGAAAATTACGGTATAGAAGAAGAAAATGAAGTAGATGCAGGTAAGTTAGATGAAGATAATGAAAATATTGCTGACACACCCGCAGTAGGAGATGCTAACGTTAGATCTGAATCGGTCAATCTCCTTCCCCGTCCTCCCAGTGCTTCAAGACCTCGTAAAAGAACTAATGTTGCATGGCAATTTTTTGAACGTATATCAGATATTGAGGTGCAATGCAATATTTGTCAACAATATATAAGCATAGAAGTAGAGGCAAGTAAGGGGGTACAGGTACGTTAATGAGACATATAACTGAAGATCACAAAAGAGAGTTAAATATTGCACAAGGTGGTGGGGATGTTGGTGGACCAACGCAAACTAGAATGGACCCAGCAACCGATCACGTAGCAAAGAAGTATAATAAATTGAGGGACCGGGAAGAAATAGATAAAATGGTAGCTGTGGGTTGTTTGCCTTTTAGTTTTCCTTCTTCTGATGCTTTTATTCGTTATATACAAGCAATTTATAATCCTATGTTTAACGGTATTCCTAGAACTACTTGTCGGTCTGATATTTTTAGACTTCATTCACAATATTGTTTTTATTTATCAACATTGTTAAAAAATATTCAATGTAGATTGTCCCTAACTTCTGATCTTGGTCGTGCTGTAAATAAAAATGCTTATTTAACCGTTACTTGTCATTGGATGGATAGTAATTTCGTGATGCAAAAACGTATTCTTGCTTTTTTATATGATGAAGATCGTAAACATACTGGACAATTTATTGCTGATTCTATTGTTAAAATTGTCGGATATTATGGTATCGAAAATAAAATTTTATGTATTTCTTTTGAAATGCTTCTAACAACAAGACTGCTATAAAAAATTTAAAATTTACGCTATCTCCGCCCTTTCCTGAAATTTTTCATATTAAGTGTGCATGCCATATATATAATTTAATTGTAAAAGATGGTCTTGAGTTTTTTGAGCTTTATATTAAAAAAATTCGTCTTGCCGTTGGTTTTATTCAAGGAAATAATCGTAGATCGAGAATTAGAGAATTTAAAGTTAAATGTCAAGAAAATGGACTTACACCGATTTTGATGCCTGAGGAAATTGATACTAGATGGAATTCTATGTATGAATTTTTAAAAACTTGTTATAAATATAGAATTCCTATTACGCTAGCTTTTAACCAACATTGCGGTTCATTTGCTGATTCTGTGATTGCATGTTACATAATTCTGATTGGGTTGTAATTAATGATCTTGTTAAGTTTTTAGAAAAAATTTATGTAGCTATGGTTGAATTTTCCGGTGCTTATTATCCTACTGTTTGTAATATTTTGGCATATATAACTGATATTTCTGGTTTGCTCAAAGAATATAAAAATAAAGAAGTTTATAAAGAAGCTGTTGGCGTCATGTTTACGAAATTTAAAAAATATTTTTTCCCGATTCCTCCTATTTACTTGGTTGGTGCTATGCTAAATCCGTGCATGAAATATAATAATATGTGCCACTTTAGTACTCTTATTTATACTAACTTAGAAATAAATACTAACCATGATTCTGAACAAGTACAACCTGATTTGTGGACGGCTACGGCTGATGCAAATGATTACATAGAAAAATTATATAATCACTATACTGATTTATTTGATTTAGCCATACCTACAAATATCACTCCAACTGTCGCTCCTCATCCTCTCGAGGAGCCATCATCTTCTAAAAGGCCGGCACATAGTGGTTTTCCTGATTCGTTTTATGATTTAAATTGTTGGAACAGTGTTGATGAGAGAACTTACACATCAACTTATCGGGAAGAACTGAAATATTACGGCACTAGAGGATCGCAGACGACGGATAAACACGTTGAATTGATGGAGGATTAATGAAACACAATATCCTGTGTTTTCAAGATTAGCTAGAGATATCTTGAATGTTCCAATGTCAACCATTGCATCAGAGAACGTCTTTAGTCAGGGACGACAACAGTTTGGAGACAACCGACACTCATTGGGAAGCAATGCAATGAATGTTCTAGTTTGCCTCAAAGATTGGATTAGAGCGGAAAGAAGAAACCAAGGAATGGAACCGGAGCCGAGCGACGAGCTGAAACTTGAAGAAATTATGACTTCACGGGAGAACTCAGCAGAATCAAGTCCAATGCATGGTTTTGCCCCCGTTGACTTCGACTATCCTATGCAAGTTTCCGTTAATATTAACACAAATGAGTTGAAAAAAATGATGCATAATTTGTAGATTTTTCATTTATGTAAATTATAAATTTTGGATCATTTTGCAATCAATAAAATTCCCCAAATTCATTCACTCCTTAGTCCTTGCTTTTTATATTTTTTCATTTAACAATTTAAAATTTTAAATTGCATTTCTAGTTTTCTACTTTAAATTAAAAACTTACTTCTAATATATTATTAATTTACTACCAAATATTATTAATTTATTATATTAAGTAACATATGTTTTGTATATTTGTGTATATATCTTCTATAGAAGTGTATATTTAACGTATACATGTGTATATGTTTTATAAATTAGTATATAAGTATATCTATATATATTGTAATGTATATATACTGTAGTATATTTTATAAGTAGTAGTATATATACATTGAATGGTGCGTATACACGTGTATATATCTTCTATAAAAGTGTATATTTAATGTATAAATGTGTATATGTTGTATAAATTAGTATATAAGTATATCTACATATATTGTAATGTATATATATTGTAGTATATTTTATAAGTAGTAGTATATATACATTGAATAGTGCGTATACCCATGTATTTATCTTCTATAGAAGTGTATATTTAACGTATACATGTGTATATGTTTTATAAATTAGTATATAAGTATATCTATATATATTGTAATGTATATATATTGTAGTATATTTTATAAGTAGTAGTATATATACATTGTATGGTGCATATACACGTGTATATATCTTGTATATTTAACGTATACATGTGTATATGTTTTATAAATTAGTATATAAGTATATCTATATATATTGTAATGTATATATATTGTAGTATATTTTATAAGTAGTAGTATATATACATTGAATGGTGCGTATATATGAGTAATTGACTAATTGTGTATATGTGTATATATTTTTTAAATTCTAATGTAGTAAATACTATATATATAGTGTATATATATTATTTAACGTATTTATAATGTATATAGGTGGGTATGTTAATGCATATTGAAAGAAAGTTTTTTTTTTAATATTTTTGACCGGGTTTGACCGATTTTTTAACCGTGTTTGACCGGGTTTTGGTGGGTTTGACTGGGTTGGGTTAAGCGGGTCGGGTTAGGGTGGGTTTTAATTTTTTTACTGTTTGGCCCGGCCGGCCCGGCCCAGCCCGGCCAGCGCCAAAACCGACCCTCAACCCGTTTAAAATAGAAGGGCCGGTTTCGGGTTGGCCCGGCCCGACCCGTTTGACACCCATAATTGCAACAATTCATCTTCCTCAACAACCTGATTCTCTTTTTCAATCTCGACCAATTCAGATTCCCTCTAAATATCTCAAAATTTAAATATGAGATCTTCTCAATTTTTTCGATATATAATTTGGCCAAAATGATCGTATTTGTGGCATGTCAAATTTTTAAGTTTGAACTTTTAAAGAAGCTTTGATGGTTGAACATCGAAGAACAAAGAGAAGGAAGAAGAGAAGGATCTCTTACTCTCACCAACATCCCGAACTCTATTATAGGCCCTTTTTCTGCTAAATCTCCTATAATTCAAGCATCTTTCATGCTTTATTTCTTATGTCACGTCAGTTGTTTCTTAATTGATAGCTAGATTAATTTTTGGATGATTTAAAGGTGCTATCTTTAATTCCTACCTTTACCTCTAACTCTATGTCATGATATAATTGATATCTTTAGTCCCTATCGCTACATCTATTTCTTTCTCTCTCTTTCTCTTCTAAAGCTACAAGCGGTATTGAACAAAATTTCACATACTAGAGTTCTATATACTAGATATTTATGAACAAAATCTTACCAATTTTAAGGATGAACTTTGAACTTCCCTTTCAGATAACTTTATATAAAAATTTAAAGTGCTAGTAAATCTGTAAAAAAAATGAAAACTGATTATGATTTAAAATGGAAGAAAATTAAAAATCGCATAAACATTCTAGATTAAAAAATTGAATGAAAAAAATACAGAAGATGAAGGATGCTTACAGTAATGAGATTCTAAATCCATAAATGAATTTAAATTTGAAGAGCCTTCAATTAACGATGAATTTGAAAGTGGATTTGGTTTCATGGTAAAGGCAAAGAAATTAAGGATATATGCTTGACCAATTGTGTTTTATGTATGAGAAAATCCATGACACATATTGATACGACAAAGTATATCTATGTACAATATTGTATCAACTGTTTTTTTGAACAGAGTAATATGCATTTACTTGTTTTTATGACTTTTTTTTGACAATCAATGTGAATATTATCATAAACGAATACATACTTGCAACCTAAAGAGTCCTCTTACTCTTATTTCCCTTTAAAAGGTATCAAGCAACAAGAGCCTCCAATGAAACGGTACTAATTATAATATTTTTGTCAAAACATATATATTCTCTCTTTGTATTGCTAAAAACTCTATTCTTTTACAATCTCTCTTGTAAATCGTCCACTTGTTTCTCAGTTTGAATGTACACCTATCTGAATTGTTGTCAGTTTCTTGTCTTCCAAATATAGTAAATTATTCCTCCCTATAAATCAGCTACAACTTTTTTCTGGAATCTCTTTTAGTGTTTTCTTTTAATTTTTTTTTAGTGTATGCCTCAAATATTCTGATGGTAGATTAATATTTATCCATTCCATAAGCTCAGTTCTAGTTGTCACTGCATAAATACACTCTTCAAACTAATGTCTGCTTGTTTTCACTGCCTGAGCTTGACATAACACACAGTAGACATCTTTCATATGTATGTTTTAAGTGTTGCATTCATCCTTTAGTGAGCAGTCTTCCTTGTATGGATAGCCACATTATAAACCTCTGCTTTGGTAATGAGACTTGATTCTACACTAAATTTGATATCCCTAACTTTGTTTGCTACTCAACCAATTTCAGATATCCCCTAGTTATTGAGTATTTCCTTCTAGTGATGGACTCATCTTGTCCCTGATCATACCAAGTCCTCATATTCAGCTTTAATGCATTAATCTTTCTCTAATACCAACTACTATCAATTGATGCTTTACGTGTTGATAGTGAGTCTGACTTCAAATATATTTCATGCACCCATTTAACCCACAAATACTCTTGATTAGTAGCTAATAATTGCAACACTAGTTTCCTATAGAAACTTTATTTCAAGTCCCACATTCTTTAATATTCAATCCTCCTTGTATTTTAGGTATACAAACCTTGTCCTATGAGACCATAGCTATATGTTTCTTATCCTCAGGTCCTCTCCATAAGTAGCTCTACACTTCATAAACTTTTTTAACAATTCTTTGAGGCAGTAGGAACACAAAACTTCCAAAACTATGCACTGAAAAGAGAACTGCAAGTACCACTTAAAGCCTTCCTACATAGGACAACTTCTTTGCAAAAGTAATTTTTATTCTGTCAATAATTTTATCCACTAACTGATAGCATTCTTCTTCATTTTTTTTTTGATGAAAGAGAAAGCCCCAAGTATCTTTCGAGGAAGCATCCTTCTGTGAAATCAATTAAATTCAGTGATTGATGTTTCATGTGCTCATTTACACCTGCCACAAATAGATTTGATTTCCCCATGTTTGCAACCAGTCCAATGATTGCACTAAAATTTTGCAGATCCTATTTAACTCTAGTAGCAGAATATACATCACCTTTACAAAAGATCATCAAGTCATATGCAAAAATGAGGCGGTTCAACCTTAGTGTCTTGCACATCAGATGAAACAGAAAATCTAGCAAGCAACTCATTATTTTAAGAAGTCTTGATAGATATTTCATGATAATGACAAATAAGAGTGGAGGAACTGGATCCCCCTGTCTCAACCTCCTCCTTCCTTCAAAATCATATCCTTCCCCATTAACCTTAACAATAAACTTAGGAGTAGAAACACACATCATGATTAAGTTGATAAGTCTAGCTAGAAACCTAACCCCTCCAATGTCTCCTCTAGAAACTCCCAACTCACCATGTCATATGTCTTTCTTAAGTCTATCTTCATGAGACATCTTGGTGTTGTTTTTCTGTTGTAATGTGTCAAACTGTCATGACAAATAAGAATATTATGTATTATGGACCTCCTTTTAACAAATGCAACTTGGTTTTCTGCTATAATAATTGGGACAACTAGTTTCGGCCTGCTTCAAATCATTTTTAGATATACACTTATAGAGCACATTGCAACATGCAATGGGTCTATATTGACTAGCCATTTTTGTTCTATCCACCGTAGGTATGTAAACAATGTTAGTTGCATTCACCTGTTTCAAAAAATGACCATTTTGAAAAAAATTCTAATTAGCTGCAACTAGTAGCTGCAACTACTAATCTATAATTAGCATTAACCCATTCTTTATAATATTTTTATTTGTCTTCACTCTATGATCTACTTTCCTATCAAGTAAGTCTTGATAGAATGAAACAAATGACTGAGCTATGTCTTCAGGTTTTGTCTGAAAAATACCTTGGTCATTCTTCACCTGTGTGACTGGTTGCTTCAATCTTTTGTGCTTAATCATACAAAAAACTGGCTTAAGTTATTATCTCCCAATTTCAAAAAAGTAGCTTTACTTTATGTTGTTGTAACTGCATCTCAGCCAAGTAGGAGATTTGTTTTGCCTATATAGATATCTTCTTTTTCAAGCTTACGAAATTCTTTGTTCAGAGGTTGAGCTTGCAGTTCTTATTGATCCTCTTTAAGAAGCTTTTTCCGTTGACACTTAATTTTTGCCCTGTACTACTAAGTTTAGTTTCGAATTTATTTGATTTTAAATAAAATTATAATACTTATCTTATCTGAATAAAAAGCTTTTTAAAAATATTTATCTAGATAATTTTGTCATTTTAAGTAGCGGTCATATATTTTCGTATTTGTGTATACGACATTGCAGAATTTTGTTACTTAAATAATTATTTTACAAAAAATTAAATTTTAGTCAATGGTTATCTTGAAAATTAATTTAAATGAGTAGAAGTTTGATTCAAATATAATTCATTTTCAAAAAATAATTTATTTGAAACATATTTGTTTGATTTTGTGAATCCAAGAAGCTCTAGATTAAATTGGTTAATAATTCGCATCAAATTTTATTTCAATTCTAGCTAATTTATTAGATTTTATTATAATTGAAATCAATTTGACCGCAATTGCAATACAATTGGCCAATTGATTTTCAATATGAGTAAAATTTAAATAAAATTGATTGCAAATTACAACCTTGGACTATTTATTAAATAACTAATCCTGAACCCAATCTACCCATACTAATATCAGCCCATTCTCTCCTAACCTACCCGGTCCATAAGCTAACCCAGCTGCTCCAGTCTAACGCAACACCATTAGCCGAACCCAGACCCATGAAACCAGCCACCCCAACAGGCCCAACAACTCGACCCAATTCTTCACACCCCATCTCCTTTACCCGATTAAGAACGACGACAACATCAACAATACATAGTTCCTCTCTAGTAAACTCCATTTCAGCAGACCAAGCCTTCACAATGAAAAGGCTTACTATCAAAATAGAATATCCCAGCCTGAAGCACTTTATTTTTCCCCACTTCTGTATCAAATTTCAATAATACCATCCCATTCTTCCTCATCACATTCTTGTTTATTCCATGCTTCAACCAGATTTCGTTGGATGAACCTTTAATCACCTCAAATGGAGGTCGAGCTCCCAAAATATAGCAAACAACTGAGTTTTCAAAATTCAATCTCTGAATTGATGTCTGCCCGGTCAATTTCACCAATACCCAACTTTCCATGGGTAACTAGGGCAACATATTCTACTTTGAAATCCGCATTAACCACCATTCCAATGTCAAATTCCTCCCAAACAGATTTCTTATGCTCTAATTGAGCTTCTCCGTTTCAACCTCTTCAGCCCATGACTTCCTACTCGCACGCGAGTTGTTCGAATTGGCAGGTGAATTTTGAGTAATTTCCATCCACTGCATTTGTGCTTCAGCTCGTTTCTGTTAAAATTCCACCAGGATAGGTTCTGCTCGCCTTACAGTCTCCTTCTTAAGCTCGGCGACTTCACATCCAACTTATTTTTCTCATTTGAAGTTTCGAGCTTTGACCCCCAAATTTCTCACTCGTAGTTACTGTTCCATTGAATTGATCACTACTGCCATCAAATTAGGAGATTTATTTACGTTGCTGCCTTCTACCTTTGCTTGTCTAAGCCTACCTCTCCATGATTGTCTTCATTGACGGAACTCGAGCTCTCCTGCCCATGGTAGGCGCACAGTATTATCGCACCTAGAGAGAGAAAGCTCTAAGAAAAAGCTTCAATATCTCTTCTTACAAACACAAATGCATCATTTGCATATGTTTGAGTCTTTAATATACAAATACAAATATATTTTTTGAAATAAATATATTATTTGCATTTTAATTGATGGTTCTTTAAGCAACTACATCATTTTGTATTTCTATATAAATAAGTATATGCATTATTTGTATTTGCTTAAATTTGTCATATACAAATATAAATATATCATTTAAATTGAATAATTCTCTAATAAGTGTGTACAATTATATCATTTATATTTATATACACTTGATGCAGAGTAAATACATAATAAACTGATATACTTGATACAATTATATTCGTTGATACAACTTAATACAATTGTATTGATTGATACAAATTGTACTCACTGATACAATTATATTTGGTGATACAATCGATAAAACTTGATATAATTGTATTGATTGATACAACTTATATTCGTTGATACTAAATACATAGGGAGATATGAAATTATAAAATATAAAAAGAGAGACAGGGGAGGGGAAAGGTGATAATACCAAATACAAAAAAAAAGATGATAAAATAAAAAATATAATATAAAAAGGGAGAGAGATATGAAAATATAAAATACACTAAGGGAGAGAGCTGAAAATATAAATACAAAGAGGGGGGGGGGAGGGGAGAGAGGTGCAAATAAAAAAATACAAAGAAAGAAAGAAAGAAAAGGAAAGAGATAAAAATATAAAATACAAAGAGAGGAGTGAAAAAACAGAAAGGGAGAGAGTTGAAAGCATAAAGATGAAGATGAAGAGGTGAAAATACAAAATATATACAAAAAAAAAGAAAGAAAGAGAGAGAGAGAACAGGGAGCGAGGCGAGAGATTGAGGAGAGCGAAAGAGAGAGAGAAACAGGGAGAGAGGGCGAGAGAGATTTTTTTTACTTAGCATCTCAAGTAATAACTTTGGATTATAACTACCAAGCTATAGTTATAGAATCTCCTAGTAAAGCTCAAACTATAGTCATTTTGAAATTTTACGGATTGATCTATTTTACAATTTCTAAGCATATTTTCTTTAAGTGATTTGAGTACTACTTAGCTAAAAAATATACTAATTATTTTGCACGCCTAATATTCCAAACCACTTGATTTCATTATTAAAAAATCAGTTAGATTTTAGATTACTAAGCATCATTTATTAAAAATATTTAAAATATCGACATAATCACTAATTAAGACTCCAATGCAAATTATTGCAATAACAAATCACTACAAAAAATATTTTTTAATAGTATATGCAAAGCAATTCTTTAACATTATTATTAAGAAATCGATTGATTACAATTAGAAGAAATAATTTCATAGTAAAATTCTGCTTAAAATAATCAATGTTTGCTCGAAAAGTTTTTTTTTTAATTAAAAAAAGAAGGTATATCCCACTTAATACCTTTTAGATTTGAGAATTAATATCTCTGTCACCTTTTTAATAAGCAAATAAATTTTCTTGATCATAAATGAACGATCAAATTTATATTAAATTGGACGCTATCATGTAATTTTTATATATAAAAAATGATCTTAAATTATGATCAACTATTATATATCTTGTAAAAATATAAATGATATCTAATACCACTCAAAAGATGGTATAAAATGAAGAGTATTTTTTTATTTAATTTACCTGAAAACATTTGAGACAAAAAAATAATGCGCATGTATTTATACAATTAAATTATCATTTCAAGGTGATTTTAAAATTTTAAAATATGAAATTACCTATAAATTATATGATCATTTGAAATTATTAAATTTATTTCAAAATTGATAAAATATTTCAAGAAAAACAACCATACTTTTAAATATGTAAAAGTTGACACGAAATAATAAACACTACATTAAATTGATTAGTTGAAGTAAAAATTTAATATCAAGAATAATAAAACTAACAAGATGGATGACAATAAACTTCATGAAGTAAAACAAGATTTTTGAAGATAAAAAAAAGAGCTAAATAAAAATAAATAAAGGCATCAAAGTTTAAAATTTTATACAATACAACAAATTGCTTGAACATTTTAATTATTCAAAAAAGTTAAATGTTATAATTTCTGTTAACTGAGGGATATTCAGTTAATTTCAAGAATAAATTTTAACCATCTGATCTAAATTTTTTGAGGTTTATTCTCTTTCCAAAAAGAATGAATATTTTTTATTTGACAAATATTTTATAACATTATCAATACTTTAATCATGATGAATTTCATTTATTTGATAAAAAAAATTATAAAGGGTATATATACCCTTCTATTTAAGAATTTATTCATCTTAAGTTTTTTTTTTTGACACATTACATGTTATAAATTGAAATAGAGGGAGGTGTAATTTATAAGAGAATGTCACTGAGAATACTCACATATGTGTCCATAAAAAGATAAAATTAATTTTGATTGTATATTTAATTATGATCTTTTAATGTTAATTATGGCAACTTAAATAAGTTGTAAGTTATTATTTGGTGTAAAAATAAAAAAAAATTATAAAAAGTAATATGTATTATCGTTTCTTGTTGTGCTTATTTAAAAATACTAATAATCAATTTTTTAAGAAAATAATTAAAAATTAATGAATGCATCTAAAATTATAATATTGAGCCCGTAAACAAGCCCCCTTCATTATCTAATTAGTAACTAAAAAATGGGTCAGTATATTAAAGGAGATTTGAGCGTCACAAGTTTTGAGCTTTTTTCATTCAACTTGGAACAAATAGAAACAATTGAGGTCACTTGTATTTTATTTTTTTAACCTGCATTATATTTTGTGTAGAATTTTACCTTCATTATTATCTTTAGTTTGTTGTGCTAAGTCAAATAAAAGAAAAAAAATTGTACGAAGAAGTTATGAATTAAGATAGAATTATTTCACTTGAAATAAGACACACATTATTCAGAATATTATTCATTCAATATTTATGAAAATAAAATTCTCTAAATTATCTTTATTTTCTCAAAACAATCTAAAATATTACAACCACAATAGGTTAGAGGTAAGATTGAGCTCTGATGCCATAATAAAAAAATGAGTCTTGACTCTGATACCATGATAAGAAAGGGTACATGCAATTATTTTTTTATTTTCATCTATATATGTCAATCTCATTAATCTAAAATAGAAAAAATATTTAATTTGCATCAAATGTTGAGAGATGGCGATCAAAATATGCCACCACTTTAAAAAAAAATGACACAATTATGTCATGGATATAAAAAGTAATCAAAATAAGCTTAGTGCAATCTTTTTATACACTATATACATTTTTTTAGCGAAACAACGCTAACGACGTTAAAGTTGAAAAAAATTGAATAGTGCACAAAAATAGTGCAATATTATTATTTTTATAGTGCACTATTATTCTGTACTATATAAAAATACTATATAGTGCACTGTATGAAAAAATATATATAGTGTATAAAATAAGTGTATTATATATAAAAATATATATATAGTGCACTTAAATAGTTCACTATATCCTTTTAACCTAACCTCAAATATTTAAATCTTCATCTTCCCCCACCATCAGCTCCCCCTCCCCTCCGCTTTCTCTCTAAAAAATTCAAATTCGATGGTCCTCCATACCCGAATAATCACATATTTTTTCAAGAAAAAATGTATTGGAGGTGTATTCAATGCGTAGGTGCAATTGTATCAATTACGCTAAAAAATATCAATTTAGATATTTTTTTTGTATAATTTGATAATATCCTCTTTCAATGCAGCATGTTCATTTGAAATTAATTCAACATAATCCTATATGAAGAATTATTTTATTGGTGTCATTATAAGATTTTATTTTAGATGTCTGTTAAAATTAGCCTTTTTTTAAAATATGAAATATCTATAACTTATTAGTTACTGTGACAGAGGTGTATCAGTCATTAGGTGACATAAATCATTACTAATATACTATTTGTAACTTGATTTGTACAATGAGAAAGCCAACAATTTCACTTACTTGCAGAGAAAAATGAGAAAAAAAAAATACTAGATATATCTTGGTAAAGAATATTTTTAAGTTTCAATAACTAACATAAAACAATTGTCTTTTGATTTTATATATGACGAAGCTGGTGAAGGCCAAAAGATATATTTATATATCAGTATAAATTGTTGGTTGACATAATACTACAATAGTACTCTTTAGAGTTTGACTTTTGCAGTTAAGAGTGGATATAAATATTGAAATATAAAAATATTGAACCGAATCGAATTGAATTATTCGATATTTTGATTTCAGTATTTTGGTTCGATTTCAGTTAACTTTTTATAAATTCAATATTTCGATTAAATTTTTGGTTATTGAATTACGAAATTCGATTTAAACCAAAATGTGTAATATACTTATATATTTTTAATTTTTTTTAATTATTATACATATTACTTCAAGTAAAGGACTTGACAATTTGTTTATGTGGTCATGAATAAGTGAAAGAGGAGAAGTTGATGGTGAAAATTTAAATTTAATTCTACATAAAAAAGAACCTGTTTTGATGAAGAGATCATTTTCTTATGGTGGTAGGTCATTTTTCTCAAGACATAATCTTAGTCGAAGTTCTGTTCTTCCATTATGAAACACCTCTTCCCTTAGTCAGGTTTGTTTATTTTTCTATTAGATAGATTGGCATGGTATGTTTGATGTGTATTATATTGTTGGATGTGGATCAGAATTTACCAATAGTAGTGGAGTTATTTGAGGCTCTGATGTAAGAGGAGGATTAAGGATTTTGGCAATAAGCAAATTGGGGGTTATATGCTAGTTTTAAGATTGGATTCTCATTGATTTGCATTCATATGAACAAAATTGTATTCACTAGTTATTATTACAGAAACATAAGTACTGTAATATACCAATATATATGTGTAATTAGTAGCTTAAGTGTGAAAATTGGAGGCAAATAGGGAATCAAAGGAGGAATTAAGTCACCAAATTTTTGAGGTTTTGAAATTTGAATGTTTTATTTTCTTAATTGTCTTCTTACTGTAATTAGCTATAACATGAAAAAGGACGATTTTTTTTTTGTACTTGAAAGATCATTAAACTAAAGGGAGAAGGACAAAAATAGTCCTTCTCATAAAAGTTATTCCATAAAAATAGCCCCTGTTTTTAATTTTCATTTAATAGCCGTTAAAATAATTTCATATTCTAACCATCTTCTAATCACCGCTAAAGAACCGCAAAAATTGCCTAGTATATTTCTTTCCTTTTCAATTGAAACTCACAGTTTCCTTCCCCAATTTTACCTCAGGATTCCTTTCCATTAAAACCTCACAATTCCTCTTTCAGATACAATATATTACCTTAAAATACCTTCATAAATTGTATATAAATATACAAAAATCCTCCGTCAATTAGCTTCATAAAGTTTTTTCCATTCATAATTAGCTTCAGTTGATACGAAAATTATGGCTTCAAGTTCAGTTTTAGTTCCAATTATGCTTTAATTCGGAGGAGAGTGGTTAAGTGATGTACAGTTTGAAAAGTTTACAATCAATGGAGTACTTTTGAATTCGGATTGCAGGTACGAATATTTTGTTGATGAACTGTATAAGCAGTTGAATCTAGATCGAAATTCTAGTTTAATGACTATAAAATACATTATAAAGAGTGGATCTATGACTATTTACAATGATATGAGTGTTAGACTTTATATGGAGATGAAGAAAAAAATTTGGATATAAATGAATTTTCATTGTGTGTAACACTACAAAACACATTTGAAAATGGAGAATCCTCAATTGGAAATTTGATCGAAATATCTCCAACTGCTATTCAAGTTCATCCGATACCTATTTTTGATTATACAATGGAAGATAATTTTTCTGAGGAAGGAATGGAAGAACAACCCGAATCGATAATAAAGGATCCACTTTATAGAGATGTTGAAGAAGGGCAGCTGTACTGGGATAAAAATACAATAACAAGTGTGATGAAACATTATGCAATCCGTGAGAGATTCCAATTTAAGGTGAAAAGATCATCATCATCAAGGTATAAACTATATAAGCTGCATACATGTTGCATACAATATTGTAACTACTGTATAAAACCTGTATATAAACAACATATGACCTGTGTACAGACTGTGTAACTACTGTATTGGACCTATATATATACTGCATATAAAGTACTGCATATGAACTATATAATTTCTGTATAGCACCTGCATATATATTGGATATTAAACTATATAACTACTCTATATGACTTGTGTCAACAATGTGTAAGTTTTATATTTTGTCGGAATATAGATATAAATTTGCATAAATGCTGCATACAATATTGTAACTACTGTATAGAACCTGTATATAAACTGCATATGACCTGTGTACAGACTGTGTAACTACTATATAGGACCTATATATATACTGCATAGAAAGTATTGCATATGAACTATGTAATTTCTGTATAGCACCTGCATATATATTGGATATGAACTGTGTACTACATATACATTTATTGTATATAAATGTATCTAGGTACTATCTTAAGTGTATCAATCAGATATGCAATTGGACTTTTAGATCTTCAAGTCAACAAAATTCAGAAATTTTCATGGTGACAAAATTTGTCGATGATCACACCTGTCCAATTGTAGACATAATGCTTTCACAACGGCATGATACTTCTTTAACCATCGCTAAAATGGTGAAGCACAACTTTCTAAATCTAAAGTCAACATACACTCCAACAGAGATCATGGAAGAAATGAGAAACTTGTACGGAATTAGGATGAACTACAAAAAAATATATAGAGCCAAAGAAAAAGTACTCAAACTGGTCAGAGGTTCCTTGCGTGAATTTTATGCTAAATTTCCAGCTTACCTATACATGGTAAACACAATAAATCCTGGATCATTCACAAGGCATCACAAAACGGAGGATAATCATTTTTTATATGCTTTTGTCGCGGTAAGCACATTAATTAGGGGCTGGAGATATTGTATGCCTACCATTATTGTTGATGGAACTTTCCTGAAATCTGCATACAAGGGAACAATATTGTCTGCTAGTGTGCTGGATGCAGCAGGTGAGCTTTATCAAAATTTTTAGACAAAATTATGTATATGCTGACATGCATTGATAGACACTTTTCCACTTGTTTAATCAGGGCATATTTTGCCACTAGCATATTCTGTTGTTGATTTTGAAAATAACGCTTCATGGGAATGGTTTTTCTGCATGTTTAACACTGTTTTTGGTGAAAGAGAAGGCATGTGCATAGTATCTGATAGGTATGACAGCATATTAAAAGCTGCTGCACTTGTATATCCAAATGTGGCTCACTGTATATGCATCTACCATCTATGAAACAACATCAAGGGTAGGTTTAAGAAGAATCAAAAGCAGTTAAAGGGAATCTTCTTTACAATGGCCAGAACATACATAAAGGCAGACTTTGATCGGCTTATGGAAGACATAAACAAAATCGATAATAGGGTGAAGGAGTATCTGTTTGATATAGGCTATAAAAAATGGTCCATAGCTCATTCCCATGTCAACAGGTCGATGTTCATGACTTCAAACATCGCAGAGTCCCTAAATTAAACAAATAGAGATGCAAGAGACCTACCAATTAATAAATTCCTACAATTTATGATGGATCTGGTCATTAGATGGAATAATGAACATAGACAGTATTCAGAAGCAACATTTACAGAACTGGAAAATAAATATAATATAATAATGAGGGAAAATCTCATTCTGTCAGATAAAATGAACGTATTACTTCTTATTTCTACTTCACAAGCACTTACATATTCTAATGTGCATACTATTTACTAATATATTTGTACATTGCAGGTGATGGGTTCTACTCACTATTCTTATGTAGTCATTGATGAAACTGGAAAATAAAACATTGTTTGCATGCATGAAAAAAAAATGCTCCTGCCTACAATTTCAAGTAAATGGCATACCTTGTCCACATGCTATGGCGGTGCTAAATTACACACATATGAACTTACAAAGCTATTATTCTCCATATTACACAAGAAAACACTTCTTGAAGGCATATGAACTTCCAGTTATACCACTTCCTGATAAAACAGTTTGGCACATTTCACCAGAGATATCAACTAATATAGTACTTCCACCAATCTAGAAATCAAAACCCGGAAGACCAAAAAAGAACAATCGAGGAAAGGACATTATGGACTACTTTAAGCAATAAATTTCATGTGGGCGCTGTAAAAAAATAGGACACAATCGAAGAACATGTGGAAATGTTCCAACAAAAATCTAATAGGATGCTGTTGTAAGAACACTTTTATCTTTCCCATTTTTTTCCTTGAAAAAGACTATTCTTTTCATAGCAATGTAATAGCAACAATATTATTTTACTTCAAATGCAACACTTTCAGTTTATAGAATATTGCTTTTAATTTCAATTTCATTTCTACTATTATAGAAATCTGTGCATTATGGTGTTTCATTTAGCCACATTCTTTTGTGAGGTGCACTAATCAACTCCTCTGAGCGGGAGGAGTATAATTTTTTGACTACAATTCCTAAAAAACTGCATATCATCTGTGTCAATCATGTATAATACTTATATACAGTTTGAGCATATATAAGAACTAGTATTTATCTTTTGAATAAAATTAGCAAATACATAGCATCTCTATATTTTGAATATAACTACTTTCATAAATTACAACAATATATAAGTTCTATATATGGTTGGGATAAATGTATGAACTTATAGAAATAGTTCGCTTAAACTATGTAGCAACTGTATAGAAACTGAATAAATGTTGCGTATATACTGCATATCAACTACTGCATTTAAACTGTGTACCTACTGTGTAACCACTGCATAGGACCTGTATATACACTGCATATAAAGTGATGCAAGAACACTTTTATCTTTTTCATTTTTTTCCTTGAAAAAAGACTATTCTTTTCATAGCAATGTAATAGCAACAATATTATTTTACTTCAAATGCAACACTTTCAGTTTATAGAATATTGATTTTAATTTTAATTTTATTTCTACTTTTATAGAAATCTGTGCATTATGGTGTTTCATTTAGCTACATTCTTTGGTGAGGTGCACTAATCAACTCCTCTGAGCTGGGGGAGTGTAATTTTTTGACTACAATTCCTAAAAAACTGCATATCATCTGTGTCAATCATGTATAATACCTATATACAGTTTGAATATATATAAGAACTAGTATTTGTCTTTTGAATTAATTAGCGAATGCATAACATCTCCGTATTCAGAATATAACTACTTGTATAAACTATATAACTACTTTATTACAATAATTTATAAGTTCTATATCCGGTTGACATAAATGTATGAAATTGTAGAGATAGTGCACTGAAACTGTGTAACAACTGTATAGGAACTGAATAAATGTTGCATATATACTACATATCAATTGTGATCAACATAAACTGACATTTCAGCATCAATTGTAAAGAATTATATCAATTACCAAAACATATAGTATTCAACATAACATTTCATCATAAGAATCTCCCAGTGTATCAACATAAAACAAAAACAACACTAAGCATTTCAACACTAAAAACATATTTCACATCTATGTTTCAAAGACATTTCTAACTAAATTTGCTGCACCCCATCATTTTTCTTCAACAATCAACCAGTAGATTCATCTTGACTAACTGCACATTATCTTTATTTCTTCTTTCCATAATCCCACAACAACACACCATACCGAATATGAATAACATAAATATCATCTAGATGATTAGAAAGTTCAAAACCATCATGCAAATACTCAGCAAGCTGCAACATATACACCACAGTCCCTACAAACATAATACATCATCAGTATAATTGATAAAAAAGTATGAAAAAATGAGCAATTGAATGTGAATTCAATATATTACGTGTTAGCTTGAGTTGGCAGTCCATCAACAATACGAATATCAAAAGAATTATCCATTGAAATTCCATCGCCCCAAAATCCAATACAAGAAAGAAAGTGTGAAATGAATATGCTGCAACTGATTTCTGAACACGAATGACATGCCTTGCACCATGCATTGAATCATACACATATATGCACTGATCTTTAAAAGACAACCTCGCCAAAATCCAGTAAAAGTCCTCAGCAAGATTAATTGGGAAAAAAACATTGTTAACCCTATTCCATGGGACGTTGCATCTCATAAAAAATCCAAGCATGTACTCAACGATTTGATATTCTTGAGTGGTAAGTGTTACATCTCTATTGTTCTCCACAAACCGCTTATACAAAGTCTAAATCAAGCAGTTAAACCAACTATCAGTGGTTGTAAATTTAACTGAATCACAAACAAGCCCGTATTTTGACTTTTTTTTGTAAATAGTAAAAGATAACATCAATATGCTAAAAATAAGATCAAAATCACGTTAAAATGCTAAAAATTAATACAGAACACTAATTTAAAACTGATAAATATAAACTACTTATATAACATGTATCACATCAACTACTGCATACAAACTGTGTACCTACTGTGTAGGGCCTAAATATATACTGCTGTAACGCCTTAAATCTGACACCCGGAATACCATACGGTGCTCATGACCCCGAAGGACCACAAGCTAATCCATGACTGATATCTGTAACTAAACATTGAATAGTATACTATAAATATGAGGAATATAAGCTATAAGGCCATAAGGTTCAAAACTAAAATAATATTGAATATAAAATAATGTCTGTAACGGGGTATAACAATACCCAAAATTAAAATAAAATATCTGAAACATACTGTAGTTTGAAAGCCTCTAAATTGTCTGAAATCTATGGAGTTGATGGGACATGTCCTCAACTAACTCCGAACTACTGAAGTAAAAAAGTTAATAAAATAATCATGCTATCCTCGAACGATGAGGACTCACTGCTAGCCTGGCTGCTGAACGTCTGATCTACTAAGGATGCTCGGAAGCTCATGCTTCTAAACCTATGGTATAAAACACCATAGCACAAATGCGTCAGTACGATTGAATATACTGGTATGCAAGTGAGGTAGGCTGAATGCAAAGGGTTCATATGCATAAACATTACTAATTGATTGTATAATATGACCGTGAGAATATATATAAGGATAAGTAACTAAAACTGAATACGTGGTAATACTAAGTACTGAATCTGAATACTGATAACATGAAGCACTGATAACTGAGATAACTGATACTGAGTGACTGTATCTGATAGTCTAGATTCTAATGAAACTAGCTGAGTTCTATTACTGAGACTGAGTGACTGTATCTGACAGTGCTGATTCTGTAACTGAAACTGTGGGAGAATTTATCTAACCGACATGCCCCGAATAAGCTATTATAGCTGAGTTGGGGTCCAATCTGTAACCCCAATTAGAAAAGTATCAATACCGCGCCACTAGTAAGGACAAGCTATGAGTGACCCTCATCTGACAGTATCCCCAAAGGAGAACGATGGGACCCTCATCTGACAGTGTTAATCCACCCCATCAACCCTTAACTGACAGTGTTGATGTCTCAACCTATACTGGATACACAGTTTTGGAACACAAGGATTGCTTCTATGAATCACACCCTCTGCTGACAATGTGTGTTCCCATTCTTGGGTTCACTCGGTGCTGAATCCTACTCCCAACTGAATAGACACTGAACTGATTTTCCTAGTTCACACTAGGCATGGACTGAACTGAGTTCGCTGAGTTCCATTGACTGACGGAATACTATTGAGATCTGATAACTGACTGAGATTACTGGACTGATACTGAATTTACTGAGTTTTTCCTGAGTCACATGACTGACTGAGTTCTACTAATCGTGGCTTGACTAAGAGTATCGTGAAAACTGATACTGGCTCTAGGCACACAACTAAATTTTTTGGGTACAAGTAACCCCAGGACTCGATAGCATGAAACTGACACTTTTTGAACACATAACTACTGTCAACATTTCACAATACAACCATTGAGGGATTTCATGAAGCATTTATCATTCATAATCTTGTACATGGATAGGAATGTGTATAAACATGCCATATTTTCATAACTTCTAATAGCATGAACATTCCATCAAACAACTACAATGCACAACAATCGTATGGAGGTCATATTTGAACGTAAGGGTAACATGAATTCATCATTAAGGTTCTATTGAGTCATAATGCACAAGTATTATTCTCTTAGGCATTTTATCAAACACCTAGTATGCATGACTTAGGGCTTAGGCATGATATCAAATTAATACAACATGATTCCATAATTCAATTTAATTTTCATGAATTTCAAACCCATACTAGCGTAGTTGCATGAACAACACATAAAGATATCAACTTCGGAATCATAAATCAATAACTATATGAACATAATCAATCCATAGCATAAATACCAAAATTCATAGTTTAAAACTTGATTCTTGGACTTTATGGATGAAAGGAATCCATGAATGAACACAATGCATACCTTAGATGGAAGATTCTTGAAAATTAATGGTAGCATCTCTTGAATTTGAAGCTCCTATGAAAACCCTAGACTTGTTCTTGAGAGTATTTGAGAGAAACAATAATATTTTGGTGAAATAATGGCTGAATCTCGTGTTTTTGGACTTATATAGGGGTGGGAAATTGACACTTTTGCCCTTGAGGATGCGATCATTTAATGACTAAAAACTAGGTGCCGATGTTATAAGCGACACGGCGCGTTGATGGCTACGACGTAATACTTGACACGACGCATAATGATCGCGTAGAGCCTCAAAATTTTTGACTCCGGCAGCCTGCACAAATGTTGACCAACACGATTGGCGATGCGGCACGTTAAAATCGCGTTGGTCCACTATTTTAGAACTCCAAACATAATCTAAACGTGTTCCGAAAAATCCAAAACTTGTCCGGGAATACCTATTGATCTTACTGATCATGAATTTATAAAAATATAGGCTCTTCAAGGATGTTAAGGTCTTGTAATGAGATTACCAACTTTCGAAGGCTAAAATAAACTAAGTCTAGAAGCTTAGCTAGGATTTTCCAAGTATGGGTCCCCTTGACAAGCTTAAAGGACTGAATTTTGCTTAAGAAATTTGCGGGGTTTTACAACTGCATATCAACTACAAAATTAACTTTCTCTCCAATGTCATCCACCAAATGACCAAATACGTCACCACCTACACAATCTGTTTTTTTCTTTACATCATCCATTAAATTGTCACTTCTATGATCCACTTTCGGTGCAACAACATTTTGTGTCCCACATTAGCTGGATTATCAACTTGATCATCACCTATACCACCAACATTAGGTGTCTCATCATCTTTTTCATTTGAGTTGTCACCATTGTTATCACCAATTGATGTACCAGCCTGTACAAAAAAACTTTGTAAATAATTACAATAGTGTATATAAGGTTTGTTAAAAAAATAAAAAAAAATCAGGAAAAGAATACCTTAGGTTCATTCTTTATGTATAGAGCTCGAAAAATCAATTCAAATGAGGATTCATAAACTTCTCTATCGAGGAAACCTTTTCCGTTAACTAAACAAAAAAGAAAAAAGTCAAAACATCATTTAGCAAAAACATACAAATATTAATAAAAACCTTCGACATACCCCTTTAACATCACTTCTCAAGAGTGTCAATTCATTATCTGAGCTTGAATTACTACAATCTTGTTTACTGGTGCTAGGAAAATCAACAGAGAGCACAACCGCTTCCACAGGTTTGAAATTAGGTAATTGAAGGATTGTTTTTTCAAGAACTGTCGGTGTAATGTTACGCAACACAACCTGCACATACAAAACAACACTTGACATTTAAGAAGCACATAACAATTTAACAAAACATATATAAATTACAATTTAAAACAACAATATACCTGCTCTTGCCTAATATAAAAAAATGCAGACTTAACCTCCTTATATGTTGGTCTATTCTTTACAAATCAATTCAGTATACATGGCACACCATCGCCCACTCGGTCAGCAAGATGACCATCAACATAAGGAAAACACTCATAAAACTAACACTGAAATGCAAGAGGAAAACCATCTCAACGATACATAGTTTTTCGCTGATAAACCTTAGACTTCATTGACTCTAACATTAGACGAAAATATAATTTTTCCCAAGGAAATATTTCATAGTTCCCAGATTCAACCAATAAGAAATTATTCTTAGTTATAACATCACCATACGTGATAGAAAAAAGAAAGGAATGAATGAAGAACAAAATAGAAATTTGTAAAACATCTTCATCACATCGCCACTTTTTGTCCGTGGAACACTCTTCTAAATCAAGCTTTGTGACCTTGGACTTTCCTGAAAAATACAACTCCATCAATTTACTTTCTTCAGTAGCAGCAAACTCATATTGTAATTTTCAGTACATTTTAAGCCGCTAATTATAGAAAACTCTTGTAAGCCGAACCGTAACCTAGAGTTATTCACTTTAATCCAGATTTCACCATCTCTCTCATAAACAAGTTCCCTAAGCAACATTCCATGAATAAGTTGATTTTGAGATAGAACACTTGGTAAAGATAAGAAATACCCAAAGCAACTATTTTTAAAAAAATCAAGTTGTTTCTTGTCCAACTTAGATTTCAAGGCTGTCACAATACCACAGTTTGTGTGCACGCTGAGATGACACTTATAATGATCAGATGGACCAAGAAACAAATCCTAAACCTGCAATAAGTAAGTTTACTTTTAGGTATAAATATTTTAAAAAGCTACATATATTACACATACAGTATTCATTACAACAGTGTTGCTAATTTTACATAGTTACAATCTAAATATTTAAATTATACACAGTTCTTATACAATGCTGATACACAAATAGTTATACAGCCACTTTACACTAAATTTTACAAAAATCACTACCCAATATATTTCATATACAACGCTGACACATATTATATACAATAATAACACACATATTTCAAGCATACAGAAATTTTACATAAAAAGTGAACATCTAGCAGACATAATTAATACAGAGAAAGCATAAACAATGTACCTCAAAATCAGTTAATTTGGGTATTTTTCTCTTTCAAGGAGTTTTTTTACTTTTCTTTTTGGATGATTGAGCATCATCTTCTCCGTCATTTGATCGGTTCCTTTTTTTCATTTTTTTGGGAGGAACAACAATATCTCCTTCATCATTCACACATATCTTCTCCTTACCTTTAGATGACTTACCAACATCTCCACCATTTTTTGAATCACTGGTTTTTTTCATTTTTTTGTGAATAACAACAAGATCAAAATTATCACTCACATCTATATGTGCCTTTGTTTAGCTGATTTTTTTTATTTCGCTATTGATGGATCACCAACTAATTTACCTTGAGACCTAGTAATTCGACTAGGAATAACATGAACATTCTTCAAATCCTTCAATTGAACATCACAATTTGTGAAATCTTCAAAATCATCATCACTAACAACGAAATTAGGATCATATCTTATACCTTTACCAGCTAATTTCATATCAATATTAACCTTTTTCTTGATTTTCATCACTACAAATGTCTGAAAATCCTAATCAGAAAGAGCACTCGAAAAGATAACTGTAGGTACAAGTTAATGCTTTTTTCAGCAAAAAAGACAACTGAAAACCTTTCACCTTTAGCGCGTGCCTTATTAAAATAAAGGGCTAATAAATGACATTTACATCATCCGAAATGTTACTTTTGTCCAAAATGTGAAACGTGGGCCATTATTGGTCATTATTTTTTCAAAGGTGATACGTGGTGTCCTTTTCCCTAAACTAAAAAGGTGTTGGGCCTTAAAATTAGTATTGAAGATTGGGTAAAATTTAAGGTAATATATGGGCCTAGGGACTAATTTTTAGGGAAAAGGACACTCTATAGCACTTTTTAAAACAAATAGCCCAAATTTGATATCTTTTCAAAAAGTGGCCAGTCGGGTATACTATTTTCACTTTATAGCCATTTTCTAATTTGGGTCATTTTGGCCCACGTAGTTCAGATACAATTTATATATAATACTGATATAGTTCATATACAATATTGATACAGTTTTCAACTTGGGTCGTTCGATCCTTTTAAAAATATTTCAGTTTTTTTGCTATAAATTTTTAACTGAAAAAATATTCTGCTTTTTTTTATTGTTTAGAAATAATAATTAAATATAATTATATAAAAATGATATAATTGTTATATAGAATCTGTATCCATAAAAGATATACGAATCAAATATGCATATATATAAAATATATATAAAAATATATAGAAAGTGTATAAAAATTATATAATTGTTATAGAAAATGTATTAAAAAAAATATACACTTATTGTATAAATTGTAGATCAAAACTGTATAATTTTCGTATGGAATATTTATACGTATAAGATATGTATAGAAATTGTGTAGAAGGTGTGTAGAAACGGTATAGAACAGGCCAGCAAATTGAAATGGCTAGAAAGTGAAATTTAAATTCCATGGTCATTTTCGTGAAAATAGTTTAATTTGAAGTGTCATTTCTGTCCTTTCCCCTAATTTTTAACCTTAAAAGATAATGTATAATAACATAAATTCCACCTTTAATGAAACTAATTACATTATATATCATATTCTTTTTCTCTCTCCCTAATTTGAAAAGTACATATACCTGTCGACCTAACCTCATACATAACTCGAATGTATAAGATAATTGTTTCGACTAAATTTAGGGAAATAAAATCAGCTGCAATTATCTCTATCTTACTAAATTTAAGGAAATAAAATCAACTGCAATTATCTCTATCTTAATTAACGCTAATCAATTATTTTCTGATTTGGTGGAGCCTTAAAAATAGTAACCGTAATTCAAATTGATATTTTACTCTAAAAATTCACAACAATTAACTTTATTAAAAATTTGATTTCTCCGCCAACAATTCTTGGCGAACATCAAAATCTTGTTGTTTTCAGTTTATTCAAGATCTTGTTTATTCCAACTGACAAAATCAATATGAACATCGCTATATTGTTGAGGCATTCGGGTTCTTGGCAGTCTAAAATTGTATATGAACAATACAAAAGTGATGGTCTTGTTGTTTCGGAAAGTATAACATATTTGAGGTTGATCTCGACGATTGCTATAAAATTAAATATTGATGAAGGTTGAAAAAAAATAGAAGTAAAGTATATTGTGAAAGGTAATTCTTTACTAGCAACGCACGTGAGATTTTTTCAAGAAGGATATCTGTAAAGATAGTTTGTTTTCCGATGTGACGACCCAATTATGTTGGCTCATACTTTACGTGTTCATCTGGAAGAAGCAAGTGATTAATAATGTTAATTTTGAATAATCAGCTTTCATTGTCATGTAATGAATCTGAAAAATGGATGATCTAATTTTAATAACGTTAATTCAATTTCAGTTCTTAATAAAAATTTTTTTTATTTCAATAAGATTATTCAATTTTATATTCCTTTATGATTGTTAGTTCATTTTCATTAGATGCTTTAATTGTTCAAGATGTATGTTTTCTGCTAACAATAATATTTTATTGGTGTGTATCTGTTTCACATATATTACAAAATATATGATTGTTTGGAATGATAAGACGTTGCATGACAGTGATGTATAAGATCATTATGTCGATGTATAACCAACCAGCTAATGTATAATGTTATCACAGACAATGGTTAATAAATGTTAAATTATGCTAAAGTATGGAATCTGATAATATAATGGTTAAGTAAGAACTTGCATTAATATTACAAACTAATGTGTAAGGGTTCATTATACATGTGAAATCTTAATTGTAAAAATGTCGATGTATAACCAATCAGCTAATGTATAATGTTATCATATACAATGATTAATAAATGTTAAATTAGGATAAAGTATGAAATCTGATAATACAATGGTTAAGTAAAAATTTACATTAATGTTACAAAGTAATGTGTAAGGGTTCATTAGACATTTGAAATTTAATTATATAATGTTTAATAAGTTCTGTTAATCGTACAATTAATGTATAATGATTTATTATACATTAGATATAAATATGAACTTTTTACTCTATCATTGTAATGTTTTATGCTATAGCAATATACATGTAGTGAAGCGTTTGTATGGATCAACCAATTCAATGTTACAATATCTTCATACAATATAGTTTTATGTATAAGCTTACCAAATTTTAGAACATCATTAAACATGTATGTGTAAACCTTATACAATTAATAATACAATATTAATAAATGTATAATGAAATCTTATACATAGAATCATACTGCCAAAACAAATAAAAGACAACCTCATACAACAGTTTCACATGTATACGTAAACCTTATACAAGTAATAAATATAATCTAATACTGTTTCACATGTATACGAACAACTTATACAATTTACTATATAATCTTAGCAACTGTATAATGAAATCTTACATACATATTTTAATGATAACTAAACCTTCGACAGACGTGGTCGTCCAGAATCATCAACTTTTTTCTTACTTGACGATTTTGAAGCTTTATTGTTTGAACTTGAACCGACAACTTTCCTCAATTTCTTCATTGTTACTTTGTTTCGGTGCTTCGAACGGTTATCTGCAAAATTGGGTTCTTCATAATCGAAAGAACCAAGAACGAAACCAACAAAGGGAATAACAATACGCGACCAGACTCCATTGCAAAAAAAAAATTATACTTTACGAGTTAACTAATTTTAAAAAGGAAAAATTACACAAAGTAGCATACTTAAGACTATAATTACAATAAATAGCAACACTTTGGTAAAATTACAGTTTATAACAAGAGTAACATTATTTTACTCATTAACTAGGCAAGTGCATGTTTTACTCTCACTACTTTACATTTTCCTATTTTCCCTCCATTATTTCACCTCCCCCAAATATAGCCATATCTTTTACCCCTTTTTTCATCTTATTTTTTTTTTTTTTAATTTTATTTTCATTTTTTTTTTTATTTTACTTTATTTTTATTTTTTATTTTCACTTTATTTTCTCTCTTCTATTTCTCTTTTTCATTTTTTTTCTTTTTTTCTTTTTTGTTTGCTTTTTCCCCCCTTTTTCATATTTGAAGATAATTATCTCCATAATCTTCAAGATTTTAATATAAAACATCATTACTGTCTTTTACTCTCTTATATCTCTACATTTTTTCTTATTAATTTTTTTTAATCTTATTTTTTATCATTTTATTTTTTATTTTGATTTCTTTTTGTTTTTTTCTTTACGCTTTATTTTCTCTCTTCTATTTCTATTTTTTTCCTTTTTCGTTTTCTTTTTTATTTCCTTTTTTTTTTTCTATTTTCATTTTTTTTTCTTTTGTTTCTTTTTTCCTTTTATTTTTATACTTCTATTTCTCTTTCTTCCTTTTTTTTCTTTTTCACTTCTTTTTTTCGTTTTCTTCTTCTTCTTTTTTTTATTTTTTTTTTTCGCTTTTATTTTTACACTTCTATTTCTAGTTTCTATTTCTCTTTCTTCTTCTCTTTTTTCTTTTTCACTTTTTTTTTTTTTGGATTTTTATTTTTCGTTTTTGTTTTTTTCTATTTTTTTTTCCTTTTTTTTACTGTTCTATCTCAATCTTTTATTTTTAAAAGACAAATATATATATATCATATATACATATTCAAAAAATATACAAAATAAGTAGACATACAGATCTACATATTTATTTACGGTAAAAAACATACATATATATATATCTGCATATGTATTTACAGAAATACATATTTGACTCACATGTATATATAAAAATATAGGACCAAAATCTCTATAACAAAAATGACAATTACATACATATACATATAGGTAATAAAAAAATACATGATACATATCTTAAACAGTAAAAGAAAACAAATAAGTACATATGTTACCCTCTAAAATGACATAGTATGTACAGTTAAAAGACAAATCCAACACCGTATAAAATACATATAGCTCTACATATGTATTTACAGAATACATACCTAATCCATAGATATAAGAGAATAATATTTTGAAATTTTGAAGATCATGGAAATAATAATCTTAATATTTGAGTTTGATTTTGAAAAAAGAATCTACTAATTTAAATAAGAGTAATTTATGGAAATTTAATTAGATGAGATAATTATTCCTTATTTAACTCAACTAATTTGAGTAAAACAAGGGCAGTAAATCTTGTTGTATATGTATTTGTATAGCAACAGTTTACTTAAATACAAAATACAATTTGCTATTTTTCGTAATTATGAAACTGTTGCTATAAAAGTTACAATTAAGGCTCTATAGTTGCTATTTCTGAAATTTTCCCTTTTAAAAAATAGAAAATATAACAAAGATCTGACTTTGAAAACTATGGAAAAATACAATTAAAAACATATCAGCATATGTTCGTTTCAAATTTTGATAAATAAGAAAGTAAAAGTCTTTATTCCGGCAGTACATGAATTAAACGTTTTGATAATAATAATAATATTAATAACAATTAAAAAAATTATAAATAAATAAACAAATAATTAGTGATGTAGATTGTATGCCAATTGCCAAGTCCAAATCCCTAACTACCTGCAGGCAGATTCCTAATTTCTAAAGATAAAAAAGAAAATTTTGAACTAAAAATTACTTAAGTGACGCAATAGGAGGGGGATGAGAGAGTATTAATATTACATTAGCTTGATTGTACGCGTAAATAAAGGAGCACATATATGGAGCAAACATCAGTGTACTAAAATAAGAGCAAAATATGGTATTTTGATATGTATGAGGAGGATGAGAGAGAAAGAGTGAATTTAAGGAATTTAAGTAATTATTTTGGGATTTTTGTAATTTCTTTTTCAATATGAGATTTTATTTAATAAGGTAAAGTTACCTTGTGTATATATGTAATTTATAGAAAAATAATCAATTTACCAATAGAATTTAGCCCATTAAATAGACCCAAAATCAAAAAAACCAAAATCATTATACCGAAATTGAACCGAATCGAATTTACGTAATTCAATTTGATTTTCGACATATACAATATCATAATCGAAAATAAAAAAAATAAACAAAAAATCCAAAATCGAACCGAAATATCAAACACCAACCCCTATCTGCAGTACTCAAATTTAGAAAAATATTTAGCCACCACTTCATAATAAGGAAATGTAAGGGCATGAAATGTGCCAACTTACCGTGTAACTAGGATATTCTTGGTATTGCTTTTATATAGTGCTCACTTGTTGAAGTAATGTTCCCTTCATTATAGCCTCTAACATACTTCTTCGAAAGCTAATCTTAAAAAAACAAAATGACGGCTTATGTATCCGTTCAATAGCACTTCAATAATTTGGGCCAAGAGATTTTTTACATAACTATAACATTTGTTTTCTTAAACACAAAGACACACGTGCACGTCGTGTGGACACACATACTCAGAGATTGAGAGTCTTCACTTCGGGAGATAATTATCAGATCGAAATATGAACATTGTAGAAAAAGTGAAAAAAAGAGCAGAACTTTGAGTTGTTTTTCAAAGTATGAGAACAGAAATAAGTTATTTTACTTATTGTGACATGTAGTCATTGTCTCTGGAGAGTTCTATGATAGATTCCTGAGATAATTTAATATCAACTTTAAACTGAGAAGTGAACATACAATGTCAAACGGCATCTTAGGCAATAAAATTGAAAAAAGACAATAACAATTTAAGGATTAGAAACATAAGCTTCATTTTAAGAATAATAAAAAAATTGAACAGAGGCAATAATAACTTAAGAATTGTCACGACCTAAAAAAAAATACAAGAGTCATGATGGCACTTGTTGCGGCAAACTTTGATAAGTAAGCTTATCACTTAAACTGATACACAATGAGAAAAAGACAAAAATGTCCCCAAGGTAAAGCTTTTAGAACGAAGCCGAACCACATAGATATAATAAAAGCGGAGAGAATAAAATCAACAGATGCAACTATAACTCCCAAAACCTGATGTCAACAGTATAAGAACTACTAATATAATTTCAGAGTCAAATACATTAGGAAAATAACCACAAAGAAAAATATCTGTCTTCAAACACTAATAAAAACATAACTAATACAGAAAGATAGATGTGAACTCCGGACGTATGAATGTCCAACTGCTACCTCGAGAAATCTGAAGGTGCTCGAAATCAATCAATCAATCAGAGGCGCACTCGATCTAGGACCTGCACCCAAAGGGCGCAGTAGGTGTGAGTACGATCCACTTGTACTCAATAGGTATCACAGGCCAACCAAGCAAAGTAGTAAATAAAGTATACAAGATATACACTAAGGTCACGTCACCTGCAATCAGAAAATGTCCCACAACGGTAGCCCACACCGCTTGCACTAACCGTTCTATAATATCTGCATATAATACTGTAAGACCCCGTAAAACTCTAAGATTAATTCAGCCCATTAATGCTTGTCAAGGGGTCCCGGACTTAGAATATTTTGGCTAAGTATCCAGACTTAGTTTTATTTTAGCCTTCGAAGGTTGGCAATCTTATTTTGCGACCTTCACGTCCGTTAAAGGTCGATATTTAAGTTAACTCATGATCAGGAATGTCTATAGGGTCGAATGAGTTTTAGATTTTTCAGACCTCGTTTAGACCTTGTTTGAAATACCACAACAGTGAGTCGGCACGATGTTGATGCGTCGCATTGCCAATCGCGTCGACAGATAAATGTTTCTCAGCCTAAGGTAATTTCCAGTGAACCGACGTGATGTCGGCGCGCCGCGTCGGATGCAGCGTTGCTGGGCACATTTTTCTGTCTTTTAACCCGCGTCTTTAAGGGTAATTAGGTCTTTTCCCCCGACCTTCAGCCCTCATAACACGAAATTTAGCCCTCTTTTGGCTAAATATACTCATTATTTCACAATCGCTCAAGAACAAGAAAACCCTAGGTGATTAATTTCAAATCAAGAACTCAAGATTTCTCCGTTAACTTTCCAGAATTCTTCAACAAAGGTATGTAAAGTGTTCATCCAAGGGTCCCTTCCACTCTTGGAGCTCAAGAAACCCTGTTCAAAATATGAGTTTTGAATTCTATGTTGTGGGTTTGATTGTACACATGTAAATGTTGTGTCATGATTTTCAAGATTGAATCTTTATAGAATTTTCATGACTTTATGATAGTATGTGAATTGAAATCCTTAAATTTGAAGTGCTTGATATAGCCATGATGTATTAGTTGTTGAATTCATGTCCTAGAAAAGGTTATGCGTTCCATGTGTTTGTTAAAATGCCTAAGTGAATAAGAATTATATATTATGACCCATTTGTGATCCAAATGATGAACTCATGATGTACCCACATGTTCAAAATGACTTCCATGCTAAAGCTATGTCTTGTAATAATTTGAGGAAATGTTCATGAGATTGAAATTGTAAATTTATGATATATTGCATGCTTTCCTATCCATGTACAAGTTTATGACCTTCAAGTGCTTGTGAAATCCCTCAATGATTGTATTGTGAATTGATGACTATGGTCACATGTTCAAGAATGGTCATGTCTTATTATTTTCATGCTATCGAGTCCTGGGGGTATTTAATGCCCAACAATTTAGCTGTGTCCCTAAAGACAGTGTTAGTTTTTAAGATACTCTCAGTCAAGCCATGATCAGTAGAATTCAGTCAGTTACAAAACTCAGAAAAACTCAGTAATCTTAGTGTCAGTCCAGTCCCATTCAGTATTTTGGTAAATTCTCAATAAACTCAACCAGTTATTAGAATTCAGTAGTAGTCCGTCAGTCAATGGAATTCAACGAACTCAGTCCAGTTCAACTCAGTATAATCAGTTCAGTATCCATTCAGATGGGATTAGGATTCAGCACTGAGTGAACCACAGGATGAGAACTCACCTGCTAGCAAAGGGTGCCATTCTTAGAAGCAATTCTTGCGTTTCAGAACTATGTAGCCAACGTAGGTTGAGACATCTAACCTGGTAGATAAGGGTTGATGGGGTGGCTTAACTTGTTAGGTGAGGGTCTCATCGTTCTCGTTGGGGTACCTGATAGATGAGGGTCACTCACAGCTTGTCCTTACCAGTGGCGCGATATTGATACCCTTTCAATTGGGGTTATAGAATGGACCCCAACTCAGCTATATTATCTTATTTGGGGCATGTCGGTTAGATGACTACCTCCCACAGTCTCAGTCTTCAGAATAGAACTCAGATAGTTCTACAGATTTTAGGACTGTCAGATACAGTCACTCAGATTAGTACGAAACTCAGCTAGTTCTATCAGAATTAGGACTGTTAGACACAGTCTCTCAGTTAACAATATATCTGAATAGACACTGAACATGATTTACTAAACTGAACTGAGCATGGACTGAGTTACTGAATTTTCGTGGCTGAAGGAATACTACTAATATCTGACAACTGACTGATTCATGAGATCATGGAGATTTTTCCTGAGTCATAAGACTATCTGAAGTCTAAGAGTTCATAGCTTGACTGGGAGTATCATGAAAACATGACATGGATCTAGGCACACAACTAATATTTCGGGTACAAGTACCCCCAGGACTCGATGGAAGGAAACTGACATGACTTGATATTCTTGAATACATGATAATCACCACAATACGTTTATTGAAGCATTTCATCAAACGTCTAATAGTCATAAACTTGTACATTTATGGGGATTTTCATGATATCATGCTAGTTAGGCAAATTTCCTTCATGTAGGCATTTTATCAAATATATGGCAGGCATAGTACATGTAAACATCATGGTATACCAACTAAACATCATGGTTCACTTTCAATTTCATCATACAAGGTTTTAGTCATGAGATTTCGTAAATTTTTATCTATACTAATCAACCCACATGGAATTTATCATCAAATCATGGAATAGAAATCAATTCCTCATTTATCAACATGAAAGAGAACATACAAAGCATGAACACATGAAGAAAATCCATAACTTGTAGTTGAAAAGGGATTCTTGAACTTTATAGACTAAAGGAGCCCATGAATGAACACTATGAATATCTTAGTTCGTGATTTCGTGATGATTGATGGTGAAACCTTCTTGAAATTGGACCTTCTATGAAAACCCTAGCTTGAGTTCTTGAGAGTATTTGAGAAAAACATCAATATTTTGGATAAATAAGGGCTAAATCCCGTATTTGGAAGCTTATATAGAGGGGGGGGGGGAATTGACCTTTTTAACCCTGGACACGTAACTTAATTTTCAGTAAAATTTCTCGAATTGGGCCCTTGGCGTGATGCGGCGTTATTGCATCGTTTCACTAGAAATTGACAATTGGGAAACTGCACGCTGGCGCGACGCGGAGCTATTTGCCACCTTGTCTTTGACCTGGAAATTTGGCGTGATGCGCCAGTATCGCGGAGCAACACTGGAATTTGACAATTTCTATTTGAGCTATCTCCGCGATTTGCTGAAGGCTCAGGTCAAACACTATCTCACTAAAAAGACTCTAACTCTTTGTCCGGGTGTCGGATTTGGATGAATTATATATCGATGGAAAGCTTATTCAATTTTCCACATGATAGGAATTGAAAATTATGGAAATAACATGTGTATAACAATGAATTCTTATTTCAAAGCAAGTTATAACATCATTGAGATGATTTTTAAGCTAAAAAAAAGCACAGGTATTACAATTTTAGATTTATTATAGTATTGAACCTTATGACAGTTCAGCCCAGTATTCCGCATATTTCATTATTATTTTACAGTTATTACAGCAGGTGCCAGTCATGGGTTTGCTTGTGATCCTTCGGGATTATAAGCACCATGTAGCATCTAAGGTACCAGACTCGGAGCATTATAAATACATAACACACCAAATAGGGATACAAATATACACAATATCACATACAAGTAGGAAAAAAGAGGGACATGTATAATCAAGATCATCAAGTATAGTTACCGAAAAGTAGAACAATTAGACGTTAACAAGTCAAGATATAGAACAAATAGGTAGATGAAAAGTCAATATGACAATTCAAACATAACATAAACACAATAAAACGGGTGCAATGTATATGAAGATGATGATGATGATGATGATGATGCATAGGATTGGCACACAACCTTGAGTTCGGCATACAACCTTGAGTTTGGCACACCGCCTGAAGTTTGGCACACAACCTCAAGTTTTACCAATTTCCACAACTTTTCTCTGGCATGATCCTTCGGATATGGTCCATAAATCCTATATTTGATACCAATATCCAGTATTCCAGTGTTTCCAGAGCACATACATAATATAAGACACAAATCAAGTACACATACATGACAACAAGTATATGTAAAATAATAAAACAAACAAGTGAAATGATGCATATGATGACATGAGAATGACGATGCATTGTTCACAACCATTCAAAATAAGTATTTCCACAACCAATCCACATGATGTATTTCTACAAACTATCCACATGATGTATTTCTACAACCAACCACAATGCTCTAATTCCACAACCACGTGAGCCAATATTCCTCATAACTTTCATCCATGAATTTTCACATGTCTCATATACCAACAAGTATGAATATATCACAATACATCAATGGTATTATTTTAGGCATTTCAACAATACAATACAGCTATTCATATTATTCAGGGCTATCAACATCACACAAGACTCCACACAGTCACACACATCATATAATATCTCAATTTCGATAATTACATCACATATGGACCCCCACACGGATGCGACACATATATAGTACTTTTTCATGATTAGTTTTCACTTTTAACATGCATTTTGTACCATCATTTACTATCGATCCCAGTTTGAAAGAGTTAAGCCATAACCTACCTCAAAAGTCAAAATAAATTCACTAAACGTCGAACCCATGACCTTACTTTCACGAACAATCCTGAACTTCAATAACAACATCAAATATGAAATCTACGTATCAAAATAAAATCAACGATACCCATATTGACTACTTTTGGTTTGGGGTCAAAATGGACCCCCGGAATAAATTTCTTAAAAAAGAAGAGCAAAATCAAAATTTTACTTTAAAATATGTTCTCTACATTTTTAGGAATCTAAAAATGAAAATCCAAGTCAAATTGAGTAAAAATCAAAGTTCAAATTGAAGAAAAATTATTTTTAAGCTTTATCGGGTAAAATCTTTGAAATTCGAGTTAAAATCAAGAATCAGAGTTGTTTTGAAAATAATGAAAAGCTAGTAATTATAAGATAAGAATATTAGTCAAGTGAAATTGGGGTTTAAAATCAAGCCCTAAGATTTTTGAGGTTTTGAAAAATTAATCAAAGAATTAAAGTAGAAAATGCTGAAATCTCACCTTAAATTCGTAATAGAATCAAGAAATATGTGTTAATCTAGCTTTCCAAGCTCTCACAAACTTCATTTTTAAGCTCCCACACTATTTTAGGATTTAACTCTCAAGAGAAAAGATGAAAAATGAGCAAAATGGCTAAAAAAGAGGGGGAAATCTGTAATTTATAGCAGAAAATTTGCTATAGCAGTAGTTATTTTTTTTAAAGTTAATCTGAACTTCGATGGGATGCCCTAGATTCGTCCGGAGTCCAATATATGCAAATGAACTATGAAACCATACTAAATGTAACATTTCAGACGCATTGGCGAATTCAAATTTTTGAAAAAATATCATTTTCAAAAAATTGATCCCCGAAACCCGAAATTGTTATTTTTTAAATCAAGGATGGAAATGAGATTTAAGAGATGTAAAGTCATACCAAATATGTTACCACCCTAAAATTGACATTCCGGATTCACTGGCAAAGTTAAATTTTTCATCTGAGGTCGTTTCGACCAAATATGAATTCCACATCCACATTTTTAATTTTTTAACTTTCCGATCAATAGATCAAAATGAGCGCGTGCAGCGAGACCCGAATCAAAGGTCTACCTAGCCTAAAATTATTTTTTCAGAGTTGCTGGCACAGTCTATTCAGCCATCCATTGCACAGATCAAAAGATATCCGCATAAGTCTAAAATAAGGCTCTTGAAGCCATCAAAAATCACAATATCGCCTAATCACTCCCACACCATAAAACTATCATAATGAAACTATCGGAAAGAGTAAATAATCAAATCACACAAAATCACAAATTTCATATATTTCATCAATTTTTTAGATCGTTACAAGTATGAGAAACATAAGCTTCATTTTTCGAATAACATATTGTGGGTTAACTTGTCGGCAGCTCAATAAATCTATTCAAGAAAAAAATGTGATGTATGTAAAGCTAAAAAATAACTGATAACAAAAAGTCCAGTCAAACTTCTCAAGGCTGCGTGATATTGTAACATGTCGTATTTAAAAGATAACTTGACCAAGGTGTAAATATATGAGAATATTATATAATCATGCATATATCATATATATAAAAATGAATAATCTACGGTGCAAACTAATTAAGCGTTAACACCAGCTTTAGTAGGGCTTTTGTCTGTAGTGATATGGTAATTATTCAAAAAGGTTAAATAAGATACTGATGAAAAAAATGAAAAATGTAAGATCTCATTTTTTCTTGGATACTCAATAGACCCTGCTTCCTTTCATGAGAACCTACTTAAACAGATTCAGTTTTGCTGTTATCGCTTACTTTTTCCTAAAATGATCATGAATATTTATAGAGTTCCTGATGAAAAATCTTGATTAACTGAGAAATAGGAGCATTTCCCCCTTTTTTTTTACTACAAATCTAGATGGCTGCAATTAGTGCAACCAACCAAAGACATGCTCTTACGAAACTTACTTAACAAATTTAGTGTTTGGGCTGAAAAATAATTAGCATTTGGTAATCTAATTAAATGAATTCGATATACTATAAACTTGTTAGGATCCTGTAGTTATGAATGTAATAGCAATTCAATTTCATAAGATAAAGTAATTGGTACAAAAATCTTCTTTATAGATATAATAATTAATAATTATTTTGACTCAACTAGTATTCATGGTTGGTCTAAAAGGTATTGAACACATCACTACTACAAGAGAAAATATATTTATTTTAGAATGAAACAGTTTCAAATGAGCGAAATAAAGATATTTAAGATTCTCATTGTCAACCATCTAATTTGATATTAAGTATTAATAGCATATTTTTTTGTCTATCCACATGCACCCTAAAAATATGAATCAAACATTAAGGAACAATTAGTGATAATGAAATATTTATATAGCATATTTATATAGCATAAAGACATGTTTTACGATCATAGTTCTAATAAAATTTGGTATACATGTTAATAGTATGCATCAGATCTTGTATCCTGGGTCCTTTAAAGGTTCATTACTTATATTACAGGGGACTCACCAATCGCAATGTTTGTGAACTAGGAATCTTAATAATAATGACATTGTGTTTACGAAAATAATCAATGCGACATGGACGATTTTTGATAACTCCTCCCCCTACCCATGAGCACGTAATAGAGCATATATTCAGGGCGAGGTTATGGGACGTTGTCAGAATAGGCGCACCATAGACATGCCCCATCTCTTACCATCATCCTTGTGCATGATTCATTTTTCTAAGTCGATCTTGATCAATCACTCGTATGTTGATAAGTGTGTCTCATTGATTAAATCCATTTGTAACAAGAATTTTTTTTCCTGGATAGCAATTGCAACAGTCCATAGTAGGTTGTTCAGTCGGACACTTTTGAACGCCCTCTGATAATTGGCCTTCAATTGCCTTAAGCAATAATGGTGATAGGCAAAAGGAGCTTGTCAGGTACGCTCTGTAGAGATATTTTAAAGTATGCCATGATGCCTATCAAATATCAATATAATACCTTGAGGACCACATATGACATTCTAATGCAAATCTCTCAAAAACTTGATCCATGTATCAAGATTTTCATTCTCTAGTATTACAAAAGTTAATGAAAAATGAATTCATTGTCATTCGTATTTATAGCAATCAACAACTTTATAGCATACTTACCATATACATGTATTCCATCTATCGATATCACCGAGCGACAATAATGAAAATCATCGACACATGACTTAAACGTTCAATACACATAATTGAAAATGCATTCATCAACTTCATAACGTCGTTCAAGCACTATTCATCATCGAAGCCTGGATTAAAATATTTCATAGCAATCATGAACCTTGGTAATTCATGAAATTACCCATCCTAATTTCATAGACTTATTCAAAGGCACACTTTCGTTCAAGATAATCCTTTCGCTGATTTATTATTTTAGGTACTTATTAAGAACAAACATTGATATTCTTTGACAGGATACCTGTGAATAATTAGGCTTAATAACTATAAATTAAAACATAAGTATTGATTTGTATAGTCAAATAAACTCGGAAAGAAATAGTACCTTGGTGTTTTTTCAATACGCGACACAAGAACAGTTGCAATCATGACTATATTCAAATTGAAGTGACCCCACGAAAGTAACTCATATTACAAGCGTGTTTGCTGATGTATTTTTTGATTTTTCACAAGTTATTACTACTATTCTTAGTAGTACAAAATTTGAATGAACAATCTTGATCTATACACTTGCAAATTTTTTTAAGATTTTCTTTTCCGACTTAACATCAAAACAACTCCCCCTTTCTTTAACATAATAGAGCTTAATCGCCCGCTGCAAATCTTTTTTGATTTGAAAAACATCTTGCTATCAGGATAAAAATTATTATTTAGAAAATCGGTCAATTCATGCCACACATCTGTAGGGATAGAATCATTTTCATGCATATTCATAAACACATCGGATCCTTTCTGAAAATTATCAAGAAATAAAAATTCATCAAAATAAAAATCAGGTCTATTGTTTGATAGTGACATTGGTGCCGGCCTTTGAATTGATGTCTGTGAAACTGATTCTTGTTGAGGATAAGGGCTCATGAATATGGATCATTATTTAGAATTGATACTCACACCATCATCACTAGATGACGAGTCACAGGGCCATTCACCTCCCTCAATACTATTAGGCATACTTTTATCACTTTGTGTTAATTCGTCATAATTTGCTTGATCACTATTTTTAACATCGTCAGAAATAACATGCTCATCTCGCATGATATTATCCCTGTATTTTAATTAAATATTTTTAATACATATGAAAATATAAAAAAATAAAAAAATAACGACTATGTTTAACCCACCGATAATAGTCGGCAGTACAAAATTCTCCCAGCAGATCATTGAAAGAAACAACTCAGTACATCCTGAATGGAACTGTAGAAATCCCACAACCAATCACTGCAGATTTTATAATTAGTGAAATTGTAGGTGACAAGTCTCATTTGGAGTATGGAGTTGCAGAAGGGAACGTACTCCCAAAGGATGAAAGTGATAACAAGGCACGTATGGTTGATAATGATATAGATGTTGCTAATAAAGAATTTATACTTGAAGGCAAGTCCATGAAGCGTTTGATAACTCCACTGATGATTACAAACAACAGGTAGAAAAGGGTGTACCAAATGCTGTTTTGCCACTTCTAAGATATCATCAGTGTGAAAGTTCTGAATCTTTCCCTAGGTACTTCATATTTGGATTTTAGTAATTTTCTTTTCTTTCTGATTTGTCTTATAAATGTGTGACTCTTTTGCTCTGCACTATATCTATTGTGTCCAAAATATTGAAAGAACATCTTACTGGAAGTTGGTAGTTTTTGCCGGCAACTCCTAAGTCCTACCTCTATGAAGTGCTTTTAGTTGTGGATACAGCTTTCAGGGCTCTCGTAGTGAAGATAGATATTTTAGAAGTGATTTTGATGAAATTGAAGCCGAGGAAACATTTTTTTCTGGTCAAGATGATTCAAGCCAGCATAGTGATATAGTAGAATAAGCTAAGATTTGAATCTTATTTGGCGCATACCCAATTAAAATTTTCAAGTTACGGCTTGTCATTAGTGGGTTATCCAGGTCTTCTCTGATCCCTTCATTCTCCTTCACATTCCAAGCCAATAATCATGGATCTTTGTTGATATTATGTGAATATTACCAGCTAAAATGTCCTGTAAGGGCTCAACAATTAAGTTCCATCCTCTAGATCACATTCATTCATTAGAATATTATAGACCTGATGAAGCACTTTTACATGTTGCTGGGTTGACAATTGACTTAAAATCATGCAGGTCAAGTTTGGAATTAGCAGAGGTAAATTTTTTTTTGGCGATTTCTGGTTTTATTATATTTTCATCATTAAAGAGTCAAGGTGTAATACCCCATAAGTATTATGAGTCGTTAAAGACTTTTAATCTTGCTAAGAGAAGCTTAGCACTTAAAAATTTGGCAAGTGTCGAAACTTTTTCATTTCCATAAACTTTCGATCTTCGAGGAATTATTTTAGGGTAAACTTGTAACGATCATAACTTCTTGTATATAATCAACTATGAGAGATTCTATATATCAAAAGAAATCTATTTGAGTCTTCTTTCCAATAGAATTAGATTCATCCAATTTGAACATCGAAGTAAAAAGTTATGCCCAATTTACTTTAGCATATCAAAACTATCAACAGAGGGTCAGCTGCATCTTTTTCTCTTTTCTTAGGGGTATTTTGGTCATCCTCCATCCCTATATATACCAAAAACACGGAATTAAACTTTATTTAATCCAAAATATATTTATTTTGCTCAATTTTCTCAAGAACAACATAAAGGGGCTCAACCCAAAGTTAAAGAAATTCAAGAATCTCTTCGTAAATCTTCGTAGAATCAAGAATTAAGGTATGCGTAGTGTTCATTCATGGATCCCTTTTATCCATGGAGCTCAAGAATCAAGTTTTGAATAATAAATTGTGATTTAATTATTGTGGTATGATTATGTTCATGTTGATGGTTGATTATGTTTGTGTGATTGTTGTTATACAACTCCCAAGTTAGAATCTTTATATGATGTTCATGATACTATGATATTATGTGAATGGAAACTTGTGAAATTAGATTGAGTTGTGGTGTTGAATGATTTCCAAGTTGGAATCTTTATGTATTTTTTTTATGAATCTATGATATCATGAGTTGGAAACATGAAAAAAAAATTGGTTGTTCATGATGCAAAATTTTATGATTTCACCTATTCCAATATGTGCATGCAAGGTGTTTGTTAAAATGCCTAAGAGACTAGAAATCATATTTTTATGACTAAATGGAACCTAAATGACAAGTCCATGCTCTACCATTATGTTCAACATAATTTCCATGCTATTGTTTTGTATTGCAGGTGTTTATGGAATGTTCATGCTATTATTGAACAATGAATGTGTTGTTGGAATGCCATGATGTTTATGATAAGTCTTTCAAAATTAGTTGATTTCATAGATTTTATATTAGATCTAAGTTAGACATTGATTATGATGTAAGATTGAGTTTAATTCCATGATTTACCTCAAGATTCATGAAAATTAATTAGTTGTGGTATGCTTTATGTAACTACAAGTTGGATGAAGAATTCATGAGTGGATTTAAGTGTATTCATGATTATATTGTTGAATGGATTTATAGCCCATGACTAAGTGTATGATTTATG